>BFEA01000157.1:314830-335644 GCA_003427395.1 Chara braunii | reverse complement strand
CAGGCCGGTACCTCTGTCGGTACCAGCCAGTCCAGTCCAGTCCCGTCAGTCCGCTGGGGTATACCCCAGCCATTGTCTGTTTTCAGGCTCATTCATCACTTGCACATCTTGGAGTACGTGCGTTGGAGTCTTGCGTGGGGAGCTGCGCTGTGCCAACTTGCTCCCCCTTCTTCCTCCATCTCCATCTTTGTCACTAGCGGAGCACCACACCTGGTGGGTCCGCTACATTCGGGAAGAATTTTTCCCACCTAGTTAAAAAATACACCCAATCACCCCAAAGTCCACCGTGCTTCAGGGAAAAGTTCCTCAGGCTTTCGTCAAAAATCTCATCACGAAAGCCCGTCAATCTTAGCTCCACCTTCAGAGAAAGGAGGAACCGAACCTCCGCCCCATGCAGACTTGTAAACCTCTTCGCTCTATGTAAGAAGGAACTCACAACAACCATTTTCTGCTGCTTTCCAATGTAAGAACAGTTGTCCTGGAGGTTCTGAAAAAGTATTCCTTGGTCGAAAACGACCCACTGGTTCTTATGCTGTGCAACACATTTGACCCCGACCGGCCAATCGAGAACAGTCACTACGCATCCCAGAAAATCCCAGCAGGAGGACCGAGTTGTGCATTCCAGCATCAAGTTGCGGTCGTAACAGCCCTCAATTTCCTCAAATTTCTCAAGAATGGATTCGGTCTTCCTGAGAGATACACTTCCATTCGTCTGATACCTGACAAAAATCGAGA
The DNA here is from genome assembly GCA_003427395.1 of Chara braunii. Classification (NCBI taxonomy): domain Eukaryota; kingdom Viridiplantae; phylum Streptophyta; class Charophyceae; order Charales; family Characeae; genus Chara; species Chara braunii. The sequence goes on along the minus strand of BFEA01000157.1, from coordinate 334,909 downwards.
CATCGTCGATCAATCGCACCCCACGAATCAGCCTACGGTCATTGCCCAAGGACACAAGAAGGGAAAATTCCGAAAAAAACACATAGAAGGCAGGCAATAGCTGGGCTGGAAGGTTTGCCCATCGGAATACCCATCCTCTGCTGTAGCACTTTGCCACAAGCCAAAACAAAGGTGTTTTCCAGGTCAAAGAAGACAAAGTCTTTAATACTACCCAAATCCACACTCTACCATCCGACCTGACACTTTCCTGTTTGGATCTTCGCCCCTTTGCCGTGGTTCCTAAGTAAAACACCTGGTGCCTCACGCTCCTCCCAAAAGTCAATCAACCATGCCAGTGCCCTCCTTATTGATTAGTGCGGAAGATTACATAACATTTCCTTAACATCAAATGCGGCCGTCAGAAACGCCTCCCCCTTTCTCAAGCCCTTGTTAATACTCTCCAGAGACTCAACCAACAGATCAGTGCTTTTCAAGTTAAAATGAGAATTCGCCGGAAAACCCCACAACATGCAATTCACAGCCCGTGATACCTTCTTACAAGCAGTGCCACGCACACTTCATTCGGAAAATGCTGGGCAGATCGAACGCCATCTCTCCACATCCTTGTGTTTTGGAATGACATATGCTCTTCCCAATCTGCCTCTTCCATCCCACTTAGCCAACCTCCCGAGCTTCCTTTCCACATAAGTTTTCCTCATACTACTCAACACCTCAACTTCGTCATTCTCACAGATACCGAACCCAGGGTTCGTCAAGAACAGTTTGTCCATCCCAGCCCGATATTTGACCGGACAGCAGACCAGCGTGTCACCCGGGTTCTGGTCAACAGGAACCAAAACCAAGCCATCAAGCTTCGCCTTCCAAAGTCTAACCTCTTCCTCATTACAGAACCCTCGATCGTCCCCCTTCGTCATATTCAAACACCCTCGCATATCTTCGCGACGGATTTTCGGAACTCCAAAATCAATAGTGCCAAACGAGGCCTCAATTTGCCTCATAAGTCTTCCAACATTGTCCACGCTAGTTGGTCGGATAACATTCCTATTGTTCCGTAGACATGTAGGAACCAGATTCGTCTCATTAAGATGAAAACACACATGATCATCCACTCGAGGGAACTCCTTCCGGAAGGCCAAACAAGAGCAATTAGACTCTCGCTCACAGGCGGCATTTCTGAAGTTGAAGAGCACATCACCCACACTTCTGTTCTTTAGCCATACCACCCTCATCCTCCTCACCGTCATTTTCTTCCATTCCTCTTCTACCTCTGCCTGCGTCACCCAATTAGCACAAAACAGTCTGATCCATGGTTTGCTCAATTGTTTGTCACAGGTAACACGGACAACCAAATGTCTTCTAATGTTCAAACCAAATTTCCTTCTTACTGCACCCGACATAATAACACGAAGTTGATACCTATTACCTGGATCGTTTATCAGAAAAGGAGCAAATGGCCAAGAAGGCATCATAGGCAAATTTCATTCCATCAGTTCTTTTCGAGACCGTGGTTCAGACAGAAAAATTGTCAAAGTCGGCTTCAGAATTAGTGTCCGGGACAGAAAAGGAACGATAGCACGGACAAACAGATAGTTACCCGCCCTGAACAACCCTTTCGCCTTTTTTAACAAGTGCACGCTACCCCCATACTCCACCAGCGACGAGCCAAATTTCCTCTTAATGACCTTCAAGTTCTAAGCCCATCGCTCCCCCCTTGTACAGGCTACATCCACTGAAGAGACTTTATCTGCAATACACGCCTCGAGAATAGATGATAAGCAAGCAGAGACCGTGTCAGTCGTGGAGTGGAACAATAGATGAGTGTGGAACGGTTTCTTAACTCCTGTTACCCCAACCTGCCTGATCTTGCGATTCCTTTCACACTTCCCCGCCCTGCGCCTATTACTCCGCCTCACCTTGTCCCTACTATTCAAATACGGATTCATCCATCCAATCACGTACTTCTCGAGCCGCAAAAGATCTGCCTCCTCACATCCACACACAGGAATAGCCACATACTGCCCTACCCCGCAATGTCTCATCCAAGCGTACAGGCGATGGTTCCGCCGCCCACTCTCAATTACTTGAAGATTAACAGAATGGTACACATGCTCATTCCATCTAACTGACAAAGATCTAGAAGTCGACCCTACATACGTATGCCTTGCCCATGGAGAAAGAAGCACGTACACCAACGGTCCTTCGCACCTTTCAAAGTCAAACCCGTCATCCAAGAATTTCAACAGGTACCCCTTCAGTTTATCCGCCCAAGGAATCTGCCCTTTTAAGATCAGTTGTATCACCAACAGCCTAAAAAAGGCATTAAACTCTTTATCTCGAAGAAAAAAAGTCGACAAGGAAGAGGAAAAGGAAGAAGAAGAGGAAGGGAAAGGAGAGAGAGGAAAGAGAGGAAAAGAGGGAGGACGGGGAGGAGGAGCAATAGAACCGGAGGCTTCATGAGAAAAAGAGGAGGAGGGAGAAGAGTGAATAGAGGAGAACGTAGATGCCGAAGAGGTTACCTTAGAGTTACTGATCCTAAAAGAGGATAGACCACCAAAAGAGATATCATCTTTCCGACGTCGTTTATCACGGCAGTCATTAGCCAGCGACCACAATCGTGCCATGTCCGGGGAACACCCTCAAAGCTCAACACTCTGCTCATCCCCTTCCTCTGATGTCCCAACATCCTTCTGTGCTTCGTCATCCTTGATAATATGAACCGAGCAGCTCGTCGACTCCTTCTGCTTCTCCTTTCCCCTATCTTCCGGGAAGGCCAACTTCGCTCGATATTCGGCCAGTTTAAGGATAGTTGGCTCCATCCTTCCCAGCTTAATACCTGGTTCCTTACATAAAGGTTCCAATCCCGATTTCTTCAACATGCGAAGTTGTCGTATCTGTTTTTCGACGAAGGCAGCTCGGTTATTAATAGGTTGAGGAGACACTGCCTCCTCCGTCCGCCTACCGGCCTACCTCCCTGGTGTGGCCTTCATGTTCTTCCTGCCCGACCTCAAGGCAACCGCCTCGAGTCGTTCCTTCAAGTTCGTACCTCCATCCATCTTCTCCTTATCTCCAACATCCGCAGTCAGTTTACTCAGTTGCTCTTGTAGCCGTAAGACCTCTTTCTCAGCTTCCTCTTTCTTTCTCCTCAGATTGTCTGCTTGCGTCAGCGCTTCGGCCCGCTTCTTCTTCAACACTTCTGCTTCCACGTTAGACACCTCATGCAAGCCCTGCAATTTTTGATATTCCTCCTTCCACTTATCTGTTTCCCTAATGTTATCAGTCCAACGCGGTCTCGGCGTACCTCGGTTCGAGCAGTCCGGGGTATTGACGACAATGCTCCCTCTCTTGTTGCCTGGACGGAGGGCCTCATTCTTCCAAAGCCGAGCCTCATCCATGAAGTCAACATTCTGCTCCCTCAACAGGTTAATCTCCTTCCTCAAACCAGCCACCTCTTGCTCAAAGTTAGACTTAACGAGGGCCGACCCCCTCAGTTCTTCAATTTCCTTCTTTAGCGCGAAAATTTCATCGCCTTCACTTCTTCTGTCGGAGAGCCGCTTCCGTACCTTCGAAAGTTCATGCTGAAGACGCGAAATCGCATCCTCTGCTTGCTGGTGATTGCCCATATTGACCTTCTTTCTCAACTCCTCGTTTTCCAATCGCAGGCATGATAGTTCATCATCCTTCCCACTGCTGCTAGCTATATCTACCTGTTTACCCTTCGTCTGACAGATAAGATCCAATCTCTTGTCTATTCTCACCCCCAACTCTTGCTCAAACTCCTCACGCTCCTTCTTCCATTGTTGCTTTCTATCCTCTTCCTCTTTCAATCTCTTCGCCTTATCCTCCTCCTCCCTTCTTCTTGCTTCCATCTTCCTGTCTTCTACATATTGATTATACACCGCGTCCAAACGTTTCTGGTTAGTCTTCCACCATCCTTGCCTCGCTTGTGGTTGATAATTAACCGCCGTAGTACCTGTAGTTGGCTGATTAGCGGGTGCAGACGCAGCGGGCTGAGTCGAACTCCTGGCTGCCGGTAGCGCCAACAGCGGTGGTCCGGTGGGAATGGTATTCGCACCAGTGGCAGGCGGTCGGTACCCCCTTACTCTCTGCGGGCAATCTCGAGCCCAGTGGTTAAGTGCTCCGCACTGGAAACATTCCCTCTTGGGTTGTAGACCCGCCATAATGCACAGTGAACCCAAAAACAACCAGAGGGACCGACAACTAGACCCTAAACCTCGAGACAAAATCGGTAATCAATTGATAATCGATCGATAGGTGAGAAGCAATCGTGTCACTCTCTCGTAGTGTAAGAAAGGATACATCAACCGACGATATCGATAGTGATACCGATTTCATACAAGAGGCGGCCCACAGGGGCCTAACTACTCAATCATGACAAGACCCATAAGACACATTAAATTCATTCGCGACCGGTGCAAAGAAAGACAGACAACAAGGACCAAGGATCAGAGACACAGAGAAAGAAGAAGTAGGGGAAGAGAGAGAGGGGAGGAGATGACTAGAAGAGGAACAAGATGACGCAACATAGTCGTCCCGAACGTGACTTGGTAGGTATTAAAATTAGAAAGAATAAGCACAGCCTAACCAGCTTGTATCGAAAGTGAGCATCGTGCTCATATCGTCGATACCTGTGACAAGCAAACGGCGGATTGACCCGACATGTTTCGTCCGGTCGCCGTACCGGAACTCCCAGGGGTCTTTTGTCACGAAGAGTGACTTATAACGACGTCATCAGTCCATTTAAGATATTGAGTAGAAAGTAGAGAGAACCGAGGACCGAAGACAACTAGACCAAAGGACGTTCCAACTACCGAGTTCCGAAGCTCCTAGATAATTCGTAGACCCAACCCTCATGGGTCGTCCTTACCAAGCCTTTATCATTTACCAAGTACCCGAAGGTTCCAGACTTCAGACAGAAAGGGAGCAGAAGCAAAAGACAAAAACAGAAAACAGAAGCCTGAGACGAGGGACAGAAACCGACGAGAACGGAAAGCGGGTCTATCACCAGACCAAAGACTAGCCTTTGCCTAATGGCTGAAACCGCCTTGAGGTTGGTTGGTCATCGAGGGGAAAGCATGATTGACCAGGAGCAGTAGGTGAGGAGATGCTTGCTTTGAAAGGGATAGAAATGGAGTCGTATTTGGGTGGGACCCCACAGGCTGGCGGCCTGGAAAGCGGTCTGGCGGAAGTCGGCGGCATGAGGCCGCCACGAACGGAAAGCGACCAGAACAGGGGACCCCACCGCCACCGTAAAAATGTGCCTTCTCCCGCTCCGCGCTTTCCCGAACAGGGAAGTCGATCTCGAACTCTCCCAAAAAGGAAAGCGTGCCTGTTCCGTTTGTGTTCCTGGGTCCATGCGCGTAGGCGCGCAGGCGTGTGGCGCCAACAGAAAAAATCCGAGTTTATAATTTTTTTGTTAATTAACCTTATCTTGTTTATAAACAGTTTAGAAGATTGATTCTTGACTGTCATTTAACCGTATAAGGTTAATCAACATTGAAAGAGAACGGAACAATTTTGGATGGTTGCTTTAACAAGACTAACGTTACAATCTGTCGACAAGCAATTGACATTCGAATCCATGAATGTTGCTTTTAACGTTGGGGTTACGTTTTCCCCAATGTTGCTTTTAAAGTTGGGCTTACATTGGGGTTACGTTTATCCGAAAGTTGCAATACGTTATGAAATGTTTGAGTATTTTGATGAACGTTTTTTCATTGTTATTGGTTCAGTTCATCGGGTTGATTCATAACTTTTTCTTAGCGATTTTAGAACCGTTTTTATATCATAGGTCGAGTAAACGGTAATGTTGAAGTTGTGATTCACAACTTATTGAAATGTGTTAGAGAAACATTTAATTTGTTGAAGAAAAAAAAAGGTGAATGTCTGTGAGCCGAGCAGGCCGAGAAGGGGAGGGAAGGGAGGGGGGGGGGGAGAGACACCTTCTATGTTCATAAAGACAGTATCTCTATCGATACTTAAAATAATAATGTTCTTACTAGTGGCACAAACGGTAACGCATTCTGCAGTATCAAATGCAGAAGATGTTGAAGTGAGATTGCAAAAATGTAAGTAATCTCACTACAACATCTTTTCTATTTGATACTCCAGGTATAGTCAATCCGCTTGTGATACTACTAAGAACGTTCTTATTTTACGTATCGGTATTACGTTTAGTCCTATGAACATATAATGCGTCTCCTCCCCTCCTCCTCGGCGTGGTAAGTTCACAGAGCACTTGCAGTAACACAAGGCATTATAACGTACTGCCAAATGTATTGGACATGAAGGCTTTAAACTACTAGTACCTCTTAGAAAGCAAATATTTTTTATGCGTTATACATGAAAACGATAATGAAATGGTAACAAGGACAACATATATGCATGTTATGCTACATACATATAATTCAACGCAAAAGAAAAAAACAGAAATCACTGTGGTGAGAGTTCTCGTCCGTTTCATATGCCAATAGAAAGTCGATAAATTACAACATACATGATATGCATAACAAGTCTGGTGGCGATTACGCACAAGCAGGACAAAACACCATTCATTTGTAAGAACACGATACGCGTGATGATGATATCTCTCTTGCCGCTCAGTCTCCCACAAGCAAGAGAGCGGACGAAGGTCGTGAGTAGGTAGAGTGTTAAGTTATTGCGCATAGGAAGTACGAAGTCATATGTACAACTGTGACATTTGTTCAGAGTGAACCGAGTAGAGGAAAAAAAAATTCAAATGTGGTGGCTGATGTGAAGACTCTAGAGCCAAACGCACACTGGTGTAGAGAGAGAGAGAGAGAGAGAGAGAGAGAGAGAGAGAGAGAGAGAGAGAGAGAGAGAGAGAGACAAAGAGAGAGAGAGAGTCTATCGAAGAGGTGATAGCATGTGTGTGTTACTCGAGCCATAATTAGACAGATAGCATGACCACCTCTTCGACGACCATCATAGGTATGTGAGAGTGTGTATCTGTGTGTGTGTGTATGTGTGTCTGTGTGAGTGTATGCGGGTGTGTGTGTGCAAGAGAGAGAGAGAGAGAGAGAGAGAGAGAGAGAGAGAGAGAGAGAGAGAGAGAGAGAAAAAAAAACCCTCAGCATTCAGAGTTTCTTTTGACATTGAAAGACATTTAGAACATCGTTGGTGTCAAATATACTTAGAAACTTGTGATCTTCTTTCATTCTCAACACTTCATTTTTTCCCTTACGTCCCAAAAAGTCTTGTCTTTCCCAAATTTTTCTCACGATCTCTACAGCTCGCTTCTCTCTGTCCAAAGGAATCACATTGACAGAAACCTTGCCGACTCTCGCCTTGTGTGAAGTGATGATGGCCTCTTCGATCCGCCTCATCTCTTGTGTAGCTTGAGCAGTTCGTGCAGGACGACTCTTGTTGTTAATGTGGCAGTCGAGCACCATGTGAGCAAAAACCAGTTGTTGAAGTGTGCAACCTCTTCGCTTCAGTTCCTTGTAGTCTCTGTACAGTACCCCGTCAATTACGTTGTTGAACTTTTCTGCACCCCATGACTCACTACCTTTCATTCTCCAAGAAGAGTCTTCCATCATTTTCTTCCTCATCTGGTCCCGTTTCATCTTTTGGTGGTCTACTGAACTGCCACACGGATACGGAAGTCCCAGACCACTCTAAAACCCTCGAACAATGTCATAAGCAATCTCGCCTCTGACGTTCGTCAGCTCCCTCGAACCCATACTTGTAATTGCTATTATTCCTTTCGATTTAACCACTCGATCAACTGCGCGTCTTACGTCTTCACGAAGCGTCCCAACGAATTCTAAGAATGCATCAACGAAAGCAGATGGCGACGGGTACATTTCCACGTCTCCTGCACGTGTGAAATAAAAAGTCTTCGCCATACAACGAAGCAATCGTTTCATCATCTTCATATCGGAATCAATGTCTTGCGCATCTTCACCTTCAAACTTCTCACCATCACTCGTTGCCTTCAAGCCACGTGTTTGTTGTTCACGTTGTACTGCACAACATATAAATACAAAATATAACCCTGTGTTAATACTACTTTTCACATACTCAATGTTTTTCAATTTCAATGCGCCAACTTGGGTTGCAACCAGCTTCGCACCCTCTGTGCTTGCCCGGGCAAGAGTGCTTGCCGCCATGTCCATCCCTTCTCGGACCGCCATACTAGAATCCAACACAACTCTCTCCATAGACGACACTGGCAGGTGAACACTAGCACGATCTTTGCCCGTTGCCCTACGCCGTTTCTTCCGCAAGCCCTCCGATTCTTCAACACTTGCACCACTACGGCTCCCGCCTTCTGATGAGCCATGCCCACCGGGTGTTTCCTTATCGGAAACCCTGCTTTCAAAACCCTGCAAGTTTGATGATGCCATGGTATTGTCGCAAGCGACTGGCGACTTTCGTTGTGCCCACTCCATCTCCTCCCACAGCGGCTGCTCAAACGTCGTCAGGATTCCCTCCCGTTTCCTGTCTTCGACGCTCATCTCCCAATATGAGGGTTTCCCCGATGCGTTACACTTGTGTAGGATGTCCTTCATCTTGCTCATGAGGTCGCACCACTTCTTCATGCAGTCTTCCGCCAACCTACTCCAACCTGCCGCCTTCATCTTCTTTGACACCCACTCGTTCCTCACTGACCTTCTCGCGTGCTTCAGCCGACCTGACGCCATTTGCATCATGGCGTCGTCCTCCTTCATGAACCTCGCCAGATCAATGCGCTCCTCCAGCAGCCATGACCTGGTTCTCCTCCTCCCCGGCACATCACCTCCCTCGGGTTGCGCGTCGTCATCACCTGTATCTACTTCACTGCCACTTTCAAGCACCCGTCCCCCAACACTGCCCCTCCCTCTTCCGCAACCCTCTCGTCCACGTGCATCTGCCACTGCCGGATGTGACTCTTCTTCCCCTCGTGGCACGGTGGGTGATGGATCGTGCCCCAGTCGCACAACGTCCGGCAAGCGGGGACTGCATCAGTCGGCCATGTGTCCATGGTCCCTTGCTGATAGGGACGCACTGACGCCCTGCGGCATCCTCTGTACATCTTCAGCGACACCACCCCCAACAGTGCGGAGGTTCGCCCACGCCCTGTCTACAACGACGGTGCGTAAGCAATCGACCAAAAGGGGCTGCATACAGGCGGGAGCTGGAGGAGGAATAAAGGAGGCGCCTTGGGAAAGTTGCAGACTTGGAGTCACCGGAATCTGCGTACTGTCAATGAAGCCACATGCAGTTCCACCCACCGTTGCCGAAGGTGGAGGACGAATGCGTGTACCGAGGTCCGAAACAGGTCTGAGCGGTGCATCCATGCTAGATGTGAAGGTAACCGGGAGACGCATGTGCGCGGGTGATTGAGTGGCATGCCGAGCCCAGATCTCTGGGTCCGACATCATAGACGACAGCCCCATGGAGACCTGGGCTTCGAAACCAAGGTTCTCGTCCTACATGTACCCCGGAAACCGGCTGCGTGGCCCTCCCAAACTGGGTATGTCCGATGCCCATCCACTGCCATCCATTCCTGCAACGTAAACGCCTGCCCACACCGCCTTCAGATACACTTCCGATGCAACAAAACGCAAAGGCCGACCAGTAGCAGGACAAGGAAGACGAACAACATCACGACGATGGCAATGATTGCACCTATGAAGAAAAAGATGATGGCCACGATGATAGTCGACCACCACGGACAGACGTGGGCTTTAGGCATGTCAACACCAGAAGAGGTTGGTGCGAAGCATGCCTGTGTACATAAGCAACGACAAGACGAACAACCCGCCTGCCGTCCATCCCACTTGCGTCTCCGCACCACCGTTGGACTGAACAAAACCACACGTGTGGAAAGAGAATGACAGTTTCGCGCTCACCCCTCCTTCGCCAAACTGCACATGAGGGAGGACGTCGAGGAGTCGACCAGGGGGGCTGGCGACAACAGTGTCCATTTGTCCATGTGAAGCTGATGGAGATGGCCGCACAAGCAAGGGAGGGAGAAACTGTTTGCCACTCGATGTCGAGCGCATCGGTCCGGCACCGCACAAGGCAGCGCGAGACCCTCCCGGCCGTGTCATTCAGGAGTTGGTTTAAATCCTCTTCGTGAATATACATGGAGCTTCCGCAAGCCGCTCCGGCCGAGTGCGCCAACCATACCTCCCGCGAGCCCCTACAACAGGATAGGGCCTACGCGAGACATGACTTACCTCCACCTTACAGGAGCTGTCGCCTCCCTTTGGTGGGCGTATCCCTGCCGAGCTACCAGTTCACAGTACGAAAGCTGATCAATTGCAATCGTAGAGGTGGACCAGCCAAGGGCATTTTCGTTAGTTGTAGCATAGGGGGTACGCGCGGTAGTACGCCTCTATCGGACCCGCACACGAACCGACATCTAGGGGGGGCTGAGGTCCCGAGCGCGACTCGGCGTCTGTCGACTAGGACGTATCCCACTCACCACGCATACACCACATTACGAACACAAAATTAAAACACACACACACACACATCAAACAACGCGACAACACTCCTAGTCCCTTAGTAGCCATCCCATAACTTTCCGTGGCGGAAATCGGATAGGCGTCGCGAGCGAGACTCAGTATAACACCGCATGGACACAGGGCTAACTCATATCGACTCTTTATGCAAGCGGACGCAAGCGGTCGCGATGATGGGGTACTATGTAGTACCCATACTCGTGCGGTCCTCGTTAATCTCGAGGGTCGCATTCGACACTCAAGTGTCGGCTGACACGCGCCTTGAGGGTTAATCTCTCGACGCTGGACAACTGCCATGCGCGGTTGAAGGTCACACACCCTCTTCTGCACTCTGTGCAGAGTGGGTGGTACACAAGTCCATACCTGTGGTGACAGTCGTTTCTTACTGCCCTAGAGATGAGCCCCACTCCAGGCCTGGACAGGAGTCAAGGTGTTTGACTTTGACGGCTGCCACGGACTACAACGTCCAACTATAAAATCTAAAAAGCAGAAAATAGACCGAAGGTGCCCCTATTCCAAAAGAGAGCATGACCCTGTGGTACCCTCCCCTTTTCGAGTAGTGCCAGCGGCCCATAATAACCCCAAGCGTTCGTGCATATGTGCGAGTCCCTTTGATCCCATAACCTTTAGACGCTAAGGCGGCGACGCATCGTGCGCATGATTCTAGTATAAAGTCGCGCAGTCGTAGGCCAGTCCTATACCAACCAACGATGCTAGTCATACGTGGTAATCGCGACCCTGACCTCGCGAGGGTCGAACGGCATGTCCTTCAGCCGTTCCCTCACGATATTGAACGGCTGAAGGACATGCCGTTCGACCCTCGCGACATTTCCGCCTTCAGGATTGGGTGTCTCGATGGGCAGAGCAAATAGGCTCTGTGCGAGGGGAAGTTCCTCCCCTGCAGAGTCTAGGGCTTGGGATGTCCCAGATAAGGAACTTGAATCCCGGCCCAGGACCAACGTCGGACTAAGAAAAACCCCCAAGAATCAAACAAGAAAAAGGAAGGGTCCTCCCTATGCCTTTCAGTCTTAACCTCTGAGTAGGCTTTTGGCACGGGGCCCCCTTAGGCCACGCAGACATTCATCCCAGGTACACATGTATGCATATATAAAGGGGTAAGTATAAGACGATCACTTCTCACAGTCTCAGTGGGGTTTCTCACAACCATATGCATATATGTGATCGCAGGCAATCAAATCCAGAATCTAAGCCGCAATACATACCTGCAACCACATCAAAGAGTCAAACAACAGTCCGCAAACTACACGGAGTCAACCCCAACCATCCTCGACATTCATACCCTTTGCTTTAGCCATGCAAGCCCCAACCTCCTGTCCAACCAGCCTTAATTAAATACTCAGTACCTTTGTTAAATGGCTATTCAATAAAAGTCCGGGTGAAACCTTAATGAAACAATGAAACCACCAGGGCTAAAGCTTTTTAGGTTGAGTGTGGAGAGTGAGTTGGAATTGAGTCGTAAACCGACGAATCGGCAACCGATCTGTTATCAGTGATAACAGAAGATGACCCTCAAGGGATCAAACTGAATCTAGTTCTGAACTTGAATCAGATGATCAAGAGGACCTGTAACACAAGACAAGTCAATGCCCCAGGCTAACCTATAAGTCTATGGGGAACAATCTCCATATCATGATCTTGCCCGAATTATTCCCGTTAACTATATCTAAGCCTACCTCTAATCAAGTGTTCAAACCTCCCCTATCCAGAGTGGACTACCAAAATCGCCACCTGTCAAAATACAATCCATCTCCTAAGAAAATTTCGGCAGCGCTCCCCGTAGGAAAAGTGTCGTTCCAAAATTTATATAAGCCCAGATATGAAAGCAGAAATAGTTTCAAACTCTGGAAAGTCAAATTTTGTCTAACTCTCTGAACTAGTAAAAATTTGGGCAACACTCCCTTTCGAAAGGGAGACTTCCCAGATTTATAATAAGTCATATATGAACTCAAGAGACAAATTGGGTTCAACTTAGACAAGATTTAACTAACCCCTCAGTTTTGCAGAAATTTCGGCAGCACTCCCTCTAGAAAAGTGCTTTCCCAAAATTTATACAAAGCTAAGTCCAGAATTTGAGAATAACTTTGACTTCTTAAAGTCAAAATCTTGTCTAACTCCCTAAATTAGCAGAAAATTGGGCAGCATTCCCTCTAGAAAGGGAGGCTTCCCATATTTTTACTAGGTCAGATATAAAGAAAAGACAAGTTGAACTTTTAATAAGTCAGAAATTGACGAACTCCTTGGATTTGTAGAAATTTCGGCAGCGCTTCCCGTAGAGAAAGTACCTTGTCAAGATTTATACAAAGCCAAGTATAAAAAAAAATCTCAAAAAATGCAAGAATTGACCTAAGTAAAGAAAGTTTTCACAGAAAATGCAGGAATTGAAACTAACTCCTATTGCTCTAGCACGTGGCGAGCAACTAAAGCAACTACCTATCGAATTGAGGCTCGGACCAAGTAGTCACCTCATTCAGCCACATGCAGGCCAAACCACAAAGGTAAGTACTCTCACCATCCCAAGTTCATTCTCGGCAAACAAGAGTTCACAATCCTTTGGTAACGTAACTCTTTATACCCAGCTTACATAAGGCATAAAATCAGGCCACCCAAACTTATGGAATGTGCCTAACTTAGCCAAAGAGTATACACAAAACAGAGGGCACAACTACTTTTCTCTTCTTTGGGCATATGACTAGACCATTCTAGTCGCCCTGAACTGTTTAAAATGTCCAAGTTATATATATTTGTCTTCCCTTTATCTTCTAAGGCTGCATATGACTGAATCAACGTAAGTTCAGTCTGCCCCAGCTTACCACTAATTTTATTCTAAATTATACTCTCTTCAAGTTGTGATAGGCTATAGTCAGACCACCTAAACTTATAGAACAGTCTGATTAACTCGTTCTTGAAATAAAATAATAATAAAGTATAGCCAAATTGTTACTATTGGGTTCCAGCATATGCGAGGCTTTGAGTCAGACCACCTGAACTTACAAAACAGTCTGGCTCTCTGCCTGATTAGTTTCTTTCTGATCCATTCTATGCGTGGCATTGGGCTAGATCACCTGAACTTACAGAACAATCCGCCCTTTGTCAAGTTCATTCCCTCAGAATAAAAAGCAGGAAGAGGTTAAGCCACCTAAACTTATAGAAGAGCTTAGACCTCCTCGTTCAGAACCAAATAAACCGAGGAAAACCCAAAATAAACAAGGCGGCCAAGGCACCTGAACTTACAGAATCCACCTGGTCCCTGAAAAGTCAACCACAATCAGCCCTCGCAAGCCAGAGCAGTCAGGCCACCTAAACTTATGGAACAGCCTGACCCTCCATGCTAGACCACAGCACTGAGTCTCCCAAAACTTATGGGGACATCCCAGCTTCCAAAGTAATCAGACCCCCTAAACTTATAGAAGGGTCTGACGCTCCATGCAAACCAAAGTAAACAAAGCACCCGGTCTCCCCAAACTTATGGGGACATCCCAGCCTTAATGACCCAGTCAAACCTTCAATCAAAACAACCCTCCGTCCTGCCTTTCCCAGATGCAGTTTCTTTTGGCAGTCTGAGTTCACACAATCAACAAAGTTGAAACTGAAATTGAGCAGACTTTCTTTTACTTAATCTGGGTTGATGTCCTGAAAGTCAAACCAAAACTTTGAGTAGGGCTGCACACCATATATTCAGTCAAGGATGCAATGGGCAATACAAATAGGGGTTATAACAGGGTTTATAGAAGGAAACACAATGGTTACCTGTTAGTTCCCTGCCTCCAGAACTCCTCCTGAGTTCCGGCAGAGCTCCCGCAATCGGTGGGCTGACTTCCCACAGAGTCTTGCCGCGGTCCTACGGGTTGCAATCCCGCCTGCCGCCTTCCTCTCAGAACCCAAGGACTAGACTTAGAATAAGAAGGGCAGAGGGAGAAAGATTTTAGACTCTCAGATCCAAGAGAGGTGCTCACAGACTCGCAGGAGAGGGCCTTGATATCTTGAATCGCCTGAGGGCCCCGCAATGGCAGCCAATGTGGCAACTTGGTCACACTGAGTCAACTGCCGAAGTCAAACTTCTGACGACTCCCCAGTTTGCAGCAATAACCTCCTCCTTAATAAACGCACCCACTTCACGATCCTCGCGGTCCGAAATGCCTTGGCCGTTGCTCGAGACACGAGCCGCGGACCAAAAACACCGACTGGCAGCTTTAGCCGGTCACTGCAATTCGGGAATACAGCGACTTAAATAAAACCTAAGTCGCAACGCAGATCCCCGCAGTTCATTCGTTTTGCAGCACCAGAAGTAGCCCAACCAACCGCAACAACCCCAGCTCTACAGCAGAGCTTCAACAGCAGCCTTCAAACACAACAGCCACCTCCACAGACCCACAACCGCTCGTGGTTTAGTAACCTCAAAACCTCAGTCGCGGCCCTTGCCGTGAGTGGGAACAGTTTTGCGAGTATGAACGCCGGTTCTGAGCCTACGGTAGCATCACGGATGGCGATAACAGTCAGGATATGTTGCAACAAGGTCATGGTATTACCCATAGGCACGCTCATATTTTGACAGATAATGCACGACGCTAACCATGGTCAACTGTGACAGTACACTAACAACCACAAGCCGCAACGACGGCAGTACGCAAATCGCTTAGCAATACACAGTGCTGATCACCAGCACAACTCAGCCACCGGTTCAACCCAAGATTCGAAGCACACTGGCCGTGACTGACAAGGGGTGGTCAGATAACAGCGCAGCCTAGAACGACATATTCAAGGTCACTACAAATCAGAGTTTAGCATGCATCGCACTAGCGAATCTTACGGGCATGACCATGAAGGGACCGAGCATTCTACGAGGATTGTCACATAAGGAAAAAAAAAGATCACCCTGTCAGTAGGTGTTTTGACAATCCGAACGGAGCGTGGGCACAAACACCGACTGCACCCCTTCTACCTCCCCCATACAGCACGAAACCGAGTCTCTCACTCGAACACAGAGAGGTACACTACAACAACAACGATATCAGAAAGAAACATCGGTGTTGGTACGAAGCCCAAAGACTAAGAGAATGCAACTCTTCCCCGTATGTACAAAAAAAAAAAACAAAAAAAACAACAACAACTGAATCTTCCACTAGAATGTTGACAGATACATCCTCACTACCAGGTTCCTCCCTCCATTGATCGACAGGCTGAGCAGCGCGCTACTCAACTGGTAAGTCTCCAGCCCCCACCCTGTCTATTCTCACATTGAACGTTTGGGTGAGTAAAATCAGAATGAACCTTCCTACTAAAATCAGGTAGATTCATCCCTCCCTCCGACAGTCTTTCCCACGTGCAGCTTATAATCCTCGTAGCGCAAAGTCTATTCCCCTTTTGCAAAATCTGACCGCGCCATAGGATTCGCAGCCCCTCCAAACCTCAATTTCGACCCCTGGTTCGCTCGATTCCGTCAAGAATCGGGCGAACTATATATCTTCCTGTTTGCCATATCTTCGCTCCCAACATCGCCGTGCACCTATTTTCTCAACTAACTTCTATTCTACTAACTCTTCTCCCATTCTGACTTCTCTATTGAATTCGCCAAGCACTAAAGCATCAGACTAACACTTTCTCTCACCCGTTTTCATCAAGAAATGGATGGGATCTGTCATCTTCCCCCCCCCGTTGCTCCGCTGTCTGCCTCGTCGCCTTCTTCATCCCCTCTTCCATATGCACTTGGCGCAGATATCCATCCAGGTTCATTCGATTCTCTCCTTTTTACTAACTCCTGCTCCTCCTGTCCCCTTCTTTCTTCAACGATCGTGTGTGCTGCTCTTTCTGTGTTGCAACCTGCCTAGCCCCGCCATACTCTACTTCGTCGCCCAGGCCCTTTCACCATTTCCCCTTTGCCTCCTGCCCGTCGCCTTTCCGCCTGAGCTTATCGTGCCAGCGCTCGTCACCCCCCTGCATGCATTCGGCGCAGCCTCGGGTCCGGATTCACCCTTTTTCTTTCATCTTTCCCCGACCACCTTCTTGCTCCGTGCTGCTCTGTGCTATCCCACTATGCCCGTCTCTTGTTGCTCTACGCTATTCCACTATGCCCGTCTCTTTTCAGCCAGCGCAGCCCCCGGCAATTGTTGTGGCCCAGTCGGACTGTCCGACAACCCCGACCACTCCGCTGAAAGAAGCTGGAGCAAGCTACTAGTCGGTTCGATTAGTCTTTCGCTCCTATACCCAAGTCCTGACGACAAAACACCCTGGCACCTTTTTCTGTCCCAATCCATTTTTCTCTCCCCATCTTTTTCTGCCTGCTGCCTTCGCCCTTCCTGGCCCCGCGGCTGTGCCCGTCGTCTCGAGCCCAACGCAGCGCCTAATCCCACTGCTTACCTGTGCTCTACATCGCTGCTACATCTGTGATGGGGCGGTATTCACCATTCTGACATATTCCGAGGGAAACTTCGGAGGGACCGGCTACTGTCGGTTCGACCAGGCTTCCTCCTGCTTGCCCATGTCCGACGGCCGCCCCACACAACATGCCGCTACAGGCTTCTCCTAGAACCCCCCCCTTTTTTAGCTGGTCAGGCAAGCCTCCGCACAGTCTGCCAACCGTCCCCCTCACGAGCGCGCGCGCATCCTGATCAAACGTACTGGTCAAAAAAAGAAAAACATCCTTTAATCGTAGTCTTAATAAAAGATAAATAAATAATAATAGTGAAACAAGGTGACCGACATCCGCGCCGGCTTTACAATCATCAATAAGGGAGATAAATTACATGCGCCTTAAATTCGCGTGCCCACACACTCTCCGCTCTAGTCAACCATTCAACCTAACGTGAATCATAAACATAGTCGCGCCTCACGCGGTATACTTAGGCTTTAATCCAGTCTTAATTTCTGTCGTTTGCAAAAACCAGGGCGGATACCCTTGTAAGGGTATTCACACAGACACCGCCTCACGTCGCTCGCAGCCTTCCCGATGGGCAGTTTTTTCCGGAGAAGGCACGGTCCACGTAGGCCAGACAAGGCCGCGGACGGAGTGGAAACGCCCTGGCGTACTCTTCCCGGCCACTTTCTCCGACCTGTGGGGTCCACTGAACTGCTTCGTGGAGGCTCATGACGAGAACCGCCAGCCTGTGGGGTCCCACCCTTAGACTCAGAGAGAAATGTGGAAGGGTTAAGGCAGGCATGCCTGGTTGTACTTGGAAGGTATAGACTAATCTAGGTTAGGTGGACTGGAATTAAAGTCCGTGATTATGAGCATCAAGGATCATAGTATTTTTTTCCTAAAGTATGACTGCAAATGCAGTTCCTTTTAATTTGTGTTTCAAGGTCAATTTTGGAAAGCCTTTGGATTTTAGCTTGGGACACTTGACCCGGTTTCCAGCAGTAGTATTGATGGATCTGGAGCAGCTAGTGGATTTTCGAGCTTGGCTCGTAAGCCTTCAGATAACTCCGGCTGGGTGACTGGGGAAGAATTCAGAAGGACACATCCTTATCTACGAAGGGCACACGAGAAGTTGCAATCTCTAATTGATGTTATTCCGTCGCAGCACTGGAAATCCCAGCTCTGCCAGAATGACCTGCTGCAAGAAGGAAGTTGATATACTTTCAAGGACCATTCACTCAACTCCAGGGTCTGCAGATTTTTGAAGAAAGATGATAGAGGTAAGTCCGTCTTCCAGCTTTGGACTCAGGAGTCATCCTGCGAGGAAGAAATTTCACAGAGATTTGAGAATGAAGGTCTCCTATCCCCAATACCAGAAGTTATTCAATGTGTAGTAGATGAGAATGTAGACCGTTACAATGTGGCCCAACCGCGCCTGTGCATGGTAGGGCGGACAGCGTCAGAGGTAAAGTTACACCCCTTCCGATGGAGTTGGAAAGTGAAGACTGCGCAGACTACAATTAATCTGCGGTTACACCAATACACTCCGAAGTGGAGGGTCCGAATACTCAGACAACATCTAAAATGAAAACCTTTTGACATGGTTAGGAAAGCCAGGTCTGACCTGGCGCCGATGTCTCAGCGTCAGGCCAACATTCTATGAACTCAATCGCTACTAGTGATTCTCTCTGCAGCCTTTCTGGCAGGCAGGGCTATGGATGTATCACTTAGCTGTGCTCGATGCAAGTGGGCATGAGAAACCACTCGCCACTTAGTATGGTTGGACTGTCCCTTCTCCAAATGTATCTGGTCCTGGTGGCGAAAGCCCTGGAAAGACCTAAAGCTCTCTAGTATGGAATGGTCAGACGACTATATTCTAGATGGTATTCCAGCAGGATCAACTACGGCAGGAACGAATGATATTTACTTAGCCCAGGTTTTCAGAGCGGTATTGCTTTCGGTAATCTAGGAAGAAAGGAACATTCACGTCTTTCGTCAAGAATGGATTCCGGATACAGTCTTAAAGACCCGGATCAATGCCCAATTCAGGCAGTGCATTTGGGCTGACTGGCACAGAAAGGCAAAGTCGGGCTCTTCTAGAGCAAGAACGAACTGGCTTTGGAGAACATGGGGTTAATAGGGAAGGCTGGTGTTGCAGGATGTGAAGGGAAAGTCGTCGGTTACCGCTTGGTTAATTTTACGGCTGTTGTAGGGCCAACAAAGCCGGATGGGTCCAAAAGGCACCTGTCCTGGAGGCTTAGTAAGTATGGTTGTCAGCTTTCGGATAGGAGTGCCACTAGCAATTTGGTCCATTTTCTGTAATATCTTGAGGCAAAACTGGGTAAGGCTCTCAGATAGACTAAGAGAGTAGTTCTTTTGCGTAGTTGGTTCTAGTGTTCTTCCTCCTTGGTTTACATGATTACAGTCAAATACTAACTTTCTTTGAAGTAATTGTTGCTTAATTGGGACGCTGGACCCGATTTCCAGCAGGATCACCCGGTGCATTGTCCCCAGGACTTCTGGGTTGAGATGTTGAGGGATTCCCGAGCTCATTTTGTCAATATATAATGCAAATGGCAACAGTTACTAAAAAAAAATAAAAAAAATAAAAAATTGGCGGAGGCTGCCAGGATAACTCCGGGTCGAATTGTGAGGTCCCCGGTCTCGTCTCATTTTTGCATTACATATTGAAGATTTTCAAAAATATAAATAAAAAAAAAATGTGTGACGAATCATCTGAAGAGATTCGTTTGGCAGTGGCGAAGTACCTGTGGAAGCCGTCAGCCGGGGCCAGGTCCCACTAGCAGCGTTGAGTTTCCTAAACGCCTGAATCTGGACACGTTCGTGGAGATATGCGGTTGAGAAAACACGAATGCTGCACATATCCACAAACACATCCAGATTTAGGGCGTTGAGGATACTTAACGCTACTTGTGGGACTTGGCTCCCGGGGAGGATCAGGGACATATCACAGTGGCAGCGTGAGAAGCAATCTCTCTCCCATACCCCCAAGGGACTCCGAGTCTGGGCATCTCGGACCACCAGTACTTGGCTCAACTATCAAGTTCGGGACTCGGCCTACCTGTATGCCGAGTTGTGCCAAGGCGACACTGCCCGGACATCTATTGTAAAGAACAAAAAAAAAAAGGAAAAAAAAAGAAAAATACGAATGCAAGAAAAAAAAAAAAAAAAAAAAAAAAAAAAAAAAAAAAA
>BFEA01000157.1:244351-254818 GCA_003427395.1 Chara braunii | reverse complement strand
CTCTCTCTCTCTCTCTCTCTCTCTCTCTCTCTCTCTCTCTCTCTCTCTCTCTCTCTCTCTCTCTCCGTTTTGAGGAACAGTGACCACTTCATCCAGCATGTCGCTTTCTGTGTTGATCACAGCTCTTCAGGGAGTATATATGCTGTGGCTAGACTGCAGGTGGTGCAGCAGCTCTCTCTCGTTGGACTTTGGCTGAACCCCGTTTCTTTGATGCTGGTTCGTGTTTTACGGCATTTCCAGTATAAGAAAAACCCATTTGCGAAGAGAATTGTTCGTGGAACCTGGTCCGCTCTGTAACCCTGTTCCTTTCTAGAATCCTCTGCTGAGCTCGTTCCTTCTTTAATTCTCTGCAAAAAAAAAAAAGGAAAATAAAAAAAAGAAAAGAAAGGAAAATAAAAAAGGAAAGGAAAATAAAAAAAGAAAAGAAAAGAAAAGGAAAGCGCAGTAGCACTGCAATGATGTCAGCAGGTTGAAGTCCTGCTGACGTCATTGCTCAGCTTTTGCATCAGTGCTTCTGCTCATTTCTATTTTTTAGTTCGCTTCTGATGCATCTGTTCCTTGAGCAGAAGTACTGCAACATTCATTATTACCATCTCAATGAATCTTGCAGTGATACTGCTCTAAATTCAAACTGCTTCTTCAGGACCAATAGAGTTTGTGTATTCCTCGCTTTTTTTTCCCCTTCTTCTTCCAAATTTGGACCAGTTCTCCAAATTTACGAGTGTCGTCCTTGTACAGGGGGGGCGCATGCTAACCTTCTTTCTCTTTCTCTTCTTCTTCTTCTTCTTCTTCTTCTTCTTCTTCTTCTTCTTTTTTTTTTTTTTTTTTGGGACCTGAAAGTGTGGGTGTGAATACAGAAAGCTGGAACAGAAGATGGAAACGTAAACCTGGAACAAAACACGAAATGCAGACCTGAAACAGGAAACTTGGAACCCAAACCTGGAACGAAACATGGACCCAAATCCCGGAATGGAACATGATGGAACTGAAATTTGAAAATTGATCAACCCGTCAGTGTCAGAGAAGTGGACCAGAGTCCTTTGGGAGGACATCCATTAAAATTTGGACTTCTGGAGCGATAGTCAGTGTCGTCCTTGTGCAGGGGGGGGCATGCTAACCTCCTCCTCCTCCTCCTCCTCCTCCTCCTCCTCCTCCTTCTTCTTCTTCTTCTTCTTCTTCTTCTTCTTCTTCTTCTTCTTCTTCTTCTTCTTCTTCTTCTTCTGCTCCTCCTCCTCCTCCTCTGATACTGACTATCACTTCTGGACCAGAGTCCTTTGGGACATCCGTTAAAATCAGGTTTCCATCTTCTGTTCCAGCTTTCTGTATTCACACCCACACTTTCAGATCAACAAGAAGAAGAAGAAGAAGAAGGAGGAGGAGGAGGTTAGCATGCCCCCCCCTGCACAAGGATGACACTGACTATCGCTCCAGAAGTCCAAATTTTGATGGATGTCCTCCCAAAGGACTCTGGTCCACTTCTCTAACACTGAGGGGTTGATCAATTTTCAAATTTCAGTTCCATCATGTTCCATTCCGGGATTTGGGTCCATGTTTCGTTCCAGGTTTGGGTTCCAAGTTTCCTGTTCCAGGTCTGCATTTCGTGTTTAAGGAGTTTGCTATGGTTCAATGTAGTGAACTTTGTGGTAGCAATCATGCCTTTATGGCTATTGTAGTGGAAGCTGTCTCTTTCAAGGATGACGTTTCTTGGGTATGTCTAATAAATTAGACTAAAAAACAAAGGAGCGAAGCAATGAGTATGAGTTCTCAAAAGCGTCCTTATTCATTTAGTTGGATCCAAGTCCATGGCCTATTTTTGGTTCACTGGCAGCTTTGGCAAGTACCATCGGTGGTGGTGTTATCATCACTGTTATGTACATGCATTCTTATACAGGAGGTACGCTGTGCCTTAGTTTAGGTTTAGGGATGGTTTTGTTCCAGGTTTAGGTTTCCATGGTTTTGTTTCATGTTCCTGGACCAGTTTTTTTGTATTCACACCCACACTTTCATGCCGCGTTTGCCTCTGTATCGGCCTGCATCTGCGGCTCTGTGCAGTTTTGTTTTTTTGCTTTTAGCTGACACGGTTGCTTGTCTGTTTCAGGTCTCGCTCTTGAGGACCACTTTCTCTCCTCCTTTCAGATCTTCTACTTTGCAACCGCAGCTCTGTTCCAGGTTTCCTCTGTCTTTTTTTTTCCTTTCTTTTCTTTTCGTTTCGTTTTTTTTTTTCTTTTTTTTTTTGAAGTTTTTATTTTTCCCCCTGCTCAGTTTCAGTGTCTTCCAAACTTCAGAGTAATTGAACCAGGGCATCTCGGTTCGAGGCTCTGGCCGCAGGAGGTCATCTTGGGGAGGAAGGGTGGCAGAGTGCCAGGGTGACGGGGAAGTAGCTTCCGATCGGTCAGGGTTAGCCCAGTGTCAGGCCGTGTTTTTAGGACTGTGTAGGGGGGAGAGGTAGGTCGCTTGTTAGGTTGCTGATGCTAGCAGTAGTCTTGTTAATAGCGTCAATTGGAGAGACGATTAAACATGTGAATGCATAAGAAAAGAGTGAAACTGCTGAAAGAGTGGGTAATAGGTGTCGCACAAGGAGATTTGTATCAGTCTATCAGATTTAGAACGTTGGCAATGGGCGGAAGAGCTAGTACAGGTTGGTGAGAGACAAGCTGTGGTGTGATCAATAGTGTTTTACGGGATAAGCTAAACGGGCTGATCACACCACAGCTTGTGGTGGATAATTCACATTGTGGGCTGATGCTGCGGGGATAATTCCGGGTTGAATTGTGAGGTCCCGGGCCTCCCTTGAATTGCTCTGGAATATATGTGAATTGGTTTTGGGTTAAAAAAAAAAAAAAAAAAAAAAAAAAAAGCCGGTGGCTCTGCCGGCTCCCGCGTATCGATTTAAAAAAGAAAAGAAAAAAAAAAGAAAAACAATCTTCAGAGTAAAGTTCTCAGTTACATCTTCGTCAACTTTGTTCCAGGTCGACGTGTGCTGTTCCAGGTCCACAATGTGATTTTTTTCCCCGTGCCAATGTGTTTTTCCAGGAACTTTGTTCCAGGTCGACGTGTGCTGTTCCAGGTCGAAGTGTCCCGTTCCAGTTCCACATGCGCTGTTCCAGGTCAACATGGACTGTTCCAGGTCCACATGCACTGTTCCAGGTCAACATGCACTGTTCCAGGTCAACATGCACTGTTCCAGGTCAACATGCACTGTTCCAGGTCAACATGCACTGTGCCAGGTCAATTGCTGGTCTGCACAATCACCCTCTCCTCGAGGTTCCCTACTCTGCAACCACTGTTCTTGTCCAGGTTCACCTTCTGTTCCAAGTTTACCTATTTAGGTATTCTTGTTTGTTCCAGGTTTTGCTGCCAAACTTCAACCTCTTAAGTTTGTAAGTTGAAGGTCACAGGTTCAAATCATATGGCCGTCTGCTTTTTTTTTCAAAATTAAGCGATGCAAACTTGACGTTCTCCAGTCTGCGCTGTTACTGACGTCAAAAATAAGTCCGCCATAATGTAGTGTTGTTGGACTTTTTTTTTTTTTTTTTTTTGGGAGCTGTTGGATTTCACTCACCTCCTTTAAATTTTCTTTTTTTCTCTTTTTTTCAATATCTATCAATCAATCGGCTAATACGGCTATTGAATTATTTGAATTTATTGCATTTCCATCTATAGGCAGAGGCCCATTTATGGTTTGTTTTGTACACTACCCTCTACAGTTGCTTTTCTTTTTTCTTTTTCCTCTTTTTCAAAGGGGCTAGTCCGTTACATTATTGAACCTATACGGATTCAAATTTACGATCCGTTTGTTAATTGTTCCGGGCACAAGGTATCTACGACACACTACTCTCTCTCTCTCTCTCTCTCTCTCTCTCTCTCTCTCTCTCTCTCTCTCTCTCTCTCTCTCTCTCTCTCTCTAACATCCGTTCACACGAGGACAACATTGACTGAATGTGGCCTACTCTGACAAGGCAAGACGGGTGGGCTGTTGACAGAGGGCACATGATCCCCACCACCACTACCCCCCCCCCCCCCCCCCTACCCCCTCCCCCTCTACTCCTGGTAATCATTGGTCCTGCACCCTGCGCTGTCTGATCAGAGAGATCTGATTCCGTAATCCGTTGTAATAATGTCACTAATAATTTCATAAATAATTATCTGCAAATCCTGTTGAATCTGATGTGTACTAAGCCAGCCATCCATCATTCTTCTTCTTCTTTTTCTCTTTTCTCTTTTTTTCCAGCCTGGCAAATCTGATGTGTACTGACCCTCCTCATACAAGGCATCCCTCCCCCCTCCAAAAAAAAAAAAAAAAAAGGCAAGACAGGGACCTGTACTCTGTGCTGTCTCTGACAAGTGTCGTGTTGACAGAGGTCCATGCACATGAAAACAAGGGTGCGCGATTTGCAAATTGACTCTTTTGAGGGCCTACTCACACTACCACTTTTGTAAACGTATCCGTCTGCAATTACGTCTGGACCTAGATGAATCTGACCATAATCACGTCCAGAGAAAAAGTCCTAGCGTGCCGTAGAGCGAGTATGCCCTGAGAGTTTAACCCACCTGGTGGCAGGTGGGGAGAAAAAAGCAAAAAAAAAAAAAAAAAAAAAAAAGGAGATCCCATCGGCCGCAAATTGCAGTTTGAAAAAAAAAATGAAAAAAAAGAAAAGATTCCGTGTCTGACAATAAAGTAGGCCAGGGCCGAGGATAGGATTAACCTCCTGAATCTGGGCGCGTTTCAAGCGGAGATATAGAAAAGCAGCTCAATCTCGATTTCCTGCACCTCTCCGCAAACACGTCCAGATTCAGACATTCGATCCGATTTGCCAGTGGGACCACGCCCCAGAAGAAATAGGTGAGTCTGGGCCTGATGATGATTTTCAGCTTTTTTTTGTCGTGTCGTTTTGCATGGTGGTGGGGACCACCATTGTCTCTGCCCCCTTATTTCCCCTTGTAGTGGTGTTTTACTATTAACATTTTATAATTTTTAGTCCCTTCCTACACTACGTGAATTTCAGATTTGTTTGTTTAACTTTTGTTTGTTTGACTTCAAATGTGTTTATTATTTGGGAGAGGGGTCTGATGGCACGACTATGATGTTTTTTTTTTTTAATGAAAAATGGACATTGTGAAGGGGCAGGCATGGCTTAGTGGTATCCTTGCACGAGGAGCTCTTCAATGCATCTGATGGGACCCGGGGTCAGGTTCATTCACCGATTTGAAGTTTGCGGGTGTATTTGACTGCATCTAGGGTCAGATTCATTCAGCGCAGTCCGTTAAGGTTTGGGTGCAATTGACTCTCTATGCGAAATTTTGCAGACTGTTTGTATGCACAGGATCAGCGATCTTGTTGGTCGACCTGCGCAATGAAGGGATGGACTCTCTGTTAACTTTTCATCGACCTGCGCAATGAAGGGATGGACTCTCTGTTAACTTTTCATCATCGTGAAGGGATCCCTGCACATCGACCCCCCCCCCAAATGAAGGGATTGCATGTTGACCTACCCCCCCCAAGAGTGGTTGTCAGTGATGGGGTGCAGCCGCCGATTGGGTCTGCCGATGGGGTCCACGGATGGGTTCCTGGCTAATGCAAAGAACGAGCATTTCTGCCAATAGAAGCAGTGTGTCAAGCTCAACATACTCCCACACACCACGCCACACAATACCCACTCACACTCTCACCCGTGTTGGCCAAAGACCCTACTAATACCTATCAGAGGTGGAGGATGTATTTTCTGTCAGAATGTGGCGAAATACACCGGCCATAGCCTTTGTCTTTTCACATTATGTGACGCTCCCCACTAATAGATGGAGCCTCTCCCCAGGTGTTAGTGGTGTCTGCTCTTACCAGCAGCACTGACACTGGTGGGAGTTGTGTGGGCAGGCCGGTACTGTAAACCTGTGAATAGCTGTCGGAAAGGGAAATTAAAAAAACTGAAATTTCCAAAAGAGAGTCGCTTGATAAAGCATTTAACGGCTCTTAGGGGAAAAGAAAAAAAAAATGAAGTGGAATTTGGAATTTTCAAATTTGTGTAATTAAGTTGCTGATATCGGACTATCTTTTTTTCCAAGTTAAAACAAGAAAGGGAAGAAGGAAAGAAAAAGACAAGACATTGTTTTTTTTTTCTGTGAAATTGCTGTAATGCCCCTGAAATTTCTGACAACAACTTCGGAAAGAAAAAGACGACATTTTTGTCTGTGAAATTGCTGTTATGCCCCTGAACTTTCTGACCACAACTCCAATAGGCAAATAAACTATTGTATTACAACGAGTACCATTGACAGTTTTGTTTGATGCATTATTTGTACCATTCTTTTTTTTTTTCTTTTTTTTTTTTGGGGCTTATCATTCTGACAAGTAGATACACAACATTTTGTGCTATGGAAGCACTTTCTGGGCTATCTACCAGTGAGGATTTCTTTTGTTTTCTTTTTCTTCCCTCAAAAAAAAAAAAAAAAAAACACTTCGTGATGATTGAATGAGGAAGTCACTAGACACTCCTCGGGGACGTGAAATCCACAAGGATGCGCTCGTTCCACCTGTCCTTGGGGACAAAATTGAACAAGAAATGTCCTTGTGGCCCCAGCGAAAATTTCCTTATCCCCGAGGGACCTCGTGAGGTCCCTTGGAGCTCAAGGAACCATGATTCACGGAGTGGTGAAGACATGCGTCGACGGAGACTTTCGATTCTTGGGTGGTCCAGAGGCGTTAGCACGGAAATCCCCGGCCTCCTCCGTCTGCATACTCCCCAAACGGCTACTGTTGGCGGTGGGCCTTGGATTTGCTCTTCCGGGGACCAGTACGTCGCAGACTTCCCGTCGTCATCGCTGACGCCACCTCTGCCCCCACGGCCAACGGATCGACCATGAACAGCACCCCTGCTGCGTCCTCTCCCCCTCCCGCCCGTCTTCCCCAAAGACCAAATAGGAATGTCGTCGTCGTCGTCCCCTGCCTCCACGTCTTCCCCGAATCGCCCGTCTGCATCGTCACCGCCACCACCATCGTCGTCGCCACCATCGCTGTGTGCCCGCATGTTCGACACTCCTCGTGTGATGTTCTCCACACCTGTCTCTTATACACATCTAGATGTGTATAAGAGACAGGTTGAACGCCACGCGGTGAAGGATCGGCGTCAATGATGAACGTGCGGCTCGCCTCCCTACCGCCGCGAGAAGACAAGCCGAACCGGAGATCAACTCCCCCGTCGTCGTCGTCTCCCAATCCCTGCTGCAGGAGTGTTGTGTACTCGCCGCATCCGTTGCTTGCCGACCCGCCTGCGAGCACCGTCTGCGACAACAGCTGCGTCGACCCGCTGGCGAGAGGAAACGTTGGAAGTTCATCCCCCTCCGGCTCCTCATCCGAGGGAGGCAGCGGCGTCTCCCACGATGGCAGATGGCTGTACATGGAGGGGTCGTACCGCCTTGAAGGCTCCGTCGTTGGAGGTCTTCTTTCGCCCTCAGCCGCAGGCAGAACAGCGCGTATCTGCATGCCCGCCATGGGCGGAACAGCGCGTACCTGCACACCGCGTTTCGTTGACGTCCTGCGCTTGCAACGTTGCTTCCACGGCCGGCACGACAAGCACACGTGGAGGAAGATGACAAACAGGAAGATGACGGCAACGAGAAGCAGCAGAGGCTATCTCCTCTGCATGTCTGCCATGAATTCGACGTCGACAGGCGACCTTGCACATGACGTCGTGCTGAACTTTCTCCTCACAAGCCCGCGGACAAGGACGCTGGGCCTTCATATGCCATCGACCGCCAGCGAAGATGACAAACGATGGCTCCCACGATAGCCTCCGTGTGTCGTCATGCGCACGTCTGGGGACTCCTCCGTTGCCCGCACCCGAGCCAACGGTCCTCAACGCCCGCGAGCCAGGCCACGCTTCGCCCACCGCGCTCCACCCCACCGGCTAACGGCCACCCGTGGGGGCTGTTGCCATCGTCAACCGGCAGAAAACCTCCGATGTCCGCCCACCGACCCGACGGACCTCTCCTGGACCACCACCTCCGTGTCGACGGTGCCATTCTCGCGACGCGACGACTCCATGAAACGCGGGAATCCTAAATTTTTCAGTAGGTCCGGGGCTACTGGAAAATTCAGGACGATTTGGCTGGGGAATTGTAAATCTTTTAGGACAAGTCCTAACGCCGTTTTCACATTTTCGATTCCCGCGTCCGATTTAGGATTGCGTGCAACCAAGACGCAATCCTAAAAGCAGGAACTTTCAGGAGTGTCTAACGAGACCCTGAATGGTGCAAGAAGCCAGACATCTTCCCCGTTTTTCTTTACAAAGGAAAAGTCCGAAAAAGGGTGATTTTTCTCCCTTTTTTGTTGGGAAAAAAAAAAGAGGGTGATATCGCCCAGGTATCATCATTAACTGACCATCCCTGGGAACTTCAGAAGAACCAGAAGTATAATTTTTATGTGTCTGAGCATCTCAGGATTTGAGCTCAGGTCTGCATATCAACAGTTCATGGGCATAGCATTCAGCCACATGGGCTCACCACAGTAGATAGGATCACAATAGATAAGATATCAGTCTTGGGAGTGTGGAAGGCCCCCAATCCCAGCCTGTAGGCTGCGAAAAAAGTCTCTGTCAGATGTCAGAGTATATTTCGTATTGTATTGAATAGCAAAAAAAAAAAAAAAAAAAAAAAAAAAAAAGATCCCGGAGTTGGTATATGGGAAATACTGGTGACAGTCAAGGGTTCAACCCCCCTGGGGCATCGTCCCTCTAGCGACGGGATAGGATAGGAAAGAGTTTGTGGGGCAGTTGAGTGACCCAAATCCTGGCGTGCAGTACTCGTGATCCCACGGTCAGTATTTTACATGAATTACCCGAAAAAGTAATGAGATCTCCGTTCCCCTCCTCCTCTCCTTAAACCACCAGTACTTGGGCACTGCGCGCCGCGCCGGCCGCCCAAATCTCGAAGCAGCGCGAGCTGTCGATTCGATTTATCGACGGCCCGCCGGCCGCGGAAATCGCGTAGCGTTAACGCTAAGGCGTCGCCCAAGTACTGGTGGTTTAACACTGGGCATGCCCGTGCAAAGACAGCTTCCCGCCAGAATCTTTTCAATCGGTTGGGGGTGTGGCCAACCCCAAACAAGGTTGGGGTCGGCCTTAGCCCACTGGATAGAAGATTTTCAGCATTTTACTTGCTGTTGTGCAATTATCTCATTGGGTGGAGCCCTCCTTCAATCACGGAGTATATGGAGGGTGTCAGGATCACTTCTGACAGAAGTCGATTTTATTCCAAAAAAATGTGGCTGTTACTTATTTCCCTGTTTTTGCAACCACCACCATCAGATCATTTGTGATCTGATGGCTGGGAAGCACTCTGCTGTGATTTCCGGTGGCAGGTCTTTGTTTCTTTTTATTTTTTGGCCTTTTTTCTGTTTTCTCAGCCCAGAAATTCGTAATGAACGTGTCTGGCCGCTGCCACTCAGTGTCACACTGGATAGGCCACACTCCTATCCCACTGTTAATGGGACCATGCCCCTGATGTGTCTTTTTTTTTTTTTTTTTTTTTTTTTTCCCAATCAGTTAAGCAGAACCCTGATGTGTCTCAGTGGGTTGGTCAGGGTATTATGGGTGGGAGGAGGATTACGCCGGAATGATTGGGAGGGGATTATCTCTGTTTATTTTATTTTCCCCCCCTTTTCTGTCTTTAAATTTTCATTTTAATTCAATTTAATTTAATTTTAAAGAGGAACAGCCTTGAGGTATAATCCTCAAACTAACCCGCTCCAGGTAATTCAGAGTTGTTTTATTGATCTGATAATTCTGATTCTTTTTTCTTTCTTTTTTGTTTTTTTTTTTTCTTTCTTTTTTTTTTCTTTTTTTTTTTCTTTTTTTTCAGAACCTCTCGGTTCCGGCCCCTGCCATTCTGGGGAGCGACAGTCCGGTTCCTATTGATAAGAGGATGGGGCTGAGGGGAGGATTACATCAACTGATTGGTAAGAATTTCTGTCGACCATCGAGCGAGAGAGAGAGAGAGAGAGAGAGAGAGAGAGAGAGAGAGAGAGAGAGAGAGAGAGAGCAGTGCATAACATAAAGGATAATCTTTCTCTGCCATGTTCCCTGCCTTTGCTCAGCCCTACCCTGGCCTCCCCTCCTACCCCGTCAGAGAGAGAGGGGAGGGTAAGAGACAAATGGAAGGAATTTGAAGACTGCCCCTCAGTTGTCATGGTCATGCACACAACAGCAAACCTTCCACGCCATCTGCAGCCGCCGAAAACAAAAGAAAAGAGAAAAATGCTTTCACAAATTCACAGCCATGGAATCAGTCCAGGGGCCAAGTCCGACTAGCAGTGTGGAGTTTTCTCAACGCCCGAATGTGGATATGTTTGTGGAGATGTGCAGAAAATTGCGTTGAGTTTCCTCAACCGCACACATCTCCACAAACACGTCCGGATTCGGGCGTTGAGGAAAATCAATCCTGCTAGTTGGACTCGGCCCCAGCATGGCAGATTAA
>BFEA01000157.1:205827-241790 GCA_003427395.1 Chara braunii | reverse complement strand
GACGGGGGGGAAAGCGATGGGGCGGGCAGGGGTTCGGTCCCTGGCGACTGAATTGACGCGCGTCGCCAGCGACGTCGAAGGGTCTTTTCGCGCCTTCGGGGTGGAAAACACACGGCAGTGTGGGCAGGGCGGTTGCATGTGCCACCGTCGACGATGTCATTTCCCGCCAGAAAGAAGCGACGTCGCGGGAGGTCCATCTTCGAAAGACTACTTAAGTCTTGCGCATCCCGACCCGTCTATATGTCGTCCACGCCGCGAAGGTGTCTCCAGTACAGCAGCCCGCCGCGCCTGCCGCAAGCCGCCCGCAACAACGACGAGGTGCTGCAAGCCTGGTCGCCGCGGATCATTGTGATCGTCACTCTTGTATTCTTCTCGCCGCCAGTCTTCTCAACGCGGATTACTCCCGCCGTGGCCTTCGTCCTTCTGTGAACCACGCGCACGTTGTCGTCTTCTTCCCACGGAGGGCTGATCTCCTGCGTCACGGGGGTGTTCGTCGTCGTCACGTCTTCTTCTTGCGGAGGATAGATCTCTTGTGTGCCACGTGCACGTCGTCGTCGTCGTCCCGTGGAGGAGAGATCTACTGCGTCGTGTGGATGTCCGTCGCCGTCGTGTCTTCCTCCCGCAGAGGACGTATCAACTGTCTGCCACGTGCACGTCGTGGTCGTCACGCCACAGCCGCACGGGAGACCTTTTTCACGGGAGACATATTTTTCGCCAGGTCGGCCACACTTCCTGCTCGTCCGATCACACTGCCAAGCTCGCCTTCAAAGGTCGCCACGAAACATGTCTACGCGAGGGAACACCCGTGGGAAGAAGCGCGACGTGGTCGTCGACGATAGTCAAGAGCAGGGAAGAGGGCGGCGGCAGGCCCCGAAAACGAAGAGGGTGCGTACGGAAAATGTGTTGCCAAGGGTTCGTGGTCGTGGAGCGCAAGGTTGGGCGGGGGAAGTGGAAGGGGACTGTGACGATGAGTTCACGGCGGAGGAGGAGTAGGCGGAGGCGACAACGTCTGAAGCACACGAGAGCGATCGGCAACGCTATTCTGATTGCACCGCTTCGAAGAGGATGCAGACCCCTCCATATGAGGCGCAGCAACTGCGTGGTTGTGAAACGCGGACAGAGAAGGCTCCCGTCGTCGATCTTGGCGGCGATGATGACGAGCCCTTGGAGAGACACCGCATTCGCATTCGTACGACGGCGACCCCACGGCCGGAGGTGGTCGTGCGGGTTGTTACAAACGATAGGCCAGTCTCGGGCAAGCTGCCCGCCACGCCGTCTCAGCCACGTCAGCGCAACGACGCTGGTGATGGAGGGTCCGTTCAACGTGTTGGCGGGGGGGAAGTCGTGGCAGACGCTCGCGCAGTTGGTGCCCAGGTGGCAGGTGCCGTGGGGGCAGTTGGTTCAGGCAATGTGGGCGCCATAGCGACTGGGAGGGAGGACGCAGCAGTTGTGGCGACGGCGAGAGAGGAGGCACGTGGCGAGAGGAAAGTCGAGCGGGAAGCAGGCGAGGCCGGTTCAAGTAGGCCACGAAGGAGTGTCATGACGAAAGACCTCATTGATCGTGCCGTCCTTTGGGTCGATGACAAAGCTTTCTGGACGACGGGGGAGGGGCAAAGACTATACAACATCGTGCACGAAACGAAAGACTACTTCGTCGCCATCGCCAGCGGACTTCCAGCGCCTGACGTCCCTCGGAGCGTCGTTCTGCCCAAAGCCAGCACGCACGTGGCCAGGATCGTTGACCAATCGCAGTTTGCCGTGGGTATAAAGTCTCCTTTCAAAAATCCCTGTTCTCGCAGTGTACTTAACAGTTTCCTGATGGGTGCATGCAACACCAATCTTTTCCTGTAGCAAGCGATCTCCCGTGCGGCGGCAGTGGAGAACGTTGCTCTGCGCATCTTGCACGAATGGGTATTCAAGTCCGGAAATCGGCCAAGGGGATACCATGTGGCTTTCCAGTACTGGATGGAATCCTTTGCGACGGACATTGCGCGTGCCATGTGGTACGGCGAGGAGTGGTGCGAGGTTGTCAGTCCGGCGATTTGCGCGCACACGATAGATCTGTCCATGGACCTACCGCTTTGGTTCGCCGGCGCCAACATCGAGGACAGACCAGAGGACGACGACATGGCGGCGCACCAAGAGTCCATCGTCATCCGCGTCGCGTATGCATTTCGCGCGGCCGTGCAAATGGGGGCGCTCATCGACGGCGAGTTCATCTCGCATGATCGTCTTTCTCGGATGGCTGATTGCTTCAGGCTGTTGTTGGCGGCGTGCATGTGGATAATGCGCATGGCGGGAGACGATCCGCGCAGCCACTACGAGGTTTTCTACTTCGCGGACCTCGTGGCGAAGCCCACACTCATCGCGGCCATGCATCGCTCCTTCGATCATCGACGATCCGTCGTCCGCGCCGCGAAAGTCGTCACAGACAGGCTAGGGAAAGCGACCGCTACGTTCGGACAGTACCCCAACTACATACCTCAATGGGCGCCCTGCGGCATTGCTTTCAGGCACGACGCGAGCATAACGGGGCCGGAGGATGCAAAGAAGCTAGATTGGTTGGGTT
This sequence comes from Chara braunii, assembly GCA_003427395.1. NCBI lineage: Eukaryota > Viridiplantae > Streptophyta > Charophyceae > Charales > Characeae > Chara > Chara braunii. Next base: position 239,221 of record BFEA01000157.1, on the reverse strand, counting down.
CGGGCCCCCTTGATGATGACAACAACGACGATGGGAAAAATGACGCGTAGGGGGGGGGAGGCTGGGGCTGATGGTTGGCTGGGGAGGAAGACGGATGGGATGGGAGCGGAGGTTTGGCTGCTTCTATGGACTCGCGCGCATGTTGTAGTGGATGGTCGTCATGCGGGAGGATGGGGTTGCACCGACGCAAAGTGCGCACCTGCTTAGTGTGTCGGAGAGAGGGATTCCGCAAGATCGTCGTCGGTTGCGCACTTGTTTAGCGCATCGCCTCTGCCACGAAGTCGGGTTGATAGGTTTGAATGGTTTGTGGTGCGTCGGGGTACAGGTGTGCAGTGTGTCGGTCGTTGTAGTCGACGAAGGTATCATTCAATGTCGTCGTGTATTGTGTACTTATATTCGCAGCTCGCTGCGCGAGAAGTTCATAGCGCTTTCAGCGCACTCTTTTGATGTGTCCGTTGTTCTCGTGTCTTCTGTCAAGTTTTGTCGAATGATTGCAAGGTGATTGTAGATGATTGACTCCTATGCATGCACGCAATCCATGTTCATATGTGTCTGTTTTTTGTGTTACGCAGTTTACTAATGTGAAGCAGCTTGCATCAACAATTGCAAAACACGTCTGTCTGTCATCCCGCCAGAGAAGCGAACGATAACATGCGCGACTGAAGATTTGAAGAGGCACACAAAAACAAATGAAAAAGGAGTTGAGGATGCAGAAGAAAAAAAAGAAGAAAACTTCTTACCAAACCGAAACATTCGAGACAGTCGATTTGAAGACACAGTCACCGAAAAATAAAAGTACGAAAACAAATTAAAACAAAAAAATGTAAAAAAAAAAAGAAAACCAAAACCGAGAGAGATACACAAAAAAAAGGTTCTTCCAATATGAAACGTTCGTACAATTGTACGAACCACGCAACCGTCCAAACGACGAAAACAAGAAAGGAAGTCACAGACGACAACCATGCCGCCATACAATCGACCCAGCTACTTCGCGCAGTGTTGCCAACAGACGCGGCCACGTGCCAAAACAAGAAAGGAAGTCACGAATTGTTGTGGCAAGGTCTCCAGGTTCGTCTTGTGGGTGCGCAAAAACAGACGCCACATGCACTTCAGTCGCCCAAATGCCCTCTCCACACACCCCCGCGCCACCTTCTGCCGCGTGTCGAAGCGCTCGTCGTCAGGATGTTGGTCGATTCCTCCGTACGGCTGCACGATCCATGGACAGGCAACAAGATAACCGTTGTCGCCTAGCAGGTAACCTCGCGTGACGACACCGTGCGGCAGATTCTCCGGAGGTGCGTCGAACAGCTTGCCAGCTTCTGCACGCCTCCACAGCTGGGAATTGTGCTGGACGCGTACATCGTGCACGCTTCCCGGGTATCCGATGTGGACGTCGAGGATTCGCAGATCCAAATCCACCACCACCTGCGCCTGCACGGAGAACTTCTGTTTGCGGTCGTAGTAGTTGTCAGAAGGTGCGCCGGCGGGCTTGTCAATGTAGATGTGTGTACAGTCGATCGCGCCGAAGCAGTTTGGGAAACCCTTGTCACGGAATGCGTGCAGAATCTGCGCACGTCTACGGCCAACTGGCCACTTGATAGCGTCGGGGTATGCCTGCAGCAGCGCTGAAGTGACGTCGCGGACAGCCTGCAGTCCAGTTGCCCTGCCGATGCCGAAGGACGAAGTGCCGCTCTTGTACGTTTCTCCTGACGCCCACCTGTACAACGCGAAAGCGATCACCTGCTCCACTGGCAAAGGCATCCTGTAGTGCGTCACCTTCTTCTCCACGTACGTGGCGCACGCGGCAACGATCTGCCTGAACATGGCCAATGACATGCGCAACTTCTGCCGGTAATACTCGTCCGTCGCGTCATCACAGAGGCGGAGATCCTCCCATGTCCCGCCAGTCCGTCGTTTGATCCACCAACGCGGGGTCCGCCGCGGGAAAACGCCAGATGACAGCGCGGCGCACAACTGGACGACTGCCTCACACGTTGCCACGCAATCCGGTGCTTCGGCAATGCGCTGCAACAGCGCTCTTCGTTTTCGGAGCTGTGTCAGCATGTCGCTTGAGGACGACGACATGCCGCCCATCGTGTTCACGACGACGGGAGTGACCGCCATCGCGGCCGCGTCGATCTCCTCTTTGTGCAGACCGTGCCCGCTGACGCGAAGATCCATCTCTGGGAATCTTCCTCCCCGAGGAGCGTGACGCCTGCCACAAACGCCGAAGACACGCCCGCTGCTGAACCAGGTGAAGAGAGACACGCACACCGGACCCGTAGATGCGGCCGCTGACGTACGCTGCAACAGAAGATGGCGTGCGTCGGAGTCCACAAGACAGCACACAGCGATGGTGGCGAGGATCCGCCTTGCCGGAAGTTGCCCCCGCTGCTCGCAACTCGCGTGGACTCGGAAGATGGATACCCGCGCTGAACGCTTCGCCAGCGCCGTCTTTTGTACGTCAGACGCGTCGCCCGGCCGTCCTCCGCCCCTGCCGCCTTGCGTCCGCGAAAATTCGAATTTGAATTTTTTCAAGTTCGGGGTGACCACGCTTTTCACCCACCCCTCCTCGCCCGCCCAAGGCCTCCGCAGTGTGTACCATGGACACCAGCCAGGACCCGGCGGACATCGGCGGCGCGGCTGCGTATACGAATATGAAAACGGGCCGCGGGAGACCTTTTAGGACGAATCCTAAAAGACGATTTTTAGGACTGCATGTAACGGCGCCGCACGGAATCCTAAAAATCCTTTAGGACTCGTCCTAAAAATTTTAGGATTCTTTTAGGAGTGTCTAACGAGACCCTCAGTCTGAAAAAAAATTAAAAAAAAAGTCTGAACAAAGAAAGGGTCAGACGGGGCTTCTGCGTGGTAACCCCCGTAATAGAATGTACGGTCCTTGCAACTGTATTTGGTGCAAACTTCAGTCTAAATGCAGTGCTAAGGACCATAAGTTTTATCCAGGGAAAGATGGTAGGCCGATGAAATTGCACCCGGGGGCAAGGTCCCACTTGCACGGATTACGAGAATCTGGCCGTTGATCTTTGCTATCTACGGTCAATATCGCTTAATTCGTTGTAAGTGGGACCTAGCCGCAGAGCAGACCGGAGTGGAGCAGGCGGCTGCGTGCTCAGGGCTGTGCCCTGAGTCAGAGAATCTCTGATGATGCTGTTTGGCGAGTGACAGTGTGTGAGTGTTTTTTTATTTTTTTATTTTTTTTTTTTTTTTTTTTACAGTGTGTGTTTGTACTGCAACCGTGCAAGGGTGAGAATGGATCTCACGACCGTCACGGGGTCACTTTTTAACGCCGCCTGATGGCTGCAGTGGTTAAGCCACCAGTACCCCAGGGGGTCTTAGGCCCCCTCTGGGCCCCCTCTGACGCAAATGCATATGGACCCGGCGTACCGATCCACCGGCCACCGCGGAGGTACTGGTGGTGTAAAAAACTACCAGTACCCAGCCCAGCCATTTTTCTCGGTCAAGTTTCGTGGGTCGGCCTGCTGGAGCAATAACGCGGGTGGTGTCAGCCGTCAGGAGGCCTGTGCCAGTCCTGCTTGTTTTTTTTCTTGCGTAGAGGGGGGGTTCCAGGCTCCGCAAGAGCCCAAGATTACCGGCTCAAGCCCTTGCAGGGTCAATCCAAAAAAAGAGAGTGTGAATTTACTATGAAACAATCATGCTGAGTGCATAGCTGGACCAGTAGGACTTTACCAGATGTATCTAACCCAAATCATGTGTCTATTCAGTCCCAAAGTCACAGTGTGGCCCGGCGTCCCTTATGTTTCGGTGCCAGGAATCGGGCCTAGCATCCCTTACAAGGTTGGTCCGAGGTGCGGTGGCGCTTTTTTTTCCCAGGTGCCAGGTGGGTTTCCACACCTGTGGGCGATTTTTTTTTATAAGTCTTCTGCCCTTTTTTAGGTAACCTTTTCTGCCTGAAACAGGAAGAAATAAATGGGGAAAAAAAAGAAAAAAGAAAAAAGAAAAAAGAAAAAAGAAAAAAGAAAAAAAGGAAAAAAGAAATATGTTGCATTTCCTTTTCTCTCTCCTGTGTTCGTATTCTGGCTGTTGATCTTCCTTTCGTATCTGCGGTCAGAATGGAAAGATCTAGGCTACAGTCTTCCCCCGAATAGAACAGGGTCACATGCAAGATAACTGTATTTGGGCCAACTTTCAGTCTGGATACAGCCATAATAACTATATGTTCTTGGCCCCTGAGTTTGCGGGGTAAGACTGTGGCACCTGGAGGTGCATGGATTGTGCACCTGGACCGAAAATGTGCCTGGTCCAGTGCTGGAGGTTCAAAAACCAAAGCCATTCAACAAAACCAAAAGAAAATACAAGATAGACCATTTTTTTTTTTTTTTTTTTTTTTTTTTTGGATCGTCCTTGAACAAACGGAGCTTGGTCCCGTTCTACTAACCCCGGTAGATATCTACCTAGTCTTCTAGCCAACAGCTTTGCTAGTATTTTGTAGGATACATTCAACAGCGAGATTGGCCGCCAGTTCCTGATTTCTGATTTATCTCCTTTCTTGTACATAATAGAGATGATGTCGTGTACCATCCCTCTAGACAGTTGTCCCCCGGTGAGTGCGTCATTATAGATCTYGACTAGGTGTGRAAACATGGAATTACCGTGCTGCAGATAAAACTCCACCGGGAGGCCATCGCCTCCCGGTGATTTCCCTTTCGCCATACTCTTCACTGTTTCTCTTACCTCTTCCTCCGTAGTTGGTCTGTCTAGATCCAGCGTCCCTACAGTGGGAAGGCRGGCTGTGAGATTGTTCCAATGCGGTGAGTCTGYTGATAGMTCAGTCTCCGGTCCTTCCCCAGGTCTGCGCGATGTCAGTATGTCTTTAWAGTACATAGCGSCGTAATTGCACATTGCTTCTGAGGTTGTGGCCACTCTAGCCTGTGGGATAAATGGGTGGGTGAGTTGTTTCATTGACTGTGCTGCTCTTTTGGGCAGCAGTTTCTGAAAGGATTCTTTTGTCATACGGTCGTAGACCGATATTCCTTTAACAGTCAATCTTTCAGCCCATTCCTCCGACTTCCTTTGCTGTATGTCATCCCACTCTGAGAGAATCCGCATCCGTTCTGTTGCCCATACAGAAGCTGAGACTGGATGGAGGTTCATCCGTTCTTCCACCCATTGTAGGTCTCTTAGACAGTCCTGTTCCTCCTTGTTTCTTTCCGCTGCAAGAATACGTGAGAAGACGCTTAAGAAATTTGCTGCTATGGCAGTCCCTGCGTCCCACCATTCGCCTGCAGTTTGAAAATGAGGCTGTGCTCGGGGCCATTTCTGGAAAAAAGACTTGACCCAGGCCGAGAGGCCTGGGTCCTTCAAATTCTGAATATTGAGCCGAAAGAAGCCCGTACCCCGGTCTACCACGTCTAACAGTTGGAGTGTCATTTTGATTGGGTAGTGATCTGAGGTGGGCCGCCTGACTACCTCCACATTTAAGGTCGCGTCCATCCATGCTGGGCTGAAGAGACCGTAGTCTAACCTCCTGAGCACACCTACTGCATTCCCTACCGTGGCCTGAGAACCCCATGTGAAACCTGGGTTTGTGGGGTGCATTAAACGAAAGGCATCGCACAGATCCAGCTCTGTCATGTAATCAACCAGCGCTAAAATATCTGGGGAGCCTGATCCTGCATTTAGCATGTCATCCAGTGAGCAGTTCCAGTCGCCCACCACCAGCAGGTTATCAACATCCGGGGTGTGTGAGATCAGGTCTTCAAAGAACCTAGTGCGTTCCGCTCTGTCTGGGGCCCATCCCACCATGCACCAAGCTCTGCTATTTTCCTTTCATCTAGCTTAGTTTCCTGAATGCAGGCTATCTGCACCCGCTGTTGGTGTAACCAGGACTTAAAACGTGCGTGTTTGCCCCTTCTGGTGGGGTCGCAAAGACCGCGCAGGTTCCAAGAGGCTATAGTACAGTTATTCATTCATGCTTGTCCTCAGAACCCTCGATTGGATGGCAGGGCCAATGGGATGTCCTCTGCCACCTGCCTGCGCAGGTGGTGGTCGAACACTCGTGCCCCCAGCTTTGGATGATGCGCCTGCTGCTGACGAGGAGGCCCACTTCTGAGCAAGAAGATTTTTCAGATGGATGGACTGCAGCAGTTTGTTTTTTGGTAGCTTCTCATTGATTTCGCACAGGAAGCCTGCGTCACCAATGTGTTGTACCATCATCCGCTGCAGTGTCTCTTTATCTTCCTCAACGAAAAGCGAGATGGGGATCAGTCTCATGCCCTCCGATAGGAGGGCTTCCATTCTATCTGAGGGTATACATGCATCCAGTAAAGGGGTAAACAACTTGCAATTGCGATTGGGCACTTCCGGGTAAAACCTCGGCATAGCCATATCTGGGACTAACCTTACCGGAAAGCGATCTGCGAACATGTGCTTTGTCACCGATAGAATGACTTGGGGGGTGACTGGCTCTTCGACCATCTGCGTTAAAAAATTAATTTTTGTGTCATCTGGTTGCCACGCCACCACATGAATCGAGCCATTGACCATCGAGCATATCAGAGGGAGTAGCCATGTGTCCAACGAGGCAGATTGCCCCTTGGAAATTGTAATCGCTCTCCTACTACGTGATGTCTTTATCCCTGTCTGCGGAAGCGATTTATCCCCCTTGTCTGAGCGTGCTGATGCCGACGACTCAGCCATACTACCTACAGATTGCTTTGAATCCTCCTGCATTAAGGCATTGTGATCCGGCGGTGCTTTCAGCAACAATAGCTGGTGTGTAGCTGACGTGGTCCGCGTCACACGTGGCATTTTGAGAGGCGATTGCCCCCTTGAGCTACGGCTGTGTGCTACCAACGCTGATGAGGAAGTCTCTCCTTCGGCCCGGCTTTTCGGTCCGATATTTGTTCCTAAATCTCCTCAATCGAGTCTTGTTGCTTCTGGATGTGCTGTCGGGCCAGAGTTATGAGGCAGTTCTGTTCCCGGGGGGGGGGGGGCTCATTCTGAGCTGAGGCCGCGGCGAGAAGCAGTTGGTTCATCGCGGGAATTATCCCAGGGTGAGCTTTGAGAGGCACGAAGCCCCTCGAGACTCTCAGTTGCGCGTCCATTTCTGCTCCGTGATGGCTTCCGTAAGGATCTACCCCGGGGCCGAGACCCGGGGAAAATATCGGGTTCGATCTGGCTCTTACTTGGCTGCCCTCAGGGCCGAAATCCCTCTGGGGTCTAGGGACCGATCTGTCCGGGGAGGCAGTCCGACTACCTGACCTACTGCGTGCTCGCCTCGAGTGATTGTTCCGTGGAGCCAGCTCCCCCTTGTATCGGGGATCTCCCCTCCGTCTGCCTGAGTGTGAGTGGGAGCTTTGAGAGCTCTGAGAGCGTTGAGATGAAGATTCTTCATCCGAGTCCTCCACATGGTGATTGCGATTACGGTTGAATCGACTCCGTCTTCGATTCGGATTGTCCCTTTTCCTATTGCACTGGTCTTCCGTATGGAAGTACCAGTTGCAATTCACGCAGTATGGTGTGGCTGCCGAGGCCAGTTTCACCTCGACCATATATCCCTGTTTTGTCCTGACCCAGACCCTTTCTACGAAGCGATCACGACACTGTGGGTCGATTTCACATCGGATGTTAAGTAACCGTGGGTTTGATTTAAAGCGGTCTGGCGAGTCCATTTTCAGGACTGGACCTATCACTTTGTTAAGGGCCGACCACAGATAGACGTAGGCATCCAGCGGAACCTGAATTGCCAACACCCAGAAGGTGTTTTCAAGCTCTGTCTTACGGAACTCCTTCCACTCGACCCTTGTCATCCACGCCTTCATCTCAAAGGAGTAATTTTTCCTCTTCAGGATTACTGCCCCTTCGCCCTCATTTACCATCCAATCGGCTACCACTTTGTCCCTAGCTACATACGAGATCACGTTTGGTCCCTCGAATTTAATCCTTCCCTGTTCCACTGGCGGATCGAAAGTCCCGTCTCTCTTCCACCCCCGTTCGTATGCTCTGACGATATCTTCCTTTACCCTGCTTGGCAATTCCCGCGCCTCATCCCTAAATACTATCACCACGGTTCGTTCTTTGAGCCACCTGATTTTCACCTCATCGAATTCCTCGTTCACGGTAACAACCGCCTCATTGCCTTCAATCGTTACATCCTCGATAGGTACTTCCTCGGGGCACAATCCATCGTCGTAACAAAGTGCCAACAGCAACCGAGCTCTTTCTTCGAACGAGCCAGTTAGGTCATCGGGGGTAGGGGGGGGGTACTTCCTCCCCTTCGGCCATTTCATATTCCACTGCTGCCTGTTCTGCCATAGTTGGCAGGAGAGGGACAGTTCCAAGGGTTTCGATCGGAGATCGGAGCGTGATCTTTGGAGTGCGGACAAATAACTGAAGTATACTAGGAGATACGAGAGATACCCTCGTGTACAGACCCTCATACCACTACTCAGTGCTCACATACAAAAACAAGCTATTTCCTCACATCAGTGCTTCTAGGACTTCGATGCACTGATCTTACCTTGACCCTAATACCCTTTAATGCAAACGTAGGTAAGTGCTTCTCCTAGACGTGGTCCCGCAGAGTACTATCTACGGCGCACTCCTACCTACCGCACTGTGAGTGAGAGCAGTCGAAGAAGAAACAGACAACAAGCGACAGCGCAAGTATCATTATTCTCCCATTGGGTGTACTCCGAAGGGGAAAATTACCAGTATGAACCTCTCACCGACGCAATCGCTGTTGAATACAACATACGCCCTCCTGAGCACGGGCCTTCGAGTCCAGCTGATAGTCCTGATGCCGTGCACTATCCCGCCTCTGCCGTGAGGGGGTATGTCGGCTTGGTAACAGCAACTATTCACATCCTGGGGCGGCGGTGGGCAAGAACTGCTATCAAGGTAACCAGGGACAAACGTGAATAATTCACGCCGCCATAGCCAGGGCTATGGCGTGTCGCTGTTACCGCGGTAACCCAAACTACGGTAGCAAGGGGACCGCTCGATGGGCCGGTCGAGGAAACTGCCTACGCAGCCTCGAACGATGGGCACTGGCCACGAGCGCTCAACCAGCGCCGTTGGCGGCGCCGCCCACCAGCCCCAAAAGCTCAATGATCGGAGTGCCTGAATCATCCACCAAGATAGACCATTTTGAAAGTTGTGCACTAATAAAAAAAAAAAAAAAAAAAAAAAAAAAAAAGAAGTTGTGCACTCGCTTTGTCCAGAGAAGGGGAGCGTGATTTTGTGAAACTCGAAGCGCGACAATGGGGCTCGCAAGGAGTGTTTGTTTATAAAAGAAAAGAAGAAAGAATTAAAAACAGTTGTGCACTCGCTTGGTATATTTCTTCAGCCTGAGTGACATTGCACAGTTTTTTAGTGGGAAACTTCAGGGACAGTCAGGTAATATTTCCTTCAGAATCTGCTGTTGTGTAAAAATGACCTATTTTTCTTTTCTTTTCTTTTTTCCCTGCTCAAAGTCAGCACCTTTAGGTCCTTGTAGGCACTGATCCCTTGGGAGAAAAAAGACATCGCTGTTCAGCCATGGGATGGTGCAGGTGATGCTTGAAGGAATTCGGCGTGTTTGTTGTCTACCCCGTATGGCCACACCCAGAGAATGTTTCTGGACTGTGTCAGGCGCACATCTGTGTGAGTGAAGTGAGCATGACGGAGGCCATACTCGGATCAACTAGGCAGCAAATAGCTGTGGAAAGTCAATGCTGATAGGGAAGAAAAAGTAATTCTTTTTTTACAAAATTGTGTGTGTGTGTGTGTGTGTGTGTGTGACCCGCTGGTGAGGGCATGTGTGTTGATATCGCCCTTAGGCCTGTACCTACCAGGGTGTCTTTTGGGGTTGCAGCGGGGATGGCCGGGTAGCTCTTTCCCTGTGTTTGTCCTCGCCACGTGTCCGGTAGTGGAACCCCCTTTTCCGTTAACGCTCCGCGCGGCAACAATCGCTACATAGAGTGTTGGGCCAGTGGGGTGCTACTGCCGCCCAAAGGATGACAATCAACTCGTTAAAAGGCAATAACAATAAGTACGGGGGGAAGTGAGTATCGATAATGACAAAACCAGCGCCTACAAATCCCGAACACCTCGTCTCGGGAGGGAAATAATAGCGCACCGCCGATCTTGGCGACAGCTTCCCGTACGTCCCACTCGCACACAAGTGTCCTTTCCTCGTTGTATGGGAATGGTCGCGATGGGAATGTGGGGAGTCGGCACCCAGTCGGTTCGGGACAATCGATTCACATGGCACAAGCAAATTCTGAGTACGTGAGTCTACCCAATCGGTTGTTCAATCACAAAAGTAAACAACTGCAATGCTATGTGCTTTATTGCATTTCATCCATCCGGTGAATCGATAAAAAAGAAAAGTGTGAGTTCGATCCAATCATCATTCATTAAGGCAGTGACAAGCATGCATTCCCGTAATCTCAACGGGATTTTTTTAGCTTAGTTAGCTCAATCCATGCACATGCGTAACAAACCTCACATACACGAATCCTCGATTGTTCGAGAGACACATCAACAATCGACAAAGAAAACCAATAAGGTCTCCTAGGGCTTACTGGTCCCTTTAAATTCAGCGATGCTCGTTCGTGTGAATCTGATTTAATTCAACAGGGGCAAGCAAAATCAAGGAAACCTCGGGTCATTTTGGCATTCATCTGGTAGATAAAAGGAAGAGAACAAGAGAGAGAGAGAGAGAGAGAGAGAGAGAGAGAGAGAAGCGTAGTTTAACCAAAGAAGAGGACTGAGAAGAGAGGGAGAGAACTCTGGTCATACAAACAAACTTGAGGGGGAGCACCTGGCTGTTCGCCGTGGACTCAGCTTCTTAGAACCAAAGGAAAAAAAATCCGAAAATCAAGGTGCACCGGTCTACTGCTCTCTGATAATGCCCCCTGGCCATACAACCACTCGTACACACACACTCTTCTCACTCACGTACGGACAATCCCGACCGACGCGTACCAACCTCCTAACCACAGCGATGGTCACCCCGCCAAGTCAGCTTTTTGCACCAACTTTCCCAGATCCCGCAGTTTGTCGTGACCACCCGGCGCACAACCTTGCATACACTGTCCTCGTCTCGTCAGGACTTTCCGACTTGCTACACGCACATCACCTAGCCACGACTTCCCTGAAGTTGGCAGATGGGTTGAGAGAGAGTTTTTTGGACGAGCTTGCGAGTTTTATAGTTGTGAAGAGGGGAATAGAAGATGGGGAGGAGTGGGGTGGAGATATGAGGGGGTGAGGAAAGAGTTTCGGTTAATCGCCCGGGGAAAGCTATATCGATCCTCCGCGAGTTCCTTCGCAACCAATCATATCACATCATGTGGGAGTATCCTCCTTAAACGACGTCGCCTGATGGCTTCGACCCCGGGGGGGGATCGGTAGGGAGTTCCTGTATGAGGATGAAGACGGGAAGTAGGACAGGGCAAAGAGTAGCGTGGAACGAGACCAAGATTCAAACAAGAAGGAGTGTGGGCGAAGCGGGAAGGGAGAGGGGATTGAAAACAGTTACGGGTAAAGAAGGGAAGAGGAAAAGGTGAAAATGGCATGAGTCACAGCAGGAAGGGGGGAAATTTGCATGCATGGTGTCGGTGTTGAAAAACAAAAGGCACCAAAATAATTATGTTCCATCCATTCTGGTTCTAAGACTACCTCAAGATTGAAAATTTTCAAAGCAATATCAGCGTCTACAATTTGGTGCGTGAAAATCATACGTCTATCTAGCTTTCTACTAAAAATTCACAGATCTTTCAAGGACGTAGTTGACGAGTGTATTTGGTTTGCTCTAAGGTCAATAGGAGGTTCGATTAGTTGCCTTGTTGTTTGCCTAGTAGTGAGAATTGAGATAAGAGTTCAACTGAAGCCAAGGGTGCCCGAGCAGTCGTCCCTTTGGTCTAAATCGGGTCGGTTTGGTTTGGGATTTTTTATGCCTCAAGCATAGTATTTAGGGTCGTGACTCGATACAGAGTTGATAATTTTTTGGACCCCGTACTGTTGGCAGGGTCAGAGTGTGGTGTGTTACCCGACGAAGCGGCAGTAGAGAGAACATTTGGATAAATAGTTTGGCCGAGTGGCGTAGGCGTGCCGTCGGGGTTTGGAAAAGAGGGAACTGAAGGAAGGTCAAAGTTGCCTATGGTGACCGGGGGGATGTCGCGTCAATCATCACTCGTCATTTTTTGTGCTTCATGGGACCACTTAATGTGTGTCATCATGAGACCATTTAACGTGTGCCATTATGGGACCACTTAACGTGTGACCACTTATCGTGTGTCATCATGAGACCACTTAACATGTGCCATCATGGGACCACTTAACGTGTGTCATCATGGGACCACTCAATGTGTGCTAATTTTCAAAAAGATGAAGATGCTTTGATGACTATAGAGTGTGGCTTCGCCAAAGTGTGATGTATTGCTGATTTGCTTGCAGATTCTGAATTCCTACCAGTCAAGGTCGTAACCATCTAGGAAATCGTACCTAGCGAAGGTGGCGGCTTACGAAAACGATTCGGTTTTGAAGACACCGTGAAAGATTACGAGAAGGGGGATGAGTAATGAGTGACAGAGCAGAATCAAGAAAAAATATGGAGGGTGGAAGTAGCGGTGATGGCTTATCACCAAACAATCGGGAGTGTTATAAGTGTGGTGAAGGGGGACATTTCATCTGGGACTATGCCAAATATTGGAGGGCAGAAGCGCAAGGACGTACGTTCGTCCCGTCAGTACAAACATCTTCTACGACAAGAACCGGGAGGACGGCTACAACGAATAACGATACGATTGTTCGAAGGAGAAGATCAGCGGAAGGTGGAAACGAGAGAAATTAAGCAAGAAGTGATACTGATACTCTCATGCGATAATATTTTTTGCAAAGGGCCGAGGAGCGAAGGATACGGAGGGAACGAGAGGCAGAGGAAGAAAGACGACGGCCCGTCGACGGGAAGAAGATTAAAAACGTGTCAGGTGTGAAAACAGGAGATTGCTAAGACAAGAGGTACAGAGGAACAGGACTTGCGCTTACTCGCACTTACTTCGTATCGTAAGTAGCAAGATGCAAGAAAATCGTGATGAAGAAAGAGAGAGGTATGAGAGGAAAGGAAAGAGAGTGGGTAGCACAACAAAAAGCGAGGCGATCGAAGAGGAGAAAGAGAGGCTGCGACATTTGATTGCACCAAAGACCATAGGTATTACCGAGGAGAGAGATGACGAGGAACTCTTGACGCTACGAATGTTAGCCACTAAATTGAATCCCATGGAGAAATGTAAGAGAGGTCCAGAAGTATCGATTGGGAACAATCCACTTGTAGTGACCCCGAAGAAGAGGCCAAACACGAAGTTGTCTGACGAATCCAAGTCACATATTGAACAACTGAAAGAAGAACCAAGAGAACACGGGACAACAAGTACTCCGGTAAAGATTGATTTATCATTGAAGCACGTCATGGCGTCCTGTGGGTCGGGCGGGAAGGAAAAGTTTGAGCAAAAGTGTTATGACTTCTATGACGCATTGACCATTGATGAGATGAAGGAGGTTTGTCGGCGCGAGAGGTGACATACGACAACCGTGAGGTGGCAATGAAACGTTTGATCACACGAAGAACTGCAGTGGCGTATGATCGTTCGATCATACTGTTGTCGTCAACCTCAAGGATTTTGACGAGGAGGGAGTCGTGATCAAAGACAAGAAGAAGGCGGATCCCTCCGACTCGGAATAATCGTCGTTTTCGGATGAAGAATCCGAGTAGGGGGTTTGTCGTCACGACGACTACTTGAAGGTGGCCGAACAAATTTGCGATGAGAGATTACGCAGTCATGTTAAGAATAAAACGAAAGGTGTACTTCGGGCCACCGTAATTGGATTAATTCTTGAAAGGAGATTGAAATGGCGGGAAAAATGTCTGAATTACTGGTTGGAGGAGATACAAAATGGAAAATTCGATTTATCGGATCCTAGAAGTTGTATCTGGAACAAAAGGGTTTGGCAGTGCCATGGTGCAAATTGTGCCTAGCCTCCTACCTCCACCGCAAGATTCCCGAGACCATAGAACGCATTTCATGCAATGCCCTGGGTTGGTCCTTACCTGGCGCTGGTGGGACAGAGTCTCAAGACAACTAGGCACTCACTCCCAATGGCGTTGGGACTGAAGAGCACTCCTATGTGAAACTTGGTCCTCCGCCACACACAACATATTTGAAGATAAGATGTTTAAGATAGGGAGGAGGGCAATCATTTGGGCACTCTAAAGAAAACGATGTATCTACGCCGTCGAAGGTGTCAGAATAGAGGGAGAAGAAGTTACCGAAATGATTAAACAATATGTCCAAGATGAATTGTGGGCACATTGGTTGAAGGTGAAATCACAATTACATAGTTTTCGCACAGAAAATGACACATCTCAAGCAATCAAACAATTCTCAGGGGACTGGTTGGGGACTGAGCAAGGTGGTTGGATAACCTATATTCGATGGGAAGAAGAGACCCCCCCGGAGCACAGCTAAGGTAAACCAAGAAGAGATTACGCTCTTTGCTTCAAGGAATGGATCAGGACAGACCCTGCAATACCGTTGTGCCCCTCCTCGGAATTCCCTGACCCTTTTTCGCCCCATGGACTCTCAATGGTGGATCTGCAATGGTATGGAGCAGAATAATTTAATGCAAAGGAAATTGTCGCTATCAAGCAGTAACAAGTCGAACTTTTTTCTTGTCCGCACAGGGGTGATTGATGCTGGCGGGTCGGGAATGGTCTCTGATTAAGAGGATAGGGATGGAAAGTGGGGACTCGGAGGGAGGGTGACGACATTTGGGACATTTGGGACATTTGGGACAGGGAGGGTAGGGGCAGTTGAGGGAGGGAGGAATTAGTTCTTTTCAACAGGTCTCTGGCGCCTGATACAGGGCAAAGAGGTTTCACCCTATTTCTCAATAACATGCACAATTAATCCTCTAGGCACTAGAGTAATCAATTCTGGCAGGCATTTTCTCAGTTACTTTCTCTGAGGTCATCCTAAATTATTTTGTATATGGTACACTGAACCCGTTTTCCAGAAGGCGATGCTCCCCACCAATAGATGGAGCTTCTCCCCGGGCGCTAGTGGTGTTTGTTTCAACCAGCACCACTAGCACTGCAGGGGGCAGTTAGAAAAAAAAAAATTAATTGTGTTTACCTACTTATATCACCTTGGTATAAGTAGGCGTATATTAGCTTGACTAAGAGGGGATTATGGGCACCGTGGCGCGTGCATCTCAACAAGAGGAAGAGGGGTTGTAAACGAAGAAGACAATTGTATAACTGGTTAGGAAAAGTAGGGCCAGACATATATGTTGCTCTACCGTTATTTTCAAGTAACGACCAATCAGAACTACTGTAGAGAATGCATTGATTAGGCACTGGTCCCCATCTGTGTGTTTCTCATATGTTCTAAATGTTGTCCATGTATGGGACGCTGGACCCGTTTTCTAGCAGGTGTTGCTTCCCACCAATAGATGGACCCCCCCCCCAAGTGCTAGCAGTGCCTGCTCTTATCAACACCACTAGCACCAGTGGGGGTGTGGTACATTCGCCAAGTCACCTATCCAGAAATGTACGTGCCCGTCCCTCTTGGGGTAGGGCAATCCAGCACACAGGCAGTTGGATGTACGCACCGACGCGAATTCCCGGTGGTTGTGGATAATATTGCCCACATTCGGGCATTTCTTCCAAACAATGCGTGCTCGACGCTTTATCATCTCCTTTACTGGTGCCTCGATCTGCATCCCACCCACCTCCGTTCTCACCAATCTCATGATCTCCCTCTTTTTAATTATGTCATCGTACTGAGTCTTCACTATAATTCTTGCTCTAATACTTACATCAAAATTATTATGAATGGCCCTAGAGGTAATCAATCTCGCCTTAGATTTGTTCCTCTTTGTAGTGAAGGTCTTCATAACGAAGGTTTTTCTTCTTCCACTGATTTTTAAACATCCCAATCATATCGTCTCAACGATAGCGGCGTTGCTTCCGTAACACTACGAAGGACGATCTTCCCTTATGTCTCAAAACACTTCTTGCACCTTCGCAGTGGTATTGTCCCTCTTCTATACTTTACTCGGGTTTCCCCGAATAATCTGTGTACTGCGCCCCAACCATCCACCCACATGCTTCCGCCATTATAGTGGAGTACAGTTTCCTCCTTTCTCTTGATCATCTGTCGCAATACTTCTACGATCTTAATTGTACCCTAACTGTAATTCAAGGTGTTATCTCCCTTTTGTATAAAAAAGGAGATAAGCAAGAGGTAGCGAACTACGGACCGATATCGGTTTTGAATGTAGTGTATAAACTCTTGGCTAAAACCCTTGCATTACGCCTGACTTACCTCCTTCCGAATCTGATAGGCGGAGAACAGGGGGCATTTGTCAAAGGTAAGTCAAATTTTGACAATATCCTAACAACGATACAAGCCTTGGAAGTAATCAGCAAAGAAAAAAGGGAAGTGGCAATCCTATTACTTGATATGGAGAAAGCCTATGACAAAGTAGGGTGGACTTTTGTTCTTACCTCCCTGAAGAAGTTGGGTTTTGGTCAAGGCTTCTCAGATGGGTGAAGGCAATGCTCGCAAGGACCTCATCCAGGGTCATTGTAAATGGGAAATTATCAGAGGAATTTACTTTGTCTAGGTCGCTTCGCCAAGGTTGCCCATTGGCCCCCCTTTTATTTGTGATCCAATTGGATACTCTGTTATCAAATCTAAGGACCAATACTAAAATTAAAGGTCTGGCTTTCTCCCCCTCCCTCGAATGGAAGGAAGTGGCTCTAGCGGATGATCTGACAGTTGCAGTAGAAAACTCTTCTGTAGTTTTGCATGAGCTACGTGTGGTATTGTATGAATATTGTATTTTATCGGAAACCTCAATAAATTGGGAAAAGTCAGCTTATTTTCTTCCCCCTCCTTATGAGCTCAATGTGGATTGCGGGTTGAGGCAAGTTCCTTTAGGCAGGTCTGAGCGGTTTTTGGGTATTCAAGTTTCCTTGTCCAACAGTGGTGCTGCTCAGGACACTCTGCTTGGTGATAAAGTTACTGCAAGAATTTGTGGTTGGGTTCGTAACTTCAAGCTGTCCTTGTTTGGGAGGGCTTTGGTGTTATCAACAACAACCTTCTTTATTCTATGGTTCCCCCTAACGATCCACTTGTTGGGTGAAGAGGCTTATACAAAGATCAAGAGAATAGGGTCTAAATACCTATGGAAAACGGCCGCTGGAGAGGACGAGAGCTTTATCTCGAAAGTGGAGTGGGATGCGGTAACACAGCCTCGACAACAAGGTGGGCTGGGTATCCTAGATCCTAAGCGCCAGAATATAGCCTTATTGGCTAAATGGCCAATCCTAGGTATGTTGGAGAACGCAAACAAAATGTGGGTGCAAATTGCTGAGTACATATTGCAAAAGGAGTGGGACATGTCTCAGGGCTCACACATCTGGCTTTGCATGTTGATGTAGTCCTACTGTTCAAAGCACCCCAAATTCAAAACGTGGAAGAACTTCCTTTTCGCATGGAATAAGCTGCAGCCTCACCTATTGAGGGAACCACTCACGTTCACAGAAGTCTGCAACCAACTCATTTTTGATAACGTATTTATCAAACAAAATAACGGAGAAATCTTCCGAGCAGATGGTTCAGCGGGTTCCTTCGGCCAAGCTTGGATCAAGAAAGGTATTTTACAGATTAAAGAATTATGAAATTTCGAGCAAGGTCGTTGGTTAACCAAACAGGAGATCAGGGTAAGGCTACCAAGACTACGATCTGTGGAAGCCAATGCGGAGAAAATAATAAGTGCGGTGCCTGAACATTGGTCTGTCCTGCTGAACAAGACACATCCGGTTACAAAGGATACCTGGCTCAGATCCCCTGATGGTTCCAGAGTATAGAGGGTGGAGGAACAGAAAGGTACAATGGGTATGAGGGTTCAAACATGGATAGAGGGAATCAGAAGGAGTGCCCGGTGTATCCTACGTCGAGAGTGGGAGAAAATGGTACAAGATTTGGAGAGCCTCACGGAACTGAGAGTTCTCGAACAGCAAGGTTTAAAGAAACAGTCTACGTTTACTTTGCTGGGTGAAACAAACGATTTCAAAATTAAACCTCTGTTATATGGCTGGGATAAGAGTCAGACCCACTTACCAAAAGACACAACTTTGGTCCAGTACAAACCAAGGATAGGAGTGGCAGTGCAGCGGAATGTACTTTTGGATCCACCAACTGCTAAAGCATCAAGAAGACATCCTGAGAACCCTTGGGGGGAGTGAACCAATGCCTAAATGGGAGAACCTGTGGAAGGCTCTGAGAAAGCTTCCATCTCAAAAAATAGCTAGCCTGATTTGGCAGCAAACACTACAGGTGATCTCGGTAGCCACATGGTTGTTAGGAAAAGGGATGAATATTTCTGAGTTTTGCACAAGATGTGGTCAGGACAAGGAAACCCCACAACACCTTTGGTTCTCCTGCCCACAATCTAATCTAGTATGGGAATGGTGGAAATCGTTTTTGGAGGAAAATGAGAGAAATCTCAGTTGTTTGGTCAAAAAAATGGATTGTATACAACACACCCTCAATGTCATCAGTGTACACGGCTGGATGGGGCTATGTAGCTCTGGTGTGTAGGGGAATCATTATGGAGGTTATATGGGCAACAAGGAACGCAAAGGTTTTCAGTAACACTGATTCAAATCTTCACATGCAGAAACATCTAATATTGAGGACTGTTCGTTTGGTCATCCGCGCTGACTGGGACAGATGTCGCCTTTCCGAGGGAAAGAAAGGGCTGCAGTTGGTTTCGCAGAACATGGGCAATAGAGAACAAGTTAGTCACGATTATAAGCGAAGACAAATTGAAGTTTACACCAAGGCTCCTTGGGAGCAATGGGAATTAGATAGTCATCGCATGTAGGGAGGGTCAAATGAGGCTCCTTTAATACAATAGGTGAAGCCTCTCCTCCCCAAACGAGCCTGATTAATGAGGAGCACATGAGGATTTGTCTTTGTCCTTACTTAGGTGGTTTTTGCTCAAAGAGCCTCTGGGTTGGATTCTTACTTGCTATTACCCTGGCTTTCAAGATTTTCACTTAGGAGAAGTATAGCATCAAGGGATGCTGGACACGGTTCCCAACAGCTAGTTTACGTGATTGTGCCTGGGAAAAGACTTATCTTTCTCCCAGAACCTTTTTCTGAGCTTCAAGAGTGTTTTTTGAGAAGTCGAATTGCTGTTGAGAGAAAAGTGGTCTTGGGACGCTAGACCCGGTTTCCAGCAGATTTACTTGGTGACTCCGGGTTGAATTGTGAGGTCCCCGACCTCGACCACTGGTCTTTGGAATATAAAAGATATAACTTCTATATATAAAAAAAAAAAAGGACCATTCTGACACCTGTCGAAACTTTTTTGAATCGCAATTCTTCGAAAGTCTGTGTGGCTATGCAAAATTGTTTTTTTTTTTTTTTTTTTTTCCTTTTTTTTTCCAAATATTCAGCTTTATTCCCAATTCACTGGAACGAGGCCGGGGACCTCACAATTCAACCCGGAGTTATCCCGGCAGCATCAGCCGGTTTAGCTTATGAGTTGTCCTTCAATACGCAGCACCCTTCTACCTACCAACCTTGCACTCCTCATAGTTCCAGCACATTTACTTCTCCTAATTCCTAGCATCCTAATAACCTAGACTTACCTTGAGACCTACCACTATCCCCAATACACATTGTGTTAATCCACGGTTCCCCAACATACAAGGGATCCGACCCTATTACCTAGGTTCAGAAGGTGACCAATTTACCAAAACTAAATTTCATTACTACAGACCCAGACAATACATCTCTCACTCTCAGTAGCCGCTATCATCCTTTGTCAGAACTCCAACGGGGTTATGGCCTTCTGAGATCTATTGCGAGCTCAGACATGGCTATTGATCCCTACCAGGAAGTAACCATTTAGCAAGAACCAACTTTTGTTCTGGTGAGATATCTGCTAACTTTTTCTCATTAGCCCAAGTCTTTCTAAACCAAAGTTTGTCAGCTCTGTTTGTCCGGTCTCCTCTTATAGCAGTCCTGATATGGGTCAAAACTTGATTCTTCTGTAGCTCAATTGGAGTTGGTTCCCTTCGAAATACTTGGTTATTCCAGGCCGACCAGATTGCCTGCATTATTGCTCCTCTGCAGACAAGCGCCACGTATCCCCACCCCTCCACTAGATGACTCTCCAGTGGGTGAAGCCCGAACAATATCCAGTTGTCTGTCCAGGGAAAGACGTCCTCTGCAATCTTCGCCCAGTGGAGTCTCAACCAAGCCCAACTTTGTCTCGCCAGGGGACATTCCAACCATAGATAGGCATCTATCTCCCAACTCCAGTTACACCAACTGCAAGCTTCTGCGATATTCATCCTTCTGGACTTCAGCCAGGTCCCCGTTGGGGTCAAAAGCATTGATTGCGTCCACATTAAACTGGCTTGCTTTTGTGAGGGAATCTTCCTCAGTGCCGCCCAAATCTTGAACAGCTCCAGGTTACCTAGACCTCCTTGGCGGCCCTGCTCAGCTTCTTTAAAACTCTCACAATCGGTTGTTTCTTCACCTGGGCTTGTAGGTACAACACTCCTATCTTCAGCTTGTACCTGCAGATCGGCGTTGTTGAGCCAATCCTATCTTTCCAACCATATAATAGCAGCTCCACTAACAGGTCCTTTAGCTTCAAATGCAGGAGTTGAGCTTTTGCACCACCTCCTAACGTGGACTGTTCCTGCCACACTCTGACCTCTTCCAGGTCCTCGAGCACCGACTCCACTCGTTCCTCCCCCTTCCCCAAGGTAGAGTATGTCCCTTTATTCTTCACCACTCTCCAGATCTGAACTTTCGTGCCCTGGTTGAGGCCCGGACCCTTAACTTGCCAAATTTCTCTGCCATTACCAGGCGCTCTCAACCAGGTATTAGGAATACTGGAATTGCTACTCCTTAGGATGTCAGTCCAGTACCTTGGGACGGCCTCCTTCAACTTACTAAAATTCTTTGTTAAATTATGCACTCTTGGCAGTTTATGTCGGAGGTCTAGATCTGACTTTCAGTCCGCCTTCTCCATGTCCCAAAGGTCTTGGAGTTGGACCACCCCTTTTTCCACCCAGGCCCTACCGAAGGAGTCAGCTGAGCCATCTGCCATAAAAGTGGATCCATCAGGTTGTTTAATATACAGGTTCTCAAACAAAATTTGTCTGAGAACCTCGTCTCTTGTGTTTGGCTGCAAAAGTACATCCGGTTTAAGTTTGTTTCATGCGTATAGGATGCTCTTCCACAGTCTCGATTTGGGTCTTCTTTGAGTATAGGAAGAAATTAGCATACAGATCCAGACCAAGGCGGGGTTAGGAAGGCACCATTCCTTCGCTAAGATGTACTGAGCTAGGATGATCCACAACTTAGATTTCAAGCCAAACAAGGCCATAGTAACCCATTTGGCTAGCAGGGCCAAGTTTTGTTGTGCCGGGTCCAGAATTCCTAGACCACCTTTGGAACGAGGACATGTCACTATCGCCCATGCCGTTTTGATGATGTAACCCTGCGTATCCTCTGCTGCTGGCTTCCACAAGTATCTTGTTGCCACATCTCGAATCCTTGAGTATGCTTCGGCCCCCATCAAATGTACCGACAACGGAAACCAGAGCACCGAGAAGGTTGCTGCCGAAATCACTAAAGCTCTACCGAAGAGGGAGAGCCTATGATTCCTCTGCCACCCCAGTATCCGGGTCGTTACCTTGTCTGCGAGTAGCAAATCTTATGTCGCTGCACACTCCGACAATGAAACCTGAACACCCAAAAACCTCTCTGACACATTAGCCGGAATTTTCTTGAGGTCCCAACCCACACACAAGGCATAAGGTTCTGGGAGGAAAAACACAAACTTGCCCGAATTAATTGATGCCTCGGATAACAGACAGTACGACTCTACAACCTGTTTTAATCCCCCTAATGATTCTCTAGTATTACTACAAGCTATAGTAAGATCGTCTGCCAGGGCTCCCCACTTCCATTGGGACTGTGCATTAAGCGTCAAACCCTGGATTTTTTCATTGGCTCTAATATTATCTAACAAAACTTCTAACTGGGTGACAAACAGTAAAGGGGCCAATGGGCACAGTAAAGGGGTCAATGGGCACCCTTGCCTTAGTGAGCGCGATAATTGAAATTCTTCAGACAGCCTACCGTTAACCATGACTGTCGAGGAGGCTTTGGTATACATCGCCTTCACCCCTCTGCAGAAGACCTCTCCAAAACCCAGTTTTTTCAGCGTGGTAAGAACAAAATCCCAACCCACCTTATCATACGCCTTCTCCATATCTAGGAGAAGGAGAGCGACCTCTCTTTTTTCCATGCCTATTATCTCGAAAGCTTGTATTGTGGCTAGTATGTTTTCGTAAATGGAGTGACCCTTCACAAAGGCCCCCTGTTCCGAACCAATTGGCTCAGGTAAAAACTGAGCTAGTTGGATGGCCATGGTCTTGGCGAACAGTTTATACACCACATTAAGCAGGGAAATTGGACGCAAGTTGCGGACGTCCTTCTTATCCCCCTTTTTATGGAGCAGTGAGATGAGTCAGACTCCCTTAGTAAAATTATGTGGTAAGGAGTCTGTCTTCCTAGCTTGGTTATAAATTTCACAAAGAAAGGGGGTGAAGGCGCCCCTTGTTGCCAGAAAGAGTTCCACTGGAAGACCATCAAGGCCCGGACATTTGCCCAGGGCCATCTGCTTGGCTGCAGTGAGTAACTCTCTTTCTGTAATTGGTTCCTCCAGCCTCTCTTTTGCTGAGCGAGAAAGGACTGAAAAAGTCACTGAATGGGTGTTCTCCCATAAATCTGAATTTTTTGAGAGATCCACATCTAGCGGGTCATACGGACGTCGTGTCGAAACAATGTCCTTAAAATACTCATGGGCGTATGAACACATGGTTAGGGTGTCTGTAGCATGAGGAGCCCCCACTGCAAAGGGGTGGGACAACTCCCTCAGCAGTGGTTTGAACTGTCTCAGAAGTAGCGAATAGAAAGTCAATTTCGTCATGCGATCGTATCCTCAGGCTATCACACCTCTAATCCTCAAACATTTGATCCACTGATGTTGTTTTTGCGTCTCTAGCAGCTCTAATTGCTGCAGTTTCTCCTTTCGAACCTCTGCCCAATAGTACTCTTCGAACGGATCTTCGTTCATATTTTGTTAAACTGTCCCTATATCCTAAGATCAAGTTTCTTTCCTTCCAGTTTCTGTTTGCGGCTTTCATTCTGGAAAATTCGATCAGAGCTGACTGCACTATACCAATGTCTACCTCTGCCTACGTCTCAAGGTCGTGAAAAAGGTCCTTGGCATTGGTCCAGTTAGCCATCTAATTAGAGATCCACTTAATTACCCCTTCATCCATAAGAATATTAACATTTAGTTTGCATGGGGGCCTATGTCTTTCTGTTAATTCTCTGGAGAGCACGTCCAGTATTACTGGGTAGTGCTCCGATAATGAAGCCCGTTTATTTTCCACCCACGTGCAACGGTCCCACGAAGCACCCCTAATTAGAAATAAATCCAGCCGTTCCTTAGGGTGCGAGGTGTTTGGGGATGGTCTGGGGCCACACCATGTGAAACCGTTGTCATCCGGGTTCAGAACCCGGAAGGCATCATACAAGCACTGATATTCCAAGAAGGAGGACAACGTAAGTGAGTTGGTTCTCAGTGGGCAGGTATGGGGGGTATCCAGACCAGGATTTAGGACAGTGTTCCAATCCCCAGCCAAAATAAGATTTTTAGTGTCCGACATGCATGTTGGAAGCATTTCAATAAACTTGATTCTTTCGGCATACCCCACCGACGCAGAGATAGACATAATTCCCCATTCTTCATTATCTATTGCCAATTTTATCCATACCCATCTCCCTGATTGGTCTGCAAATTTGTCAATCACTATACAATCCATTTTTTTGTCAACGAGGATGGTCGTCTCTCCCCTAGATCCCTCTGCCGGAGCCCAGGCTTGGGGCCCATCCCAACTGAAGTGACCATTTTTTATCTTATCCCCATTCAATTTTGTTTCTTGAAGGCATATGATTTGGACATTCTGCGAGTGAATCCAACGACGGAGGCGGGTCTTTTTCCGCCTACGAGCAGTATCTCCAAGTCCACGTATGTTCCATGTTGCGAGTCTAATCTTGTTTGGGGGGACCATTTGTTCGGCCCTTCCCGCGCGACTTTTGGATACGGGAACTGTTCACCCTCAAGTGTTTCTGAGGGCCTTTGCCCTGCTCGAGGCTCCCAACCTTCAGCTTGCCACCTTGCGTAGGGGCTTTCGCTGCC
Source organism: Chara braunii (assembly GCA_003427395.1). Taxonomy (NCBI): domain Eukaryota; kingdom Viridiplantae; phylum Streptophyta; class Charophyceae; order Charales; family Characeae; genus Chara; species Chara braunii. The sequence goes on along the minus strand of BFEA01000157.1, from coordinate 214,888 downwards.
TGCCTGCCTGGATCCAGATTTTCAGCACAATCCACTCTGAGACTGTCTCTTATACACATCTAGATGTGTATAAGAGACAGTACGGGAACTGTTCACCCTCAAGTGTTTCTGAGGGCCTTTGCCCTGCTCGAGGCTCCCAACCTTCAGCTTGCCACCTTGCGTAGGGGCTTTCGCTGCCTGCCTGCCTGGATCCAGATTTTCAGCACAATCCACTCTGAGAGTTGCAGAGCTGAAAAAAGGTCAGACACTTGAATGTCCGACAGCGTGTCATTGCTTGTGTCTAGCAGGTGGGCCAAAGGCAGCCAGTAGACTTGTTGTTCCCTCCATTTATGAATTTCTCTCAATCCCTGAACTGCCCAAAAAGAGATGTGCCAGATTTGCTTTTCCCCTTTATTTGACACTGGGATGTGTCTCCCCCTCTTTGGCATAGGTAGCAAGGCGACCGAGCAGGCATTTCTCAACACCTGGTTCTCTGAAATTTCCTTTGCTTGATATACCGAAGGGGGGTTCTTAACGGGTATCATGGGGATAGATAGCGACTCATCTTGATTCACTTTTGTTAGGAACATCGCTCCTTGCGGTGTCAAGGTGCAGACAATTGGGATGACTCGGAGTACTTTGAGTGACCCAGCCTGTCCTTCTTCTCTTGACAGCGTTTTCATTGGCTGCCCTGAGCAGAGGGACTGTCTAGCCCCTCTAGGTTTGCGCTCCTGGACCTTTATTTGAGTAAATTCAGGTTCTTTCTGAGAGGCGTTGCAAGCATCCGACTTTCTTGTTTTTTTTCGCAGGAGAGCCAAAACCCGCCCCAAGCCCCTCCATATTTTTTTTTGTGATCTTCTTTTGACCTGAAATGCTCAAACTCGGCCTCAGACCCATCGGAGTCCATCTCTCTTCTTTATCCGAGGTGGAGATAATTTCTCGACAGTCTACAAATTCATCTTCCGAAGAGTCCCTTGAGGGCCTCTTCGAGGGTGTGTACTTCTCTTGGGAGGGGGAGCCCGGAGGCTTACTGTCGTCTTGCTCCCCCTTTATTCCACTCTTTAGTACTAGCCCTGGGGAATCCTCCCTCCCATATGCTTCATTATGGTAAGTAGCGTCGAACTAGGAGATTGAGAGGGGGGTCCCCCATCCTCCCGCTCCCAAGCTGTCCTCTGCTTCTCCCCCACACCTAATTCTGATTCTGACTCAGATCCCACTGTTTCTGATTCTTCTTCTTCCATCTCCGACAGTGAGTAGTTTGAGTCTTCACTGTCAGATGACCCCATACTATCATCTCCTGATCCTTCGAGCTTCCCTTCTTCCTTTTCCTCTTTTTTGGAGGTCTCCCCCCTCTTCCCCGAGTTATCCAACCCATTAATTTCCATGTTCTTCTCATCCTCCACTTTCTCATCCTTTTGCTCCGAGCTGGGCATCTTTACTTTCTCCCTTAGTGTATTCCTTGCACTCATGCTATCCTCCGACTTGTCCTCTTCCCCGTCCTTCTGTTCTTCAGCCCCCCTCCCCCTCCCCCTGTTTCCCCATCACCTTCGCCTCCGCCCCCACCTCCCTTCCCTTTCCCCTTCCCGCCCTCGCCTCCGTCTTCCCCTGTCCCCTCTCCCCCTCCCCCTCTCCCCTCCCCATCCCCTCCCTTTGGAGTCCGAGGCCCATTCTTCCGATTTTCCCTTCCATTCTCATCTCCGTCCTTCGCAGTTGGGTCTGGACCTTTATTATCTTTGAACGTCGTCGCGTATGACTTACGACGTTTGACTGGGCACTCCTCGTCTCCTTCTGAGTGGAAGTGTCGTCTGTAGTCTGAGCACCACGGAGTGGCAGCACAGACCACTTCAATTTGCGCCTCCCCGTGATTCCGCAAGTCCACTATCAGATATCTCTTATAGTTCAGTCTCGCAACAGACGGGAGGTCAAATCGAACATTCAGTAAGCTTGGGGATTTTCTATCTGAGTATGTCGAATATTTCTTAATTCGCACCCATAGGCATCCTCCACCGCACCCAACAAAAGGGGGAGGGCCGAGATGGGGACCTGTTGACATCTGATCCAGAAAAAATTATATCGTAAGATTTCTCTCCAATCATTCAATTCCTGTTCGGTCATCCAACCCTTGAAGTGGAGGGAGAACTTTTTTCCCTCCAACTCCGCCTCGGAATGTCTCATTCGCAGCATCCACGTAGCTATCTCCTCTGTCGGAGCTACATAGGTAGCAAGGTTTCGTCCTTCGTTTCGAAATAAGCGACCAGAAGCAAACTGACGGGACGTGGCCCATCCGTTTTCGAAGATTCGGACCAGCCATTCCTTGACTGAAGGGGACAAGGAGGACGATTCTTCCCTGAAGAAAATTGAGACTGCATGGGTATTCAACCATTCCGCTTGAATTTTATAATACTCCTGGTTTACGATTACACGGACAAAGTCTGGACCAGTTTCCACCTCCCTTGGTGCTAGTTTTGCTGGTAGGATCCCATCGTTAAAGCATTGACTTAGAATACCCTTTATTCCTAACTTTTCCTCGTCTGCTATGGACGAGGAACTGGATGACAAGGTCATACTATCAGTCGTGAATCTGACCTAACCTAGTTGAATAAGTGCCTTGTCTATGGACGTAATCCTTCCTAAACATAGGATTCGTGGAAACCTAACAAAACAAATTGTTAGGTTTGCACGAAATCTATTCAAGATTATGATAGTACGTTTTTCAGGTCTCCTCCTGGAACAAAATTCTACGTGAAGTGAAACATTAAAAAAAAAAAAAAAAATTAAATTTTCAGAACTACTGGAGGGGGCGAGGAAAAAAATGGGTTTTTTCATAGAAAATCACGACCTGGTGAAGCACCGTAGGTTCAAGAATTGAAATATTCTGATTTTTTGTTATCCAAAAAAATTGTGTTTATAGTCCTATAAGATGTGTAGCACGATGAATTTATTCGGGGGTTTTCCGAATGCGCAAAGATATTCTCATGTTCGTGAATACGTTCGCTTGAACATGGTTTCCCATACATGGGCGAATATGTTATTTTTTATTATTTGTTTTAATTTTTTTCCCTATATTTTTATTTTAAACTCGTGTTTGACTAAGAATTTCAAGGTGTCCCCTCGGCAAAAGTTGTTTGTATTCTTATTTTAAATGACATTTATTTTTTGATAAGGGTTTTATTGTTGAGTTCAAAAGTGATTTATAGTCCTATAAATTATTTTGTGCAGAGCTTGGCTTTACCTAACTGCGGAAACTGACTTATAGTCCTATAAATGAGTATTCACCAAAACACGTTTTTTTTTACATCTTTCAAGTTTACCTTGTCATCCTTAAAAATTACCCTGTTTGAACTCTATTTTTTTGCCAATCTACTGAGAATGACTTATAGTCATATAAAAACATTTTGCAAGGAAGGGTTTTCTTGCACATTTTGAGGAACGCTAGACTTTTCACATGATTTTTTGCCTCCTTTATCGCAAAACGATTAAAAACGCCCTCTTTTTGTGTAAAAAATAACAGTTTGACTTTTACTTTTTCATTCCATAAGAAATGTTAGGTTTTCTCCGATTGTGAGGTTTTCACGAATTCCCTGTTCCTAACTAAAAGAGCATAGGAATCGGGCATCCATAAATAGGGCAACGTTTGTGTTCCTTCCCAGAAGACTCAGCTTATGGATGAGCAATACCTGCGGGTGGAGGAGATACGCTCCAACCCTCTGGAGTCCAGTCCCCCTTCACTTGGTCTTCGATCTGTAGTTCTTGACAAGCACACCTATCCACGACACTCTACCTGTTCTCACCAGTTCACAGTCGAATTCCATCCATCCCGCTCGTCGCCTGACGCTGGTCACAGAGAGGCATGGGGAGAAGACCTTCACGGGCCCCCGATATTCCACGGGGGCACTCACCACGGTAATCCGCCGATGTGTGAAGGCGTGTGGCTCTTTGGCCTCGGGATTACCGAAGACGAAGCGCCACGCCGGCTTAGCGCTAAAATTTAGCGCATGGCCGCTATGCAAAATTGTCGAAAACCGGGTTTTTTACAGCCTGTGTGGCGAGCCTCATAGGGCCTCGCCACACCACTCTTGAAAACTTTTTTTCAAGAGTTGTTGCACGCCACACAACCTTTTGACACTCGGGGCAGTCAAGAGTTGTCAGAGTGGCTCTTGAAACCGTTTCAAGAGCAGCTCTTGAAAGATGGGAAACTCCAGCCTGCAACTCGTGCGTTTCCAAGCGTCCTTGCCCGAACCCTGGAGGGACTTTCGATTTTCAAGAGTTGTCAAGTCGTTATCCTGACTCCATTCGAAAAAAACAAAGTTGTATGAGTGTCGTTTTTCATCCTCTGTCTAACACCATTGCCCTTTCGAGAGTGCTGTGTGGCGAGGGACCGAAAACTCTTGAAGACCCAACTCTTGAGAATGTCTGACGGCTCTTGAAAAATTTCCCCGTTATGACCAAGCTTGTTGCACCGGACCAGTCAGGATTCATACCAGGTATACAGGTATTGGACAATGTAATGACCATCTCCCAAACACTATAATTAATTAAAACCAATGGATCTAATTCAACAGTAACATTGATCGATTTTGAAAAGGCTTATGACAGGGTTAACTGGGACTTTGTCCAAGAAACCATGAACCGGGTAGGATTTGGTTCAAACTTTATTACCTGGTTCAAATCTCTGTATAGTGGTTCCCAAGGCAGAGTTCTGGTCAATGGGTTTATCTCAGACCCTTTCACAGTATCAAGATCATTGAGGCAGGGATGCCCCCTAGCCCCCTCCCTCTTTGTCATCCAGATGGAAGTCTTGTTGAATATGGGTCAGATCACACCAATCATACAAAGGTCTCTGAGTATCTAGATCCTTCGAGCTCAAAGTGTCTGCGCTTGCAGCCGATTTCTCAACAGTTTCAGAGAACTCTGTGGAATCTCTTCAACCGTTAAGACAATGCCTCACGATATACGAGGCAGCATCCGAGATGAAGGTCAACTGGCATAAATTTGTCGCGATGACCCCAGACGGTAGCCTATTGGCAATCGACTGGGGCATCAAAGTTCTCCCAAACACAGACTTAGAGAGATACTTAGGTATCCTAATATCTTTCTCAGACTGTTCAAAATCACAGGATGCCATTATAGAAGAAAGAATCAGGAACTCATGTGCATATTGGTCCAAGAAAAACTTCTTATCGCTGTTTGGTCGAGCAATGGTGACTAACGTTTCGATACTTTCTACAATCTGGTACATCCTTTCGTTTAGAGAGTTATCTCAATCCTCAGCTCAGCTGATCCGTCAACTTATCTCTAGATTCATCTGGAAAGGAGACTCAGAAGTGTCCTCATGCATATCCAAAATAGCATGGTGGAAAATTATTGAGAAGAAGAACGATGGGGACTTGGGATCATTGACCCCGAGATCCTGAACAGAGCATTACTAACGAAATGGGTTACTAGACTACTGACGCTTCCAATTGACACTCCTTGGATTCAGTTAGCCATCTCCATCCTCTCTACCGAATGGTCGTTATCCGACAACTCAACATTATGGGATTGCATGTTTCTCCCCTCACTTGTCAAGAATAATAACTCTCCTACCTGGGGCCCAATACTCAAAGCATGGTCCAGAATGCATCCGACCACGATCAAGGAATGTACATCAGCCGAAAGGGTTCTCTCAATGCCCCCCTTTGAGAATCCTGCAATCCGAGGGGAGCTAGGGGCGGTTTTCAGTGTCTCCTCACGGAAAGGTAACTTCGGATGCAAATGGCTCCAGAAGGGCATATGGAAAGTGGAACACATTTGGGACCGGAACCGGAGAGAGTGGAGGATTGCAGAAGTCCTTAAGCATAAACTCAGAGGCCTTCGAGGGATACCTACACATTTGAAGGCATTGATCTCGGCTGTTCCCCAAGGATGGTTTGAACTCCTGAGAACTGAAAGTGAGGACTGGCTAGAGGACATTTGGTGGTCGGATTCTCAATCAGTCGAACGAATACTGCATATCACAGACTCAAAGGCCGAAAATGGTCTGGAAGCAGAGGTCTGGATCAAGGAGTTGCCACCAAATTTTGTTAAAAGGGACATCATTCTCATACCCAGCTGCAGGATGGGCAAGCCTATAAGAGTAGTCTCTTTCCTCACTCAAGAAGGGACTTGGGTGGCCCAAGTTCTCGGTCAGGCAACACAATTGGAGGACAACATACCAGATTCATCTGAGATGGGATGGGCATTGGATTCCGAGGTGTCAACACCCACCAAAATTTCAATCAGTGACTACAGACCAAAATTGGGATACAAGCTACATTCGAAAGCCCCCTCTCTGAAAGCACAATCATGCTTATCGTGGAATCAACGCTATGCTTTTTTTAACATTTGTGGATAAGTGGTTACCTTTCTATTGCAAGATGATCGCAGGTATCACAGAGCTCAAGATGGGAGGGCTGCAGTGGATGCATATGCATTCATGTGTGCACACTGCAGAATGGTGTTCAGAAAAGGGCATGTTGGTAAGTATCTTCTGTGACCATTGCCCCTACCCAAAAGTGGAATCCTCTGCACACCTATGGTGGGAATGTGTGGTGGCCAGAGGCTTCTGGGAATGGTTACAAGACACATGGTTTAGAGCTTACGAGGATTCTAACTTATGGACTCAAGACTTTGTGATCTCTGGGGTTACTACAATAATGAAAGGTAAGGTTGTGGCCTACAAATTCTGTGCGATAGCCTTCTGGATTTTTTGGCTAGCACGTAGGGATAGAAGATTTTACTCCAAACCTTCCTCTCAGACTGTTATCAGGAACCAATTTTGGTATTCGGTTCGCTTGCTAATATTAGCAGAGCTAAGGAAGAAAAAGAGTCTCAGATTGTGGGAACAACCCTTTACATGGGCAGGATCACTGGCTTAAGGCCAAGTGTACTTTTCCAGACTGTTGTGGGATGAACAATCTGTTATTTGAAAGCAAGTCCTTTTAGAAGTAGCGACAACCGGAATTCTAACCCTTTTGTTAAAAGCTCGATCAGGGATAGTCAATAGACTGTCAAGAGGGGTGTTCTTTGTCTGACTCTGCAAGGACTTGCCCAAGCCTATAGAACTATTCCTTCAAGAAGGACGTTGAACCTGGTTTCCAGCCGGTAGTCTGTTTTCTTTCTAAGGACTCTGGACCTGTTTTCCAGATTGGTTACCCGAAAAGGACGTTGGACCGGTTTTCCAGCACCCCCAGTAGAATTGTGAGGTCCCTGGCCTCTGCTTCATGACATTTAAGATTAAACACAGATCTTTAAAAAAAAAAAAAAAAAAAAAAAAAAAATCCCCGTTTCAAGAGTGGTGTGGCGAGGGTCGCGAGGCCCTTAGTCCCATAGGAGAGAAAAGACACTTCAAGGCAGGGGTCAGACACGGGCGTGCATCTAAGCCCCCACCTTCTAGCTTGGCTACGAGGAGATTCAAACGAAAGAAGGGCGTACAGGTCCCCCAGCCGGACTGGATATCTCAGTGGAAAGCGCTGTCAAGAATTCCGGGGCAAAAAGTTGCGAGCCTAATCTGGCTGCAGAGCATGCAGGTTACTCCCTCAGTTGTGTGGTTGGCTTCGAAAGGAATGGATTTGCCTATCTCGTGCTCACACTATCAATGGGGTTGGGAGTCCTCAGATCATCTATGGATTCACTGCCCCATGGTTGAAGAGATGTGGCATTGGTGGATCAGGCTCTGGGGAGACCTGAGTGGGGATGAGTTCCCATGGACAGAGGACTGGATCTTATATGGTGTATTTCCAAGACCAGCTATAAACCTCATGAGTGGATGGGGTTATATAGCATTGCTTTGCAAAGGTATTGTGATGCATGAAATTTGACTGGCTCGTAATGCCATGGTGTTCAGAAACAACAGAATCAGCCCTTCTCAGTAGCGCCACCAAGCTAGAAGGAATATCAAAAGGTCTATTTTGGCTGACTGGAAGCGTTCCAGGGACACTCATGGTAAAGGTCGTCGGTGGTTCTCTAGAACGTGGATTCGTGAGAACTTGGCCAATTTTGACAATAAAGGACAATTGGTAATTGCGGATTGGCTGAACCCTCAACAAGATGGTCGTTGTCTGGTCGACGCTGTTCGAACAGAGGCCATTGTTAGGGGGTTGGCCACCAATGGGCGATACAGTATTCAAGTGCAGGGGTTGTTCCTTCTTCAGGGGGTGACAAAGACAATTTGAACTAGAAAAGACTTCCCCATTCCATGCCATTCTGCCTGGTACAACAAGGTTTGAACAGTTTTGTGGACGATTTAGCCGAACTGAAGACTGAAACGGAAATTTATTGCAGTTTCGGTTACTTTTACTGAGCTTCAAGTTTGTTTTTTTGAGAAATTTTCCTTGTTTGAGAATAAAGTGGTTTAATGGAAGTTGGTCTAGGTTTCCAGCTTTAGAGAGATCTATTCTCGATCATGAGTATTGTGGTCTTGGAACGCTGGACCCGGTTTCCAGTTTGGTTCCAGTTCTTTCCGGGTTGAATTGTGACGACCCCGGACTCAATCACGTTTTTGAAATATAAAAGGACATCTTCTCAAAAAAAAAAGGAAAAATTTGCAAAATACCCCTGAAATTTCTGTTTATTGGCGATTTGCCCTCGGACGGCCGAGGTTTTCTGATTTGCCCCTGGGGCCTCTGAACGTTCGTGCAGGCCCCTGTCAGTGGTGCCTGTCTGATTTGCCCTCCTGCGGGGCCTGCATCTTTGCGAGATGCCATTGGGCAGGGAGGCGCGAAAATTTCGAATTTGAACGCTCCGCCTCCAAAAAACAGGGTTGCACTCCGTATCGCCCTTGCAGCTGCAATCTGCCGCCATGGAGTTCATACGCTCGCCTTCTGCTGCGACTCGCCGACTTCCACGTCCCTGACTTTGACATCTGGCGAAGGTATGTGTTCCAACCCGTCTTCCATACCTCTCTCTCTCTCTCTCTCTCTCTCTCTCTCTCTCTCTCTCTCTCTCTCTCTCTCTCTCTCTCTCTCTCCGCCTGTCCGATTTGCCCTCCTGCGGGGCCTGCATCTTTGCGAGATGCCATTGGACAGGGAGACGCGAAGATTTTGAATTTGAACGCTCCGCCGCC
>BFEA01000157.1:155636-167839 GCA_003427395.1 Chara braunii | reverse complement strand
CGGTGGCCGCCTGCCGTCGTCACAATAGACGGACCAGACCGTGGATCCTGAGAGGGCGAACTACGTCCTGAGTCTACCTATTAATAGTAGGGAACGCCAAACATCATTCGGCCTATCCACCTCCTTGAGGTCGGGGGGCCCAAGTCCAGACAAACCGGAAATTCCACAAAGTACGACTGGGTCATTCAAACGACACACCTGCACACAAATGCTGCAGGCTGGTCCAACACTCCTGCCGGACTAGAAACAACTAACAAAGACAGTCAGACCCTATACAAAGCTAAGGCACACATAAACAAAGGCAAAAACAACAAAGGCAAAAAAACGGGACACATCCTACTAACGGTATATTTGAGTGCTTTATCCCTGCCAGCCAAAACCTTAGTGAATTGTGATAGAATTCTCTGCTGTTGGTCCATGTCATCTGGGCAGAGAAAGTCTTGTTTTGTGCCACTTGCATAAAATCTCTGTTTTAATCGAAGTCCTTGTCTGAGTTGTCTCCGCCCACACCTTCTCCCTTGGAGGAGTTGAAAGACCCTCGATGATTCTGCAACACCTTTCCTTCCACTGGCAGATGGACCACATCGTTACCTTCCTGATCATTCCAAACCAGGTCCTCTCTGTGTTGTGGAATTGGGCAGGGATGTTAGTCCATAGGAGGAGTTGGATGGGGAAGAGGACTCCGAGTCGAGAATAGGGAACTCCAGAGATCTGATCCCCTAGCCCAGAACTACGTCGCTTCTCTACAGCGTATTAGGCAATGAAGCATATCTTCTGGTTCATTGTCCGAACAGATTAGTACACATAAGTCTGAGCTGTCAGGATCGTTCTTATGTCACAGTTTTCGGATGTGCAGCCATTGGTTGACTGGTAGCGCAACATATGAGATTAATTTAGCCGTTGGAGGCTCCCTGATGTTTACCGGCCTCATCGATTTGAACTTTTTCCCAGGGTACTTGTGAAATCTGACTACGGTCTTCACCCGAATGAATCTGGACTGAAAGTTGTGCCAAATGCGGCTATAATGACCGGGCGTTCCACGGTAGCGTCCTGTCCAATTAGTTGAGCCATCTATGTTCAATTATGGGATCCGGATCCTTAGTCTTGTGGAATAGATTATAATCCAGTTTGACTGAGTAGTGCAGGGTGTGGATGTTTGTTTTGAGATTTAAATTTCCCTTCTTTGTGGGGTCCAGGCCCATTCTGCTGGGCCCAAATTCCAAATCCTGAATTGCCGTATCCAGTCCGAGTATTGTCTTGGGCCATGACCCCAAGACTCTTAGTTTCCTAAGGAGAACAGATCAGATTCTATGACTGTTCTTTCTGCGTCATTATTCAGAATGGATGAGGAACCGTGAACTGATGACGTGATTGGAAAGGAGGTAAAAACAGCCGGAGTCTCCGACTCCGGCCTGCCGTTTATGCGAAAATTGGTACAAGTAAGCTCTTGAGGGGGACAATTCCTGCACCTGGACTCCCCATTCCCCAGGTTTCCAAGTACTAGACGCTTGGCTCAACAGCTTCTTCCAGCCTTCGGGGATGTACTTGATGACAGTTTGCAGATTCTCCTTCCGCCGATGACATCCCTTCAGGCGGGTGGCAAGCTCCTTGTCAATCAGCCAATCTTTTCTCTCGTCATCTGACTCATCTCCCATGGATGGCTTACTTTCCAAACTCCGTGTTTCAACCGCGATAGCCATCGCATACTTCTTGGTTTAAGAGAAAGCGGGTGGTCGCTTTCGTCTCTCACCCACGGCTTACCGGATAAAGGTTGCCTCAATGCCCCCTGTTTGGACTAGGGGGGGTGCCCATCTTCTTCCGCATGATTTCCCACCATGATATCCGAAGCAGCGCAGTCCTATAGGGTGTAAGGGGTCTGGCCTCATTTGGACGAGCTCCTCTTCGTTGATTTCTACGGGTGTTTGGACTCCATTCCATTTTTTTTTTTAATTTTTTTTTGCCCCTTGACAATGTTCATCACCCAAAATAAACCAGACATATTCGCTGGTGTTGCTGTCGGAGCTAAACCTCTGATACTATCTGGCGCCTGTTTATTCCATGTTGTTCCTGGTTTGGTGAGCAGTTTGACTATCCATTTGACTTGTAAGGCTTTTGTTTCTTGTTTGGGGTCTATGATACCCAGGCCCCCTCTGGCTGGTTTCCTTGTAATGGTACACTAATGCCATGCTATCTTTGGTATACAGTTCTCTTTGTTGGGGTCCCCCGACCTCAGGTACTAACCTCTTGCTTTGGGGTTAAACCACTAGTGCCTTTGTCGGTTCGAAAATACTCGGCCTCCGACCTTTCAGGAGACCGAAACGAAACGACGGCTGCCGATCAGATTGATCAACGTCGGGCTTGGCCTCCTGAAAGTTCGGGAGCTGGCAAGAACTTGTCGAAACCGGACGCCAAAGATACTAGTGGTTTAAAGGTCCTTGATTGTATGATCCGGAACTCTCCTTGATTGATTGAGGCTATATTATAATTATACCACAACATTGCAAAAATAGCTGTGTTGATGGCTAGTGCACAACCCAGCAAGGATGTAAACGTTTTAAAGTTCCCTCACCCTTGCAGCTTGTTGATTTGCTTGGATAGTACTATATTCTCTCTGCCATTTGAGGGGCAAAGCCCTCTAGTAAGACTTTTGTTAGCAAGATGCCTGGGTATTGCGTAGGGGTCCCACGTGTCTCCCATGTCGTGGCTGCTTCCGGGTCGGATCCTGGAGCTGAGGAGCTTCTTCCTGCGATAGCCACCACCCCGATTGGTTTTTTGTTTTTGTTTTTCCAGTCAATTTTTATTTCAGATGCCCGTCGGAACGCTTCCATTGCTCTTAGTAATGCGCTGAAGGATGAATCTGAAGCTCGTAAGAGGACCGAGATATCATCTGCAAACATTATTATTGTTGGAAATTGTATGTGGTGAGATGTTCCCACATTGATGTCTGGTAGCCTGTGTATGGATCGGTCTTTGCGTAGCAATTAGGCTATTGCCTCCATCACAAAGAGAAAGTCTTAGATTGGAGGAGCTAACAGATCCCCTTCAAGTTGGCGAACTGATCGTGAAATTGGGTAACAGCCGGATAGCAGACCATTGAGTCAGACTTGAACGCAGCCTGTAGCATCATTATATACAGAATACATACCCACTTTCTAAAGTTTGGGCCCACTCCCATCTTTTCCATACTCGCATTGAGAAAGGCCCAATTGACTTGGTTGGCATTCTCAGAAAGCCCTCAACACCCTCAACACCCCCCCAAAGAAAAAAAACAAGGCTGAATTGTTTTCTACACGGGGTTGCACCGGGCAGGTGAGCCCCCCCCCAACTTGCCCAAGCAGCACGGCCGGGCGAGCCAAGTAGCCGGTCTTTTTTTGGTATCGTTTTATATTGTTATTTTGTAAAATCTTTCTGTTATTGATATTGTGAATATTTTTATATATGTTTTCGTTGCATATGTTTTTATTAGATCGTTTTTTTAATTGTATTATAATCTAGTATTCAAAAACTTGATCTATAAATGGATATATTTTTTTTCATAAAAATACAGTTATTTATTTCTTATTTTATAAATCACTGATCACTTAGCATTCTATTAAATGAATTATTCTTTGTGAAGATCTTTTTTGTTCTCTAACACAATTAGATGTAATTGATTAAAAAAAAAAAAAAAAAAGATGTAATTGATTATATCTGCTCGTTGCGTAGTCTAGAACCTTACCTAGTAAATAATCAATTGACTCCTTGAATAAGGTAAGATTTTTCTTTTTTACATTTAGGTTATCGCATCTTTAGGTTTGTTTCATGTTCTTTTTTCATATGACAAACAAATCAGGAAGGGCTGGGGAATGCATCGAGCCTTTTTTTTTTTTTAACTTCTTTTTTTTTTCCGCAGTGCGTCCAGCTGAATCCCCATTCTCGTCCTTTTTTTTATTTTATTTAAATGATGATGCTGAGTGTTCTTTCCATTCTTTGCATTTTGGCTTTTTATTGGCAGGGCAGATTACCCATTCTGGAGAAGTCTCCCTGCTGCGCTCCCACAAATCCTCTTTGCCCTGGACGTAGCCCGGTACGCTACCACAAAATTTAATTTTCTTTGCGCTGAACGGCACTTACCTCGCTGCGCTGACGTCGCTCGTTTGTGGTTATCTTGGCGGAGAGGCGGATACATGAAGGAGCAACGGGCGGCATTTGTTTTCCATGATGAAGTAATAAACTGGAGAACACCGCTCAGTGACACGTGGAATTTGGTTATCTTGGCGGGGAGGATGAGGATTTGGATGAGGAAGCCATAGCTGCTTTTGGCTATGACTGGTCTTGTGGTTCACCGTTCTCTTCTGAAGACCACTTGTGAACGAGTCGACGCGATACTGACTTTGTTTGGTCTCAGTTTGCTCCGCACCCTCAGGCCGTACTCACACTAGCACTATCGTAAATATATCTGACCTCATTTACAGGCAGACGAGGATGTATCTGGCTGCAATTATGTCAGAAAATTAAGTAAAAAAAAGTCCTAGTGTGAGGTGTGAGTATGAGCGTGACTCGCTCTGCATTTGTTTCAGTATTCTCCGTGACTACGTCATCTTGTGAAGACCACTTGTTTCAAGATTCTTTTCACACACACGTGTATTGCGCTTTTCGTGCATGATTTTGCATGTTTGGTTACGTGTTTCTGAACGAGTCAGACGCGTTCCTGACTTCGCTTCTCTTCCGCTCCACCGCTCAGGTGGACTCTTTTTACGTTCAGAATCTGAAGCCTGATTTGATTTCACGCACCAATTTTTTTTTTTTTTTTACTTTTACCAAGTCCGACGGCAACTACCTGATTTCGGTTTTAGTAACTTTTTACCAAGTTATTAAGTTTGACTTTGGTCGGATTTCGGTTCTACTGAGTTCTTCCCACCTGTGATTTCGGGTCTCCAATGACTCTCCATAACTTGTTCAGTCTGGCTTTTGGATCTAAGCTAAGAACTTAAGTCCGACTTGGGGTCTTCTCAATTTCCTAAGTCTGATTTTTTCAAGCCCTCTTAATTTCCTGAGCCTTTTTTGGGGTCTTTCTAAATTAAAGGGTCTTAAGTCTGATTTCAGGTGTCGTAACTAAGATAAGCGGTGAACTCAGACTTAAGGGTCTTACGGATTTTGGGTCTGATGTGAGGTCGCAAATCTGATTTTGAGGGTTACTAAGTTAAGCTCTTGAAGTCGGATTTCGGGTCTATTTCCGGTCTTACGAAATTCAGCTCTTGAAGTCAGATTTCGGGGCTTATTAAGTTTTTGAGATCTGATTTTTTGGGGTCTTGCTAAGTTAAGCTCTTAATAAGTCGGATTTTTTTGGTTGTATTAAGTTAATTTCTCAAGTCGGATTTTTTGGGGGTCCTTACTAAGTTAAGCTCTTAAGTCGGATTTTTTTGGGGTCTTATTAAGTTAATTTCTCAAGTCGGATTTTTTTGGGGTCTTACTAAGTTAGTAAGTCCGTCTGATTTCGGGTCTTACTAAAAGTAACTAAATTAGTAAGTCTGATTTCGGGTCTTACTAAATTAGTAGGTCTGATTTCGGGTCTTGCTAAGATAAACTCTTACGTCTGATTTCAGGTCTTTTACTAAGTTAACTTCTCAAGTCTGATTTTTTTTTCGGGCCTTACTAAGTTCTTAAGTCTGATTTTTTTGGGTCTTAAATTCTTAAGTCTGATTTTTTTGGGTCTTAATTTCTTAAGTTAGATTTCGGGTCTTAGGAGGAATCTGACTGGAACCAGCTGTAAAGCAGCTGCCTGCCTGTGTGGGGAGTGTGTGTACACTGTCGCGTAAGCTCCTGATAAACAGGTCAAGGGTTGAAATCCTGCTGAGCAGTATCCTCCATACTGCTCGCATCTGATTGGCCGGTCGCGATCTCTTGTTCTCTCTGGTACGTTGCACTCAGTCTCCTTCAGAGAAAGTCTGAGTGGAAGCATGCGTTAAGCAGTCTGCCTGTGGCAGAAGGTGCACGCATTGGTTGTGAGGGATTATAGAAACTCCTGAGAAACAGCTCGAGTGTTCAAATCCCGCTAGAAAAAAACTGCTACCTGGTACAATAGGACATAGTATCTAGCGGCGCGGTACTCTAAAGTGATTGCCTCAGGAGAATGTTTTGACCGATTGATTGATTGGTTGGTTGATTAGTATCAAGGTTTTGGACTGAGAGGCTGCCTATATCAAGTTTTCTTGCCAAGTTGAAAAAAAAGAGGCTATCGATAGGTGGGGACCACCACCTATAGCATGGGTTGCACGTATAGACCATCTCGACCGTCTATTATGGTGGAAATGTTGATCTCCGGAGGAAATGGGTATCACGGCTCTTTCAACGGCCTCAAGAAAAAACCGACTTACAAAGATTTGAAACGGAGCACGTTTTACGCAGAGACGGAAAATATAGGGAGCTTGCTCCACTCGGAGGACATACGGAAAGCAAGTGACTCAGCGGCGGAGGAACCAAGGATGGGCTGTGGTTCGGCAGAATCTAGGGTGCTTCAAGAATCCACGGCACATAACAAACCACCTAGTAGATTGGACACAGCGATGGCGTTGGAGGAGAAGGAGGGCGACGATGTGGGAGACAAGTCCGACGAGTGCACATTACTAGAGGATAAAGAGAACATCCCCAAGAAAAGTAAACTCGCAAGGTACTAGCAAGTTCTTCTTCTTCTTCTTCTTCTTCTTCTTCTTCTTCTTCTTCTTCTATTGCAAGAGATGCATGTGCAGAAAGCAGCTATGGCCACTGCCTATCGGTCTTCTTCTTCTTCTTCTTCTTCTTCTTCGTCTTCTTCTTCCTCTATTGCAAGAGATGCATGCGCAGAAAGCAGCTATGGCCACTGGCCCACTGCCTATCGGTCTTCTTCTTCTTCTTCTTCTTCTTCTTCTTCTTCTTCTTCTTCTTCTTCTTCTTCTTCTTCTTCTTCCGTTCTTGTCTTTTTCTTCTTCTTCTGCTGCTGCAAGAGATGCATGTGCGTAAAGCAGCTATGGTCACTGGCTATCATTCTTCTTCTTCTTCTTCTTCTTCTTCTTCTTCTTCTTCTTCTTCTGTTGCAAGAGATGCAAGTGCAGAAAGCAGCTATGGTCACTGCTTATCACTATTCTTCTTCTTCGTGAGTGTACATGCTTGTAAGAGATTGCAAGAAACTTACTTCGATTGCGTGCAAAGAACAATTTGGCCATTACTTATTGCCTGCGAAGGGCAATTTGGTCATTGCTTAGTATGCTTACGTTCTTCTTCTTGCGTTCCTCCTTCACCAGTCTCGTCCTTCCCCTCTTCTTCTCGTTCTTCATTTGTTTTAGTTTCTTCGTTCCCTGATCGTTTGTCCCTCTCCCGGGACTACGACCCATACGAAAGATTTCTGTGAAGGACTTGTGTGAATACAGACCCAAATTGATGTTTATTGTTATTGACCACATCATCATAATTTACGGTGCGCGGGTGGATATTGGTGCATGCAGTGCCTCTTCTGTGTGTGTGTGCATGAGAGAGAGAGAGAGAGAGAGAGAGAGAGAGAGAGAGAGAGAGAGAGAGAGAGAGAGAGAGAGAGAGGGAGAGACTTTGTCAGACTGTAGGCATGTTTTTCAATGCTTAAGGGAGTTGACTTGGGTGCACTTGGATGATGATGTTTATGCTGATGGTGATTGCAGAATTCCGTTTCTGAAACGTCGTTCGAAGTCTCGGCAACATTCGGATGGCTATGAGACACCCAAGCCAAAGTTCTCGTTGGCCATGACGATAAGAAAATGGTAAGTGTAATGCTTTTTTTTTTTTAAAGGAAAGAAAAGATATGTAAGTAATAAATTGATAATTTATTATTAACTAGGCTACCAGCTGGGCCGCCCGGGTCGCCCTATTTTCCCGGGCGGCCGGGCCGTGCAAGAACTAGGGAAGGTCCCAGCGAAAAAAATAAAATAAAAAACACAAATATCCAAGAAATCCAAAAACAAACTATGTTATGCAGAAAAATAAGCTGAACAACTTTTGCCTCATCTCACATCGAAATTCTTTACCAAATTTAAATAAAAAATAAATTAAAATTTTAAGTTAAAAAATAATTTTTATTTATTTATTTATTTTTAGCCCGGCTGGGCAAGTGGACCCGGGCCACTCTGGTAGCCTAGATTATTAACAAATAAAAGAGTAAATAACTAGGCTACCAGAGTGGCCTGGGACCACTTGCCCAGCCGGGCCAAAACCCTAAACCCTAAACCCTATACCCTATACCCTATGTATATAGATATATATATTTCTATTTTTATTTTAAATTTGGTAAAGAATTTCGATGTGACCCTGAGGCAAACGTTGTTCACTTTATTTTTCTGCATAACTTCTTTTTTTTTTTTTTTTGGTGTTTTTCAGTTTTGTTAACTTCTTTTTTTTTTTTTATTTGGTGCTGAGGTCTTCCCTGGTCCTTGCACGGCCGGACCGCCCGGGAAAACAGGGTGACCCGGCCGGCCTGACTCGTAGCCTAGGTAAATAAAACAAAAATGGTAAGTGTAATGCTCGCAAACTGGGAATTCTTGCAGGCCTGATTTTTTTAGTTATCGGCTTTCGAAGTGTTGAAAATGAGTTTGTACATAAAAATGGGCTTCAAAAAAAAAAAAAAAAAGAGTTCCAATTGATTGAAAAACCCTCCAGAACCCTCGAAGTCGTGTACATTGTGCAGAATACATCATCTGTAATTCTTAATAAAATTATTCAAAATTCAACTGATATGGTCGAAGTTTTTTTTCACAATAAAAATAAAGAAATCATAAAAGTAATTTGTCATTCTTTATGGTATTTTTGGTGGTGTGTGTGTATATATCGTCAAACAGAATATAATAATATATATATATCCACAGCCCCTCGTTTGTTGTCCTCTTCTCCCTCTCTGCCTACGGTTTACCGGTCAGCTCTGTTTGACTATATAGGGGGCTGTGAGAAATTTTTTTTTTTTTTTTTTTTTGGGGGGGGGGGGCTGTGAGAAACTGTTTTGCCTTTTTTTAAGTTTTTCTTTATTGTGCAATTAACAACAATATGCACTTCTGTTTTGCACAATTTACAACTGGGCGTGTTTCCCAGCATATATTGAATTCATTTTAATTGAAAAAAAGAAACCAAAAAAAAAAATGGTACATTGGTAGAATGGCCATCTGGAAATTCACTTGTCCTCTCCGAATAATGAAAAGGACTGACCAAAAAAAAAAAAAAAGGAAATGTACTTGCAGAAAGAAAAAGAAAAAAAGAAAGGGACCTTGTGGTTGACTGGTACACGCATTTTGCTTCAACCAGGGGCGAGGTGGTGCCGAGGTCCCATCGCACAGAGGATTAGACTTCACGCCTGAATCTGGACGTGTACGAGGACAGATGCAGAAAACCATGATTGAACTGCTTTTCTGCATCTCCGCTAAGAACCTATCCAGATTCAGGTTCTTAATTCGATCTACTTTGCTAGTGGGACCTAGCCCCAGGGGTGAATGAGATATCCCGCTCAGAGCTGGTGCCTGGGACCGGTGACCAGTCAGGTCATTCCCGCCACCAAGAGGTAGAGAGGTGATTGTACTCAGTGGTAGACATGAGGGCTGGCCAAAGTGCCGTAAAAAAGAAAATAAGAAAAGAAAAAAAGGCGAAGAAAAAAGGGGCAAGTACGGTGATGTCACTTTGAGTATCGAATGAGATAAAAAAACATGCGCCGACAAAGAAAACAGGCGCCGAGTTCGAAAAAGCAATGAAAGTACCAAAGGCCATGGTGTCAGGCTGGGTGTCTTAACTTCGGCTGTGGTGTGAGACGGGAAAAAAAACAAAGAAAAAAGCCCAGCAGGTTCTTTTCTACCAAAATAATTGCCGTTTCAAACTCATGCCGTGATATCTTTGCGGGGGCATTTCTTTTTTTTCCTTGTCGAACTCAAAACCTGCTGCGCCCGCCCTTGTTTCCCAAAAAAAAAAAAAAAAGAGGTAAGTCCTTGCGGAGTGGGGGTTCGCCAGAGAAAATTGACAAAAGGAGGGTGGACAGGCTCTTTTTATTTTATTTTTATTTTTATTTTATTTTAAGTAAGCTACATTCTTCTCTCAATTTCACCTCACACTACCTACCTACCTACACTACTCCTAATTATAGTCATAGGGGGAACCCCGTAGCAGCCACAACTGTGTGCAGCGTCTGTGTTCTCTCGTGGACGGGCTGTCCTGAGGAGTAAGACTCGAGTGAAAAATAAATAAATAAATAAATAAATAATGGTACGCACAATGTTACACACATACCAAAAAAAAAACAAAAAAAACAATGCTGTTGGTGAACAGGTCAGGGGTTCAAATCCTGATGGATATAACAGTGAGAGAGGGACCATTTCTCGAACAGAAAAGAAAAGGGAAAGAAATCAGCGAGGAGCACTGTGTCCCCTACAGCTGTCTTGAATGCCTGCGTCCCCTCTTGTCAGGATGTACCTGGACATGTTCCCCCCAAAGGAACAGATCATGGCCCTGACCCCCTGCATGCAGTCTGTGCACGTCTCTTTTCGCTAAAACATATCCGGTGAACCTGACCTGACAGGCGTGTCTCTTTCTATTCTGGGAAACATCATCAGCCCAATTCTACTTTTTTTATTTAAGAAAGGTTGTGCAGGCTGAGGTATAGGCAGGCCCAACCCTTTCCTTTTTTTTTTTACCCTACCCTGGCGGTCAGTGCTATAATCGCACTTCCAAGACACACCCAGGGCAGACGGGGGGGGGCATTCCAAGGCGGGAGACTTCCAATTGTACTCAGTCCCTCAGAGACCCTCTCCCCCTTCCTCCCCCAACTGTGTATGTTGTAAGCACAGCCAGCAGGACGCTTGATGGGCGGGCCCCCCATACGACATCTACACAGCGTTGCGACCGTCCCCCGTGGGTTATTCAGCCAGGGATGCCAATGCGCTGGAGTCCAGTATGGCGGATTTCGATTGCGGGCACTCATTCGAGCCAGCCAGGACTCGAACCCGCAGCCTGTCTTGCGACACAGGAACCTGTAGAACGCAGGCGCCCTACCAATTTAGGGCTACTGCACATCTGCCATCAGCCCCGCCGGAGAACCAAAAGAAAAAAGAAAAGAACTACTACAAAATTTACCCGCTCTTCTCAGAGAGGACCGTCATGGACTCATGGGGAAATTCAGGTAGTAGCTTCACAAGTCAGCAAGTCACACAGATGAGACACAAGTCACACATGTGAGACAAAGTGACAATCTTTTGATTTGGGCATGATATACATGCCCCCATTGTTCTGAGGGCATAAGATGGCCCAGGCACCCTGGTGATGCCAATTACTCTGCAGGTAAATCCTGACAGGGCTGCGGTCTTCCCCCTAGTAAGGCAATGCACCGTCATAACGAATGTATAAACGCAATCTTTCCGGGCAGGTGCAGCCAAAATGAGGGCGTGTTGTGTTCGATGGAAGATGGTAGTGTGAGCGGGATTTCTAAACCTGACCAGGCCACCATCTTCACCCCAACACAGTGCACCCTCATAATGAATGTATGCAAGCTATCTTTCTGGTCAGGTGCAGCCAAAACAAGGGGGCGTTGTGTTCGGGGAAGACGTTAGTGTGGGGGCATTTCCAATCCTGACCAGGCCCGTTCTCGATCAGCAATTATTTCCAAAACCAAAGTGGGAAAGGTATGGAAAGCCTTTGGCCTTCGTGGTTTATAACTCTACCTTTGTGACCCGTATGGTCATTATAGCCGTATGTATTTGGGGTATCTTTCATTCTAAATACAGCAATAATGACCTTCCGTTGTAATTGGGTGAAGAAGGGAGGAGGTCTTATTCTAACCAATAGACAATGCCGCCTGATGGATGTCGTCCTCTTAAAGCACCAGTACATCACACATCGGACCACGGGTGTCAGCATGAAACCCTCACCACTTCGGAGGCCGCCGATCTTTTTTTTCAACGGCGCCCCTGGCTGCACAGCGTGTCCGAGTTTTGCTTGCGGCGACAAAACTTTCTGCAAGGCTGGGGCCGTGTGCTAGCGGTTTTAGAAACAGCTCGTGTAAACACGAGTATCGTGGTTTCGTGGCTTCTAATGGTACTTTTGCTTTCAATTTGGTAAGCGAGCAAGAAAAAACACTAAGAGATCTTACTCCGAGCGGTTTGAGTTACAATTGCGAGGTGTTGATCAACAACGTCTTGAGCCAGGTATGGACCCCCTCACTGTTCGAGGAGTGATTTATGCAATTGTTCATT
>BFEA01000157.1:64601-75140 GCA_003427395.1 Chara braunii | reverse complement strand
TAATAATAATTAAAAAAAAAAAAAAAAAGAATTAAATTTAGTGAGTGCGCAAGCATGTTTTTTTTTCTTTTTTCACGTAAATGTAATTTTGCTTTATTTATTTATTTATTTATTTTATTTTTATTTTTCCATTATATGCTGGAAATCGGGTCCGGCGTCCCTTACATATGAACCGCAGCCATCCAGGGCTGGGAAAAGCACTCCCGACCAATCATATACCCGACTGCAGCCAAATTTCATCAAGGTTACTCAGACCCTAGCCACTACTAAACAGCCCTGAGCTGGAAAAATTCGAATCTATAACTTATAGACACAATAAACAAATCTCATCAAGAGTTGCTCAAAACCTAATTATTACTAGGTGGCCAATCGATCAAAGGTTGCTCAAACCGTAACCACTACTAAACAGCCCTAAGAAACAAGAACAACCCGAAAGAATTTTCGAATCTATTTCTACTGAACTCAGCAAGTGAAAAAATCCGTAACAATTGGTCACACCGTAATTACTAACCATCAGAAGTTGCTCAAACCCTAATTACTATTAAATGACTAATCCATCAAAGGTTGCTCAAACCTTAACTACTACTAAACAGCCCTAAAAAGCAAGAACAATTAAACTCAATAAGAGAAAAATTCACGAAAGGTTAGTCAAACCCTAAATACCAATCTAAACAATTCGAAATCATAGCTTATACCGTAGGTGCCTCAAGCCGGTGTTCCCTGCGAGCAAGATACGAAATCGGCAATTCATTCACAAGGACCGTAATCTATGCACTAAACACCTGGAATCGCCAGCAACAAACACCATTATTATGAAAAACTTACAACCATAACAGGAGAGAAACACAACCGTAATCATTCTCTACCGTAATCACTCGCAACACAAAATCTACGAAATATGGTGAACACAATCAATAATCCGTCAAAGATCCAAAGATCCGGAGGTCCTGAGCAACACCACGTCCGAAGCAGGCGTATAGGCAACAGTGGACAAACCCCGGTCATGGCTGAAGCATTTTGTCAGCACAGGTGGGCAATACCAGTCGCGGTGTGAAGTCCATCATCTCTCTCCCGTAAGGCGACGTTTATCGATGTATCGATGCACTCTCTTCCTTCGTCTCTAGCTCTTCATCCTGATGAAACTTCATCACCGGCAGGTCAACCGTGTTCCGTATCTATAATCAGGGGCAAAGCCCCTGATCAGGTGATAATACTGATATGCACGACGTGCAGATCCTGCCCACTGACCGACCCCACATCTCCCCCTTCCTTCCTCGGTCAAACTAGGATTACCGACTATCGTCGGCCAAGACCAGTCATGGCAGGTGCATGGTTATGGCCGCTTGAAGTGGTGTCCACCTCATCGCCCACGCCCTCTATCGCCTCTTCACTCCCACCATTCCCAACAACAAGCTCTGGCTAGGCGCAGCCAATTTCACTACCCCTGTGTGATCCCCCGCTGCCTGCGCGTCGCAGTGACGGTGCGTTAGCGCAGCGTTACCGCTGTGCTAACGCACCAACTTTTTCCTTTTCCTATGTTTTAGACACCGCCATCTTTCGCGATTTTTCATTTTTTTTTGACATAGCTAAATGCCTTGAAAATTTACAGATGTGTACTTCACATAATACAAAACCCACTAAAAAAGTTTCAAAAATTAATAAACTTGTTTAGACCCTGAACTAAAGTGAAACCAAAAAGTAAAAAGTGAAAAAATACGTGGGCGAGCACGTTTTGACACCGCCATCTTTGGCGATTTTTAATTCTTATTTGGCTTCGCAAAATGACTTGAAATTTACAGGCATGTACCTCACGTCATAGAAAACTCACCAAAAAAAAATCAGAAAACAATAATTATTTTTAGGCCCCGAAATAATTTTTGGCAGGGGCCGAACGCCGTCGGGTTCGGACCCCGTACGGGACCCCGAACGCGCGTACGTACAGAGGTCTACCTGGGGACCTCCGTACGTACGGGCTGGTGACCCTGCAAATAATAAAATAATAATAAAGATATAGAACTTTAAATAATAATAATAATAATAATAATAATAATAATAAATATATATAAATTAATAAAAAAACAAGAATATAAAATTGAGAATTAAAAATTGTAATAAAAATCAGTAAAATATATAAAAAATCAGGGTTGCCGGCGTTCGGGACGGGGCGAACGCCCGAACGTACGGGACCGTTTCGGAAGGSGTTCGGCCGTTCGGGCCGAACGCAGACCAAAAAAAAAAAAAAAAAAAAAAAAAAAGAAGTTTCCAAAAAATTCCAAAAAAAAACATATGTTATGGAGAAAAATAAAATAAACAACATACCAAATTTGAATTACAAATCAAATACAGAAAATAAACACTATGATAAAAATAAGAAAAATTAAAAGGAGAATTAAAATGAGTCAGTGTGCCAACACCTTTTCAACACCGCCATCTTTGTCGATTTTTAATTATTTTTTGGCATTGAACAATGCCCTGAAAATTTACAGATATGTAGTTTACATAATCAATAACATTAAAATGATTTCAAAAAATATAAAATTCTTTTAGGCCCCGAAATAAAGTGAAAACAAAAAGTTAAAAGTGAAAAAAAACAAAATAGTGAGTGGGCGAGCACGTTTTGACACCCCCATCTTTAACGATTTTTAATGTTTGTTTGGCTGAGAAGAATGGCTTCAAAATTTATAGGCATGTAGGTTACATCATAGAGAACTCACAAAAAAACATTCAGAAAAAAAACGTATTTTTAGGCCCCGAAAATGTTTTTGGCGGGGGCCGAACCTAGAGGTGTTCGGCCCCCGAACGGGACCCCGAACGCCCGAACGTTCGGGGGTCAGCCCGAGGGGCCCCGAACGTTCGGTCAGGTAACCCTGTAAAAAAATAAAAAATAAAAAAAAATTATAAAATAAATAAATTCATACTTCTTTGTTGGCTGATATGTTTCGTCTTTTTTTTCGCTTTTTCGTTTTTTCGAAGCTTGTGTTTTCGGACAGTACTACGTGCTTGACTTCGGAATGAGAGCACGACATTTGAGTGGTCGCTTTAGCAATCAGGACAGGGAATAGGGAACCTGATTAGTATGGCCATGTGCCAGGTTTTTCTTTTTTTCTGCATTTTTCAGCTTTCGTTTTTCATTTTCGAATATAAAAGGGAATGATTTGAATTATGAGTCGTCAGGCCTAGTTTTTTCAGTATTTTTCAGTTTTTTCCGTTTCCCCTTTTTTCCTTTTTTTGGGGACGGCACCCGCATGGGACCAACTTGTAGAGACCTTTTTTTGTACTTCGTTTCATAGCGATCCATGATGAGTTAGACTATGCTATATTAGCATCCATTGCATGTAGTATGGTCGGGATTAACGACCGGACCTGCGTACGGTCTCCGGAGACCTATCGCAGCGAAGGACGGGAGAGGGTTGGCTTGGGAAGCTTGACCAGTGTGGGAACGTGGCGGGAACCCCCTGATGAGATGGTGGCGGCCATCGAAACGCGTCAGGGATGCAATCCAGTGTGATTTTTTTCTATCTACTTGAAGAGACTCATTCAATGATGCTGTATACTTTGCAGTTCGAACGTCTTCAATGTTTGGCTTTGTGATACCACTACTACTGTGTATTGCGCACGTTAACTTACCTGGGGTCCACTTCAGCCGTGTGGAATGAGTGTCACACAGGAGTTGAGGGATCGCACCGCGAAGCTACAAATTTCGGAGAAACGGAAACGGGAACCTGTGATCGTACTCGAGGATAGCCCCCCTATGGAGAAGCCGCCTAAGCGAACATCGAAGCAGGGAGTACTAAAACCAGTAAAGTTGACGGCCCGCATGACCAGAGCAAAAGCACGAAGATTGTCGAGAACCATGCTGTTAAAGAAGACTCCCGGACGACCGCCAACCGTCAGGTCACCGGTTAAGACGCTGTTATCTGGGCGGAAGACCCCGAGGACACCGAGGACGATTAGAGCGACCTCTCAAGATATGCCGCTGTGCGCTCTTGTTACGCGCGGTGCCTTGGAACGTCTGCGCTATTGGAACAAGATGATCGATGAACTAAAATCGCTTGATGCTGTGGAATTACAAAAGTTATGCAAGAAGTAGGGTATTCCTTACAATGGGAAGATTGAGTCGATACTCGATATTGCCGACATGAAGGCAATGAAGAAGTTCGACACTACAACGCAGGAGATTGCCGAAGTGATAAGTGTCGAAGAATCGGAAGACCTGGTGGGCAGCTCGGACCAAGAAGTCGAATCTGACGATGTGGTGGCCTGAGGACCTTTGGAGACGCCGAAGCTATGGAAGCTTTGGAAATACATCACTTAGTTGAGAAGGGATGCGTACACGTTTGACCAGAGAGTGGAAAAACTGCTATGTTTGGTTATCCTGAACCTAGCGTTGGATGGACGAATCCGGTGGTTGGGTAAGTGCGTGAAGAATTGGTTGCGATTGTATGAGAAGCACGGTCTTGAATTTCTCAGACTGTTTAACTTTGTATATATTGGGGCCTCGTTGTATTGTAAGTCTCTCTACATCGGGAAGACTACACGTAGCACCCTAGTGAGATGGCATTAACACATATATGCATGTCGAACTCGGAAACAGTCGCACTTCCATAGATGGATTTGCATGTTTGGAATTGGGAAGTATGTACTAATTCCCGTTGACCTTCTCAAAGGTACTGACTTAGGCAATCCTTAGAGGTTGTACATTCAACAATGGTCACCATTTCTTAATACTGTCGGTATTCCCAAGGGATCCGAAAAGAAAAGTAAACCGGGATGGAAGGAACGAGGCGCTGTACGTAGGATGAATGGGGGGTCAGCAACGAGCAAGGATACCTTCGTCCCTGTTCGTATGCGCCAGAATCAAAACGAACCATGGGGCATTAACTTGTTTCGTGTACTGAATGAGAGTCATCTGATTGGCGTCACGTATGTATCGTGTGAGTTTGAGTCTGACAACGTTTGCAGCAGCGGCTGGAATGGCATCGTTATGACATTTGGCGAGACAAAAGTGTTTTTCGAGCAGAGTTTCCGAAGACTGAAGGAGTGCAAATTTGTTTTCAAAGGAGGGGGCGTTTTTCGCTTTGCTCACATTTGCAAGTGGAAACCTAGGTGCCGCTATCTGAAGGGGGTGCTAATCGGTATCCTGCGAAATCCACGGAGAGTTAATGATGTGTATAGGTGGGGTATTAAGTCTTTGCTCACATTATACAATGTCATTAAGGATTTATCTCGAAAGTCAACTCGGAAGTATTTGCGGCGGTTGATCTTCAGAATTTTTCGAGATCGCTTCGATATTTGCATGGGGGCGGATCCCATATTTCGTGTTAAATATGATGAACGGATTAAATTGTATGTGTTACATAAGATAGTGAACGATTGTTTAATGATGTGTCACTTACCTTCTTGACACTTGTAGTGGACTCAGAGGAAAATTTGCATTGTGTGGGTTAAGAACCCATCCATGGTGGAATTAGTACACATTGTCAACCACCACACTTTTTCGACTAGGAGTGTACTCACTTGCAGTTCTGCAGGTCTACAATATCCGCGTGAGGAGGGCCACGTCCGTTTCTGCTTAAGTCAGCTGGAGGGAACTCACCCGTTGTTACACAATGCTAAGAACATACCATGTGTTTTGAAGAATGATCGGGCTATGTATCACCCGCAGTCGGCATCCCGACCGCAGCGGGCGACCGCGTGCGGCCAAGTGCGGTCGGAAAACCCCGACATTTTTAAATCCTAGGATAATAGACCAAAAAACAAAAACACAATAATGGGGTTGTAGGTTTTTGTGCGCTCTACAGCCGTATATTTTTAGTTTTATTTTTTAACTTCTTTTTTATTTAAAAAAAATAAAAAATAGAAATCCCTCAGGCAAAAGTTCTTCTTTTTATTATTTTAGTAAGAAAAATAAAGGATTTTTTTTGTAGTCTATCTCAAATTTGGTAACGACTTTTCATATGACCCCAAGGCAAAAGTTGTTCAGTTCAGTTTTTGGCATAAAATATATTTCTTTAAGATGTTTTCGATTTTTTTTTTTTTTTTTTTTTTTTTTTTTTTTTTTTCATGACTGTGGACCGTGGTCATGACGGCGGCCTCGCGGCCGAGACCGCGGTCCACGGTCCTGCCCGCGGCGATCGCGACCGCGGGGGATTCATAGTGACCGGGTAGTCAGTCTCCAGAACGAGATCGGGGCCAACTTCGATACTTGGAGGAACTGTCGAAAGAAGCCTCCCTTGGTGTGCATCGGCACCCTTCGTGAGTTTTTCTCCCTGGATGAACCATCTGTATCGTGCATATCCGAGCACCAGGTCCTTGATGTGAAGAGTCGTTTTGAGGGTTTACTCCTTACTCCCATGGATCGAAACCCAGGCGAGACCCTAGTAATGTGCCCTGCTGTGTTTTTCGATGGGATGATGGACACGTCTGTGAGGAATCCGGGGTACAAAATCGTTTTGGCGTCTGAAGCGGAGACAATAAGGGATATTAGAGAGGACACGACAGCGGCAAGGCTGGGTAATTTTGCCAAATGGGATAAGTCGGGAAGCTTCGGATCGGCCTATATTGTACCCAATCACAAGGACTTGGGAAGATATAGACCGATCTGCCTGACGTTCAACGAACCAATGATTAAGACGGGGAGAGTGGTTTCCAAAACCCTTAACCACTTGTTGTCAACAGTTCCTCGAAATTGGCACTTCAACCTGCCATATGTATCGATGTTGCCGCAACATCTTCATAATGCTAACAGAAGGATTGTACGAATGGGGCAGGGATATGAAGTGTCTTCTCACTCCTTCGACATCAAGGAAATGTTTAGTCTCCTTCCACATAGCGACATTCTACGGGTTGTTGAGTGGGTGATCGCCTTCCACTTATCGAAGGATCGGACCTACATTCGGGTGAACACGAGAGAGAGAGGTGCTTCCTTCGGTGTGACTACAGGCGCAGACCACTAGCGTAAGCCGAACTTCACCGAGATTTCGGCCTTCGTCAAGTTGGAATTAAAATACACGTACACCTTCGCTACCGGTGTGTTGTTGAAGCAGGTTGTTGGGATCCCGATCGGGAAGACAACTAGCCCCCCTTTGGCCGAAATTTTGTGTGCCTATTCGGAGTTCTTGTTTCTTCATAGCCTAGGTAGACATGCCCGTTCAAGTTGTATTTTCGGTTATCATCTGGTTGATGACGTCATGTTTGTGTCACTGTGACCAAAGACCAGGATCAAGCAGTGCGACTGCCAACCGTCTTTGAGGCTTGCTATCGTGACGCATTAACCCTGAAGTGGACTGATGACGGAAAAGGGGCTTTCAATTATCTGGGTTGCTTGATTCGTACGTCTAAGTTCTTTCCCTATTTAAACTGTGTTCAGAAATTTAAAAACGAGGAGTGTGTTTGGACGGAGGAACCCCTAAAGATCCATAGTGGACAGTCCTTCCTTTCCTGGGGATGCAGAAGGCAAAAGAGCGCTGTCGTAAGCGGCTATCTGCATCAGATCGACCGGACTACCACAATCCGGTCTGAGATACCTCAGCGGGTTATGACGTTGAAAAGAGAGCTAATGAAAAAGGACTTCCCGAAATCTTTTTTTCATCGTGTGCTTAAGCACTTTGCGGTGAGGCGGGACGAGATATGGCAATGTACTGTGTTTTTTTTTGCAGCAGTAGGATGGGGTACACGACAGGGTTTGGACTTTGCGCCTCTAGTTTTCTTTGTTGGCTGATATTTTTTGTTTTTTCGTTTTTCGAAGCTTGTGTTTTGTGACAGTATTAGGTGCTTGACTTTGAAGTGAGAGCACGGCATTTGAATAATCGCTTTTTAGCAATCAGGACAGGGAATACGGTACCCGATTAGTAGGGCCCTATGCCGCGTTTTTTCTTTTTTTTCTGCATTTTCCAGCTTTCGTTTTTCATTTTCGAATATGAAAGGGAATCATTTGAATTATGAGTCGTCGGGCCTAGTTTTTTCAGTATTTTTCAGTTTTTTTCGTTTTCCCTTTTTTCCCTTTTTTGGGGACGGCACCCGCATGGGACCAACTGGTAGAGAACCTTTGTTTTACTTCGTTTCATAGCGATCCATGATGAGTTAGACTAGGCTATATTAGCATCCATTGCGTGTAGTATGGTCAGGACTAACGAGCGGACCTTCGTACTGTCTCTGGAGACCTATCGCAGCGAAGGACGTGAGAGGGTTGGCTTGGGAAGCTTGACTACTGTGGGAATGTGGCGGGAACCCCCTGATGAGATGGCGGCGGTCATCGAAATGCGTCGGGGATGCAATCCAGTGTGATTTTTTTCTATCTACTTAAAGAGACTCATTCAATGATGTTGTATACTTTGCAGTTCGAACATCTTCGATGTTTGGCTTTGTGATACCACTACCACTGTGTATTGTGCACGTTAACTTACATGGGGTCCACTTCAGCCGGGTGGAGTGAGCGTGTTTACTCATTTATGACGGTTACCTTTCACGATTTGTCGAGAAGAAGTAGTGGCAGGAGGCCACGTTTCCAATTCCGGAGTCGTGAGACTTCGAGATGTCGAATGTCGAACAGCGTGATGGAGGGTCTGCTGGCGGAGGCGGTTCGGATGACCAGAGGCGATATAGGCCTCCTACATGCTTCTCATGCAACGAACCAAGGCACTACGCGAACCAGTGTCCGAGCCGAGTCGCGAGGCACCATCACCAAGCAAGACCATCGACTTTTGTGGACTCCTGCGGATCTCGATCGCCAAGAAGATACTACCCTCGAAGAAGAAGGGAGTCACCAGAGAGGGATTCGGAGATAAGAGCGACTGTGATGAAGTTGAGTAAATCGGTGTCAGCCATACATGACTTTGTCGAGCAGCAGAATCTAAAGAAGGAGGAAAAAGCACGAAAAAAACGGGGGATGAAGGAAGTTGCCGAGCGCGAGGAAGTCGAGCAACTGAGACAAGAGGCGAAAGAGGCGCAGGCGGCGGAGAAGGCTCGGAGGCACGCGGAAGAGTAGAAGAAAGTCGCGGATGCTGAGAAGGAGAGACGATTACAAATGAAGAAAGACGTTGAACTCTCAAGTGGCAATCAGGATTAACGAGATGGAGGACAGTTGGTTCCAGAGGCT
This sequence comes from Chara braunii, assembly GCA_003427395.1. NCBI lineage: Eukaryota > Viridiplantae > Streptophyta > Charophyceae > Charales > Characeae > Chara > Chara braunii. The sequence continues at coordinate 66,043 of BFEA01000157.1, read as the reverse complement.
GCACAACGTGATCGGACCATTATACACTACAGCTGACAAGAAAGGAAAGAAGAAGGTTACTTCGCTTCCAGCCTGGTGTCCGATGATGAGAGTGAAGACAACGATACGAGGGTCACACAGGAGTTGAGCGATCGCACCTCGAAGCTACAAATTTCGGAGAAACGGAAACGAGGACCTCTGATCATGATCGTACTCGAGGATAGCCCGCCTATGGAGAAGCCGCCCAAACGAACAGCGAAGCAGGGAGTACTAAAATCGGTAAAGTTGACGGCCCTCATGACCAGGGCAAAAACACGAAGAATGTCGAGTACCATGCCATTAAAGAAGACTCTCGGGCGACCGCGACCGTGAGATCACCGGTGAAGACGCCATTATCAGGGCGGAAGACCCCGAGGACACCGAGGACGATTAGAGGGCCTCTCCACAGATGCCGCTGTGCGCTCCTGTTACACGCGGTGCCTTGGAACGTATGCGCTATCGCACCAAGATGATCGATGAACTAAAATCGCTTGATGATGTGGAATTACAGAAGTTGTGCAAGAAGTAGGGTATTCCTTACCATGGGAAGATTGAGTGGATACTCCGATCATACTCGATATCACCGACATGAAAGCAATGAAGAAGTTCGGCACTACGACGCAGGAGATTGCCGAAGTGATAAGTGTCGAAGAATCGGAGGACCTGGTGGGTGGCTCGGACCAAGAAGTCGGATCTGACAATGTGGTGGCCTGAGGACCTTTGGAAACGCCGAAGCTATGGAAGCTTTGCAAATACATCTCTCAGTTGAGAAGGGAGGCGTACACGTTTGACCAGAGAGTGGAAGAACTGCTATCATAATGTTTGGTTATCCTGAGCCTAGCGTTGGATGGACGAATCCGGTGGTTGGGTAAGTGCGTGAAGAATTGGCTGCGATTGTATGAGAAGCACGGTCTTGAATTTCTCATACTGTCTAACTGTGTATGTATTGGGGCCTCGTTGTATTGTAAGTCTCTCTACATCGGGAAGACTATACGTAGCACCCTCGTGAGATGGCGTGAACCAGTGCCGTACCCCCGTTCACCGTTCACGGGGGTTGTGAACAGAGACCGGTCACCATTCACGAAAATTGTGAACGCCGGTAGTTCACGGAGTTCACGGTGAGCGGGAACTCCGTTTTTTTTTTTTTTTTTGCTGGTAGGGGTGCTTTTTTTTTTATAGACGTGTGGGGACTGTCAAGGGGCACCTGCCCATATATATATATTTTTTTCGATCGGAATTTGTTTTTTGTTTTTTTTTTGAAAAAAAAATCGAAAAAAAAAAAAAAAGGGGGGCATTTTCACGGAGAGAGGGATGAGGCCCCCGGTCCCCGGTCGTTGTTTCGGTGGTGCAATAAAGCACCGACCACGGCCGCCATTCTGCACAGAGAGAGAGAGAGAGAGAGAGAGAGAGAGAGAGAGAGAGAG
>BFEA01000157.1:26113-38613 GCA_003427395.1 Chara braunii | reverse complement strand
TAATGGGGGGCTCCAAACATTGAATTGACAGTTGACGGCCTTCCTGTGGAGAGGAGACAGTAACAATCCCCACGCTATTAGTCGAGTGGCGTAGGACTCGGTGATTCAGCCTAAGGCCAAAGGTGGACTGGGAATTGTGGATCCAGCCACACAATTCCAGGCCCTCACGGTCCGTTGGCTCCAGCACATCATCTTTTCGCCAAACTCCCCCTGGGTCCCCCTAGCTCTAGCACAAATCTCAGCCTTGGCTCAAGAAGCCCCACCTAAGATTGACCCCCTAGTGTGGCTGGAGGACAGGTACTGGAGGCTACCTAGGAAATACAGGAATGGGGACCCCACGGACAAACAATGGTTACGCCTCATACTCATATGGAGGAGGCTCCCACCCCCCAACCGACCGGCACCGGCTAGATGGGAATAATTTTTTAGGCAGCCCCTGTTTGGTAATCGACTGATTACAGACTCCCAGGGACGAGTGAGGTGCAGCTCGGATACCCCATGGAGGGGCTAGGTGAAACATGGCCCCCGAAGGGTCGGGGACCTTTGAGACATGGAGACAAGGAATTGGAAAAGTGTAGAAAAAATGAAAGCCTGGTTGCGATACTGCAATTTCACTGAGGTTTCACTAAACGAACTCATTGATAGCTTCCCTCTCCAGTGGTACACTATCCTTAGAAAAGGCCCCTGCCTAAAGGAAGGAGACTGCGTAGGTCTGCCCCATCACGACAGGGAGATAGGGCAAGTGCACCTTGTCGACCATACACAAGTGCTGATTGAAGTCTTCTCCATCCATAGGAATGATGGATTGCGATGGAACCAACAACCCCTTATCTGGAAGGAGAGACAGGGCGTATATCGTGTTAGAGTACTCGATGTAGGACAGGGCCGAAGAGTGTACCGACCAATGACCCCGATTGAGGATCTTCCCCTTGACCCCGATGAGTGGAGGTGGACCCACGATTTCCGGATTAGGCAAGGGAAGACAAAACCGCTGGCACTACCGGACTTGAAATCCAAATCAGTTTACCGGATGCTCCGACCCAAACGCAGACTGCCGGAACTCGTCGCAGATAGATGGTATTGCCACCTCAATATAGACCGCAGCCTGCTAAAACCCATTCGGTGGTTTGCACGCTATGGTAGCAGACCCGCCAAAATCTCTGCCCTTCAATGGAAAATAGAACATCGTTGCCTGCCAACTAACGACTGGCTAATAGAGCATACACGCTTGAACAAGGAAGGGCATTACCTTGGTGCCATAAATGCCTCCAGTGCTACCCTGGGAGGAAGCGCGCGGAGACAATAGAACACATTTTTCTCCAATGCCCTGCAACGGTACTCCTGTGGAGAAGTTGGGACAGGATTTGGCGACACATTGTTCCCGATAGTGTATGGCCTTAGGATTGGAGGGCCATACTCTTGGGATACTACTCCCAAATCCGGGGAAACACATTCGAGGAAAATATGTTCCACCTAGGTAGACGCGTTGTCCTATGGGCCATCTGGTGGAGAAGATGTATTTTCGAGATAGAAGGGGCGCGGGTGAACGAGGGAGAAGTTACGGAGCAAATACAAATGTTAGTCCAACAAAAAATCACGGCCCAGTGGAAGGCAACCAAAGATAAACTTGACCAAATGCATACCTGGGGTGATATTAACCGGATTATCTCCCGTTTTAGCAGGGACTGGATGGGAGGGGAAAGGGAGGGATGGGTGGCAGAGGTCAGGTGGGCCGGGGACCGCCAGTCTGAAAGAGAGTTGCAAGACGAACCCTGGATTGAGACGGCAAGAGATTATCAGCTGATTTTTCGCGACTGGACCAAGATAGACCCTGACAACCCGCTACGCCCTGCTCAGGATTTTGCAGACCCATTCCCCCCCCACCCATTGTCCTTGGAGGAAGTCCTACCCCCCCCATGACAACGGCCCTGTCACTTTTCGTCATCTTCTGGCAAGGGGCAGGACACAGCATGACACAGCATGCTTTCTGCATTATTCAGGCTTTCTTTTGTTTAACCTGTTCATCTTTGCTCATTTCTCAGCTCCTTTTCAGCTCATATTCATTTTATTTCATTTCATTTCATTCCAGGGCAAGCTCATAGCAGCTTATAGTTAAGACACCATAGGGAGAGTCAGGAGAATTGGCGGTAGGGCAATGGGCAAGGGGCTACGTAAAAAAAGGGAGTCTCCACCGGTGGCCCCCGGTGCCCCCCCCCCTCTATACTCGCCCGTGCCACAGGATGGGAGGGGAGGCAAAGCACGGCTATGGGATGCTGGACTGCATCATAGTGGCTGGGTCAGGTAAATAGAGATACCCTGGAAAAACTCACAGATGTCTATACCGCCTGCGCAGTCAATCCCCTGGGCTGCAGCGTAATCAATGCTGGCAGGCCCCACAATCACCGTTCTCACTATTGCTCAGACATTCTATTTTTTGTATATGGGACGCTGGACCCGTTTTCCAGCAGGTGACACTCCCCACCTATAGACGGAGCCTCTCCCAGGTGTTAGTGGTGTCTGCTCTTATCAGCAGCACTAACACTGGGGGGGGTGTTTTAAAAAAAAAAAAAAAAAAAAAAAAAAAAAACGTATTTTCTTTTGTTTGTCGCATTCTTTTTGTTGGCTTTGCAGCGGCTATTTGGCAACACGCTTTGTTCCTATATGTACTTCTACTATTCTAGCTCTATGAAGGAACATTTAGCTGCTGGTAGTGTGCAGTGTTCAACTAGTTTGGTTGTTCATGGCTCAGTTCCCGCCTCGAGTGGGGTTGGATTCCCGCCTTCTTCTCAAATCGCTGATGTGGGGCTGCCGTCATGCCTTTTTCTCAGATGGTTGTCCCTGGCCCTGTTCTCAGTCAGCACCCACCAGCGGTGTCCCAGCCTCCCATGTGCAATCGGGAGGCACAAGCCGGTCTACTTCGTCCAGACAATCTCAAGAAGGTCCCTCATCGACAACCTTCTGTTCTTCTAAATATGAACATGGCAGCACCTAGGTGATGGCCTTCGCAGTCCTCTGCACAGCAGCAGCAGCACTCTTCCCAGAAGAGAAAGAAAGTATTTGCCAGGCCACCTGATGTGAGCGCTCTGTAAGACGGCCAGACCCCTGAACGACGAGGAAAGAGGGCACGAAAGGGAAGCGGGGGTCCTGCGAATTGTTGTGTTCGCTGCGTGGTGTGGGTGTTGTTGGTGTTGCCTTGCTGCTCACTCCGCTGGCCGTGCCTTCCGTGTTTTCCGCTTGTGTGCCTTGTAGGTTGGTTGCCTTGTTGCTGGTGCCTTGTGCTCCGCTCCACAATTGTCGACTTGCTGGCTTGCTCGCCCTGTTGTTCCTTGGAGTGTGGTTGCCTTGCTTGTGTTGTCTCATGCTTCACTACATGGTTGCCCCGCTGCGTGTCCGCCGTTCCATGTCATTCCTTGCAGTTGTTTTTGGCGTTGTGTGGCCGTGTTGCCTCTATTGTGTTGCCTGGTGCTCCACAGGGTTGTTGCCTGCTGCTATGTTCCACTTGGCGGCAGTCTGCCTTCAACAAGGGTAAAAGGGCTCAGGACCCAAACCATCAAATACGGAGATTCTGCTGATTGTAAAGGGTTCAGCCTCCTGATGAGTCGGTGCAACTCCGACGAAACAATCTATCATGTTTTTTTTTTTTTTTTTTTTTTTTTTTAAGATGTGCTCCAATCTATTCGTGGGGAGGAGCACGTGCTGGGAATCGTGCCCAGCGTCCCATATGAAGACATGTAAAAGACAATTTATGAACAAATTGAGATACTGGGACCATTACCCGGTTTTGGCGAGAGAGTATCCTCCAAGATCGTGAACAAGCTACTGAACTTAAACTACAAATCTTTTTTCACAATCGCTAATCACCACCTGAAATCCACAGCAATTTTCCGAACACTCAAGTATCTAAGGGATTTCCAACACCCCTGGTTAACCACGTGTGCATAACAAACCTCACCAAAACTGACCTAGTCTCTGACAAACTCATCCAGGCCTCACGCCCCCTAGTTGCTAGGTTACAGAGCAACGCGACTCACTCCAGCTCTGGCCAGTGTTGTCCTGTGTGAGCAACCCCCAGCTGTCCCTTAGGATGCCCCCCCATAGCATCCCCAGATCTCTCTGCAAGGCCTCATGCCCTCACCTTCGGCAAGTTACAGGGCATCACCCTGGCTCCTGCCAGCGTCGTTTTGGCATTGAACAGCCATGGACTTTTTCGCTTTGTGTTTTTTGGCTGCTTGTTCTTTTGTCTGCCGTGTTGTCTTGTTGTCGGGCTGCTTCTAGATTTCCTGTCCGTTCTTTTCTTGCTTAGTGTTGTTTGTCTTCCCACCCGCCTCCCCCATGCCCTCCAGCCTACTTTCTGTGTTGTTGCTTCACCGCCCTAGTGCTACTTCTTGACTTGTTGTTGCCGCCTCATTCTTCTGCCTAGTGCTGTTTGTCTGCCCGCCCGCCTCCCCCATGCCCTCCACCCTTTGTTCTTTGCTGCGGCAGATGTGTATAAGAGACAGGTGCTGTTGTTTGGCCGCCCTTGACTTGTTGTTGCTGCCTCTCTTCTGCCTAGTCCTGTGTCTGCCCGCCCGCCTCCCCCATGCCCTCCACCCTTTGTTCTTTGCTGCGGCTTGTCATCCAAGTACCGTGTTGCGTCTTGACCTTAGCCTTGCCAATTTCTTTTCCCTGTTGTACTTGTCTTATCGCTGGTTGGTTTGGTTTTTGTTTTTTTTGCTACGGGCTCTTTCATGGTGTTGTTTATAAGCACACCTTCCGACGCAACATGCTGCGACGCGGTCGCAGAAGCCACACAATAGAAACATANCACACACACACACACACACACACACACACACACACACACACACACACACACACACACACAACCAAAAAAAAGAAGAAAAACAAAATCTTCGTTTTGTTTTTTTTTTCCTGTTTTTTTTGCAGTTTTTTTAACTTTTTATTTATTAAATTTTATTTATTTATTTTACCAAAAAATATGCGGTTTGGAAAAAAAGAAATATGGGGTTGTAGGGTTTGGAAAACCCTATAACCCCACATAGTGAAGTAATAAGGTCAGAGATTAGTCGTCTGACACGGCAACGAGTTTACCACTTTCATCGGCGAACAACCGAACCCTTGGAACCTCGACCTTCCACCATTACTGATGGGGTAAGACTATGCCTTCACCATAGTCACTACAGCCACCTGTAAGAACTTAGGTACCAGTCGTATGAATGATGTGTGCAAGAAAGACAAAGAGTCAGACACATCATTCTCGTCACAACAGATAGAACCAGAAGGTTCGATTAACAACTTTTGAAAGTTGAAAATAAATTGTGAATTAGTCGTTACGGAGATTCTTTTTGTTTTTTTTTTCACGTTTTATTTCGCCGGGGAAAAATCTGTAAAAATTGTGGCTGCGACTTCGGGGCCGCCATCCGCGGTCCCGGCCATAAACACGGCCGCGGGCCACAGTGGACCCCACGGTCGCGGCCAGGGGTGATACATAGGAGGACGGACCTCCTTGTACTCTATACATCATGGACTTCCCTTGTGGCGACAACGCGGAGGGTTATGTGGACGATGTGGAGTCATTCAGTAAGCCTTAGATAGAGGCCTCCGTTGCCAGCTTCAAGACGATCACATTTTCCCCACATGTGCCCCATACTGGGTCATTGCTGGTTTTTGCTCCTGTGACATGCTCGCTGATGTGAAAGGAGCGTTAAACTTTGCATATGCATGCAATTGTGGGGTGGAGGTCGGTGTCTGGGTGGCTCCTGGCATCAGTGTTGCTCATCGTTTCAAGCTTACTAACTGCTGGCAGCATTGTGTTTTGGGGTTCTACGGTGTCAGCGGCACTAGAGAGCCCCTGCAGTTTCGGTTCAGTGACTCTGAGACGAGGTCGATCTGCTGGAGTCACAATGCTGTGACCAGGAAGTATGTATTTGTTGCGGACAATGTGTTTTGTGTCCCTACCAGAAACCCATCTCCTCGTATGTGTGGCTCATCACACAGTTTTCTGACGCACATGATCCGTACATAGTAGATGCCTTCTCAGGATCAGGGACTGGTGATGTGGCAGGGCTGCTCTGCAAAAGGAATGTGCTAGTTGTTGAGAGCGATCGGCGATGTGTAAACGGGATCGGCGATGTGTAAACGGGAGGGGCTTCATGGAGAGTGCAGACTCTGACAAGGAAAAGGACAATCAGAGACGTACTGTGGCAGAGACTTGGAGACAGACCGAGTTGATAGTGTGTTTGCGTCCAGTTGGTTGTGGCCTCCTATTTTGTTTCTGTGTGAATGGAACGGCGGTGGACAGCTTGGTAAATTCCGACCATATCGAGCCAACGTAGAATTTCAAGTTGGATTAGATCCAACCCCTGTGGAAAGTATTTCACCCCGAAGAAACTTCCCTTCGTAGAAGAAGCCAGGCTTGGTAGTGGATTGCTGATGGATTTTGTTGCTATACTATTGAGAGAACTTGAGACCTTAGTCTCTGCACTGTGCTTCAGTTCATTGCAGGCTCCGTTGATTTTCGAGACATTGGTCTCTGTACTGTGGTTGAGGTCGCTGTAGGCTTCCCCTCTGAGTGAGGTTGCACCATGTTGCCCCCGTCTGATAGGAACCTGCCCATTTCCTCCATGTGAGTATGCTGGCATTGGGTGCTTGCCTTCTGTATAACATCGACACTTGCCACATGCTGGTTCTTGCAAATCATGTTCATGATACACTTTTGCACCAATACTTTGACGTCATTGTCAGCTTCAATATCTCCTTCGCATGTCACTATGCTTAAACTTGTCTGCTTTTCTGTTTTAAAGCGTACTAAGTTAAAAAAAAAAAAAAAAAAAAAAAAAAAAAAGTAAGTTACTAACTGAAGTGGTATTGCACATAATTTCTACTTTAAATTTCTGCTTTTGTGGATCTAAGGTTAGTGGTGCCATCTCAGAATTGGCTCCCTTTTTTTGCTTGCTCACTTGCGCTTTGTGAAATCTGAAGTTGTTTTGTCTCTTGATTGCGCTGGTGGGTATTCTCCAAATTTTTCGAATAACTGCTTCTTTGTTCCTGCTCATTCTTCTGTCATTTCTTCAGTTCGTTGGAAACGTGGTCTCTTATGGCAACACATGACTCTTCGCAGGTCTGCCTGCATTTTCCTGGAGACCTATTTTCTGTTCTGTTGTTGTGACAAATGAATCTTATGTCTGACTGCATTATCCTGAAAGCTAGTTTTTCCGAGGAAAGGCCCGCACAATTTGGCAAAATGGACATTCATTGCATTATCCTGAAAACTAGTTTCCAAGGAAAGGCCCGCACAATTTGGCAAAATGGACATTCATTGCATTATCCTGAAAACTAGTTTCCAAGAAAAGGCCCGCACAAAAATTTGGCAAAATGGACATTCATCTTAGTCCACTTTACACAAACTGCAAGTGCTACCCTTAGGTAAAGTCTGACATGCAAGTGCATACCTTAGGTACAAACCTGCATAGTATGTTAGCCTTCAAATACATCCCTTGAAGTTGAAAATGAAAATATTTGCCTTGGTTAATATAGCCTGAATAGTACCTGATGAGAGCACTTGAGCTGTGTCTTTGCGCCCTATGCGCCACTTGCGGGGGGGTTCATTTTGTGGCATTTACTTTGCTGTATGTGTGTGTGCAGAAAGGGTGGACTACACACCGCCACAACTGTGGTGTTGCGGGCGGCCCGCGAAGTGACTGTCACTTTAGGGGTCAAAACTTTTCACTTTAGGGGTCAAAACTTCAATATGATTTGCACAGCAGAGTGAGCGCACTTTAGGGGTCAAAACTTCTCACTTTAGGGGTCAAAACTTCAATATGATTTGCACAACAGAGTGAGCAGACGATTTACTTTTATAATTGTTTCGCCAGATCGACGAGATGATTAGGGGCGCAAGGGTTAATAATCCTTCGCTCGCTGGAGAAGCAATCAATGCGTCACGTCTTCTTTCGACAAGCTGTACGCTAGGGAAGCTGTACGCTAGGGAAGCTGTCTCGATGGAGCAGACTGAGTGGCCGTGGCTCTCCCAGCCCGTCCGGGCGGTTCCGCACGTGCGGCAGACCGCCGGACCGGACCTGCGCGGCGCACGAATGTGCGCCCGACGACCAGTTACGCCCCACCCCACCCCCCAAAAAAAAAAATGGCCCCGTCCGGTCGGGTCCGGGTCCGTCTGGTCCGGGGGGAGGGTGCCGCACGCGGCAAAGCAGACCGGACCGGACGCTCGTCCGGTCCGTGTACTTGCAAGTATGCCGTTACTGCCAGCCCTGGAAAGACCACTCCTTTAGTTGACTTCACCTTCTTTCCACCATCATGATGGTTTAGCGACTGGCTATGGCGGTACATCCAAGGCTACCTTGGTCCGTGGATGTTCAAACTTGAAAGGACAATGCAAATAGTCTCTTCTCTACCCCTCTCAACAACTGCAAAGTCTTTCCTCTCTAGATGAAGCCGGTACCCAACCGGTACCCCTACGAGGGCCTTCTTGATGCAGCACCAACCATCAAGCTGAAGATGCAAGTCCACCATAGCCAAGGGTAAGCCTTCTTGTCGGTTCCCACCTCTTCCCTCCTCCCTCCTTCCTTAACCTCTCTACAACTCCATAACCATAGCCCAGTGAGAGGTTCATCTCCTTCACCTCCATAGCCTACAGCTACTCCTACCTCTCCCTCCTACTCACTAGCCATGGAGGTCTTGTGCTTCACCCTCCAGCTCCACCTTGAAGTTCCAACCTCCAGCCGCCACTTCTCCCTCTAGGCGAAGCCACAACATGCCTGCCAGCTGAATGACTGGAGTTCTCGTTGGGCCAACTCATATACCGTTGCCCGCCGGCCCTCCAGTACCTCTTGGCCGGGCGGGCACTTCGTACCATTCCCATCTTCCCCCGACCAAACGCATATCCGTTCTATTCAAGTTTTTCCCACAAATTTATTTTCTAAAAGTTGGTCCAAAAAAAAAAAAAAAAAAAAAAAAAAAGTTGGTCCATATTTCTAAAACAAAGGCGACTGTGTGCACAGATCGCATACGCATTGTATCTAAGTGCGCTTTGTATTCGGATTTCCGATGAACGAATTGTTGTTCATTGAACATCACACAGGGGCTCGCCGGACGGTACACGAAACAAGAAAAAAAACTAACTCGTTTCGTGAACTTTTCGCCGCACAGTGAAGAAACGAAAACAGTCAGAAGGAAGTCGCGAATTGTGTCAGATTTGCAATTCACGAGGCTCCGCAAGTGCCCCCTTCCGTGCCCGCCTGCAACGCGCGAAAAGTCGTAGGTCCTCCCGAGGCCGGTCGAGGAGCTGCGAATCCTCGCGAGTGCAGCAAGTCGGTCCAGGGCTGCAGCACGTACGTCCAAGGGATGTCGGTCCAAAAAAAAATTAGCATTTGCGAAAGTCAGGCACCTCAACACTCGGCAGGGCGTATCCGCGAGTGATTTCGCGTGTGCCATGCGGCGGTGGTGCAACAAATGAAACTAAACGGTGATTTTCAGCCTCGCGAGGCCTCGCGAGTTTCAAGGTCGTTTCGTTTCGTTTTTTGCACCGTCCGGCGAGGCCCACAGACTTGTTTATTTTTTGGTTTTCTTGTTACCATCCATTGGTGGCTTCCCACCAGCATTGGGATCCCAATTCCCACTCGGCAGGAACCTCTACCCTGGTGGAGAGCTAACCACATGGGTGTCGGCTTGCATTGGGATCCCAATTCCCACTCGGCTGCAGGTCTAGAGGGTTTTGCCCCTGGATTTCTTGGAACCGTTGTGCTCCGCCTTCAGCCGCGGTCCCTACTGGTAGGTCCATAGGACCATAATAGGATAAAACACTGCCCCATAGCATATACGGAAAAATTCAGGCCAATAATATGCGAAAACCGAGCCTACTCCGCCAGACCGCCAAGACCTCCCTCCTTATCGTCATTAAGTTGCTGCTGCAAACGAAAACAGAACTCATATGCGGTTTACCCGGGTATACCACAACCTATACCTTCTATTCGTTTTGAACACATATATCTTACGTTCGAGGGAAGCTAGTAGGCCGATCAGGCGTTCCTCCTTTTGGTGGAAACATCATTGCAAACAGGTCAGGTCTACATTCAGGCCCTGAACCTAGTCTTCTGCTGCTGGCCTACATTCAGCCCCTCTGGACCAATACTACTACTACCTACCGGACAGCTACCGACTCGTCCACAACTCCCAACCACCTTGCTGGGAAGTTCCCTACGGGGCTTCTAGCGAGTTCAACTATCGCCCCACTCCAGTTCTCTTTTTTTTTTTTTTTTTTTTTTTTTNTTTTTTTTTTTTGTGAGAAGGCCCTTATGCAAGGCCTCTATCCTGGTGGTGGTAAGAGAACCACCGGGATTGAGGCTTGCCTGGCGGGCCGCTCCATCTATTGGTGGGGAGCAACACCTGCTGGAAACCGGGTCCAGCGTCCCTCCCACTCCAGTTCTCCTACTATGTCCCTGCTGTTTTTTTTTCCCTCTTCTTTCTCCTCTCGTTTAAAAGAAGGGCGACAGCCTTCAGATATCATAATCGAACTGACTACCTAGCCCCAGCTAGTTCACAACCATTTTGTTTTCTGTTTGATCTGATTGCATCTGGATTCCAACTTGGCCCCTGTTTTTCATCAGTTCATGGGTGTAGCAACTGCCTGCGCTACCATCTTCACCCCAAATAGAACGCCCGGTAATTATCGCCGTATCTGGGCTGAAAGTTGTGCCAAATTACAGCTATAATAACCTGGGCTGAAAGTTGTGCCGTATCTGGCCCCCTGTAATTACGTTCCCGTGAAGACAGTAGGCGCATTGGCCCTGCTGCAATTCTGTCGTCCCGACCGAGCCTGATCTCATTTACCCTTATCCCTAGCCGCCGCTTCGCGGCGATAACAGTCAGTCAACACTCGCGTCCGATCTGAAATAAGTTCGAATAACCATTCGTTTTCCATTTTGAATAATTCCGTGCATCATTCGAGTGGCTGGATCTTGAAATGCGTATTGCCAAGGCCCTGCAGCGTCCATATAAGCAATCTCAAATAACCATTAGTTTTCCATTTTGTATGGTATGTTTCTCGTTTTGTTGGCTCAGATCTTGATGCTGCCACTCGATATTTTATTAAACCGCGGCGCGAGACTGATTCTCATTTGAAACAATGCCAATGGTAGCTCGACATTGAGAATTTATAGACGCTAGCGTGAGCCTGATCGTAACCGCAACCTGACAGACGGTTGCCTCATGTTTTTGAAAATCAATTGAGCAAAAGTCTCTGCAGCCCGAACGAATTTCGCACCTTGGCCTTGAAATTCCATTCAATATTATGAATCAGAGTAACCAGTGGTATATAATATATAATATATATGCTAAAGTGTACACAATTTCCCAAAAAGCTTGCACCAGGGTCCGAAAGCTTTGCACTTTTTTCTTTTTTTGTGTGTGTGGTTCCGATGGACCACGGATCAGATATTAAACTGATCAGAACAGATATACACTTGATCTTAGCCAAAAGGCCGAGAAAGGCCTGGGCTACCTGTTCTTAATTTATCACAACTAATATATATAAGTAATAAGTAAAAACATATAAAAAAGTAAATCTTGTAGATGCTGTTTGATGTTGGGGTTGGGTAGATCCAGAGTACGCTGCCGCTTTCTTAGTTTTGTGGGTTTTGTTCGATTTAGTCAACAAAACTTTTGGCGAAACTTTTGAGGCTACACTTTTGAAGCAAGAAGCGAATCTATTGTTTTCCGGAATTACAACAACTGTAGAGTCTCAAAAGAAAACAAAAAATTGTTTTCCGGAATTACAACAACTGTAGAATCTCAAAAAAAAAAAAAAAAAAAGAGTTCTCAAAAGGGCTCTGCTGTCAGAGCGAGTTCTTGAAACAACATGAATTGCGCACTTGCCCCTGTCCAAGGCTCGGCCACATATTGCGCCCAATAGAGTTAGCTCAAGGACTCAAACTGGGCCCATAACTCAGGAGGCGAGCAGGCAAGCACACAGCATATGTACATCAGCGGTGGATCACATACAGTACATACTTAGAAAAAAACAAAAAACACAGCAAAACAGGCTCAGACTTGGAATTCTCAGCAACCAGATCAAAAGCAGAAACTCTCTCAGAGAAAAGCAGGTTTCTCAGACCGAAAACTGCATGCATCATTACATCTGCTAATCTCCCTCTTAGCTGTGACTGGGGGCTGCTGCACGAGGGAGTCGAAGAACCAGGACTATTCTGCCTGAAAATGGTCCTAATTGAACTCAGATACATCCAGACATCTGCCTGAACGTGGTCCTCATTGAACTCCGATACGTCCAGAAAGGACCTAATGTGAGTATGCCCTCTAAAGCCAGGAACTACACTCAGCTGGCAGAAGCTGGCAGCTATCTCTGCCACATCACAATTGCTCAGATTATCATCAACTGGATGTTGACCACAGACACACGCACACACACACACACACAGAGAGAGAGAGAGAGAGAGAGAGAGAGAGAGAGAGAGAGAGAGAGAGAGAGA
>BFEA01000156.1:2848034-2858069 GCA_003427395.1 Chara braunii | reverse complement strand
ATTGTCATTATAGTATTACGCGGAACCCCGTAGCAGCCACATCCGTGCTCAAGCCTCCAACGAGGGAACATGCGGGAGCTGCACCCACCAGCAGGTGCGATACCTGCTACAGCAGGTGGGCGATACCGGCCAGGGGTCAGCCGGTAGCATCAGGACCGAGCTTCTTCGATGGGCCAGTCACTGTGCCTCCCCTCCGGTCCCTTTTATGTTTGCACTGTGTGCATATATGGTTTGTTTTTTATTTTTTAAAATAAATTTCGCACCTAAATTGTCGGCAAAAATGACTAATATTTTCCCCCAGGTTAACCATCTCTCTCAGTCCCGGCTCTCTACCACAGGAGCTAGCGCTACTGTCAGCCATGAACATGTCTAAATCTTGGTTCCGGATGTACTGATTTTCAAACAAGATCTGATTGAGAATCTCCCCTTTAGATTTTGTCTCTTCGATGGTCTGGGGCCTTACCTTGTTCCATGCCAAGAGAACGTTGTGCCGGATTTGGGAGCTAGGCCTCCTCCAAAAGTAAGAATTGATCATAAACTTGAAGCAAAGCCAAACATGCAGGCCAGTCTTTAATGACCATTCCTGTGTTAGGATATATTCTGCCAGTAGTAGTAGCCAACATTTATCAACATCCCCAAACATTGCTGCTACTGGCCATTTTGCCGACTGGGCTATATTCTAATGCCTGGGGGTCCAAAATCCCCAGGCCCTTTGGCTAAGATCAAGTGTAGTATCTGTTCTGATCAGTTTAATATCTGATCCGTGGTCCATCGGATCACACGATATTAAATCATTTTTTTCTGGGCCACGGAGGGGTCGTACAGGTAAGCTTGCTTACCTGACCCTTCCAGTGTTGCCTCTGTATTGCACTGCGGCAGAGGTCGGCGCAGCCCTTTCCCCTCCAGGGGAAAAAAAAAAAAAAAAAAAATCCCCAGGCCCCCCTCGTCCCTAGCACAACAAACCATGTCCCAGGCAACCTTAACTATGAAGCTCTGGTTCTCATTGGCGAGCCGTTTCAACTTTCAACAGATACCTCACTGCTGCTTTTTTTTTTTTTTTTTTTTGTGGGTAACTACGCGGGAGTCACAAAAAAGAGTTATGATTGCGCTATGGGGCAAGATACAGTTTGCAATTGCACTTCGGGCACCCTACCTGGCCAGAAAGCTGGGTTGTATACATTACCCGAACTGCAAAAATTGCCAACTGTATCTTGCCCCATACTGACTGCAATCATAAGTTAAACTCATTTTTGTGACTCCCATGTAGTTTCCCCTTGTGTTGGGGTAACTACGAGGGAGTCACGACAAAGAGTTATAATTGCACTACTGGGCAAGATACAGTTTGCAATTGCACTTTGTTTATGCATCCTCACCCAACATGCAAACAGTAGTATGGATTCCGTACATCTGGGCCTAGGTCCTCCTCCGTGCAAGCACAGATTCGAACCAGCGACTTCGGCCTCAAGAGCCAAGTCTCTTAACCACTACAGCCAGGACACGGTTTTCAAAAGTGGAATCCTACCGGTCGTGATATCCACCCCACCCCTGCAAGGCTGTAGTGTCCAACTCAACACACACCACACACAACACCCACGGACACGGCAATTCTCGTACACTTTGCTCTGTAGTCAGCACGTAACCCCCGCTGGTACTCTTACCCGCTCAAACAGTCAAGGGGAACCAGAGAATAGAAAAGGCCGCGGTCGAGAGCACCAATGCCCTCCCAAAGAGGAGCAATTGGTGATTTCAAACCCAATGGCATCCGTTAACCCTGGAGACCACCTTCTCAGCCAATAAGGCATCCTGAGTAGAAGAGCAGTCCTTTAAAGAAACCTGAACTCTGTTTCTGTCCGTGAAAGAAACGTGAGCTCCGAGAAACTGATCAAAACTGACCGGATTTGGTTGCTGGAATCCGTCGAAGACCCCAATGCACTGTGAGCATGTATTGTTGAGGCAAGAAGAACCCCGATTTGTCCCAGTTGATGGACACTTCAGACAATCCACAATACTCATCCAAAACTTTTTTCAACTCGACCGAGGTATATTTTAGATAGTGCTGGTGTAAGTATGCCCTCAGGAGCGAGCCGTCGGTCGGTCCCGCGTGCAGTCGGACCAAGCTTCAGGAGAAAATCTGTGGCTGCATCTTATTTAATGGCCCCAGTATCTCAAATTTTCAAACTTCAAACTTCTATGTAAATTTCCATATGGGACGCTGGGCCCGGTTCCCAGCACGTGCTGCTCCCCGTGAATAGATTGGAGCCTTGTTCCCACAAAAAAAAAAAAAGAAAAAAAAAAGGCGCCGATCCGACATTACATAAAAAGAGAAAAAACAAAAAACTTGAAAAAAGTCCCTGAAATGAAGGCAACGGGTCGGACGGGGAAGAAAAGCAAACTGGGACCCCACAGAGGCGGGTTCCGCGGGTCTTTTCCAACTACCGCGGCGGGTTTGTTTGGGCTTCTACGGAGTCGGATGTTCCTGTGGTCCGCCGTATGGCCTGGCCTCCTCATGTGGTTGACACAGACGTACTACCTGCTGAGGAAGGGTGGACATAGAAAAGGCCGGCACATTTTCACGGCAATTTTCTAGTTAGGGGTAGGGGTCCTTGAGCTTTCCGTTTTATGTAGTGTCTTTGGGCTGTTCATCACGGGCTACGCGCCACGTATACATAACCTGAAAACTTACCCATAACAAACCGCCGCACCCACTGACCTCGGAAAGTGATGGTGTCCGATTTTTTCACCAGATTACCAAACTTATGCACTGTCGGATCAGAAGCTTATTATTTATTTATTTACTAAAAACGTTTTCTTTTTTTTCTAAACCACCAGTACTGGGCCCAGCTATCGGCCGCGGGCCTTCCACGTTAACGTGCCGGGGCCTGCGGAGGTCGGCCAAGGGAAGGCCCGGTCGTTGCTTCTTGGCCGGGGCCCGCCAACTACGGGATGTCACCGAAGAAGTGAAAGAAAAATAAAAATAAAAACACTAAGAAAAAACGAAAACAAAGAAGAGAAACGGATCCTATGTCATAGGTGCACCGTAGGAGAGAGAGAGAGAGAGAGAGAGAGAGAGAGAGAGAGAGAGAGAGAGAGAGAGAGAGAGAGAGAGAGGCATCAACGAGAGTGAATCTTCCGCTAGAACATGGAAAGATACACCGCCATGATTATTGTCTTTTCTGCATGTGTGATAACCCGTCCAAGCACGGACTGAAACACACAGCTGATTTATGAGTTTTGCTCATAGATTGAGTGCCCTACTAAGTTCCCCGCCTGCTAAGTCTGTGTGTGTGCTCTTGCTAGACTGCATGTCTGTCTGAGTGCTGGTTGGCTTGCGTGTGTGTGATTGTGCCTGTCTGAGTGCTGGTTGGTATGAGTGTGTGTGTGTGGCCCGCCAGGGCACTTGTTCGTTTGTTGGGCCCTCAGGGCCGGTACTTACCTGTGGCCGTGGCTTCGAAGGGTTGCAGCGGGAAAAACCACTCAAGTAGCGGGTAGGCYGGTACCGCAMCCGGCAGGGGGGTAAATATGCAGGTACCGGAGRCCGAGCAGAAGAAGASAAAAGTGGCATTTTTAGMGGCCGGTAGTGTAGSCTAGGTCTAGCGGGTACCAGTCTGAGTCTAGGGCCTGTARGGGCAATATCAGAGTCTGCAATGATGTTTCCCTCCAAAAAAGGAGGAGGTACCGGTTGCTTGGGAAGGCCAGCGGCCTGGAAGTCACCGCCCAAGAGGCAAAGCAGGCCGCTATATCTTCAGGTCGGGCTGAAGACCTGGCCTCTTTTTCGGTGTGCAAGTTTGGTGACACACTGGTGGAGCGCTGGCTGGAGGAGCGTTGCTGGGGAGGAAGGAGAAGGACTTGAGGGAGGAAGAAGGAGGAAGGAGGAAGGAGGAGGAAGGAGGAAGGAAGGGGGAGGAGCGCCAAGGGTGCTTACCTGGCTATGATGGCAGCCATCTTCATCACCTTGGTGGGCGCTGCAGCAAGGAGTCCCCAGCCGGGAGAGCCTCACCAAGAAGCTTCAAGGAAGGGCTGGGCATGGCGGCCTGAGCTGGAGCAGCCATAGCTGCTTTGGGTTGTCCCTTGGACATCTGAGCAAGGCCTAGTAGTTCGCCATAGCCTCGGCCTATGAGAGTGAAGAGTGGGAGAGGCGGCCATGGCTATGGTGTACCTTGAGTGATACCTGCAGTAGAAGAGGGACTCGGACATTGATTCTGGACTAGTCATTCAACATTGTATTATTAATTCTTGTATGAATAAGAGGAGGCGGAGATAAGGAGGAGAAGATCGTTGGGCGAAAAAGAAGAGCCTTGTCATTGTCTTTGTTGGTGTACATCTTCTTCTTATTCTTTCTTACTTCTTCTTCTTCTTTTCATCCTCTCTCTTTCCTCTCAAGTTCATTCATTTCTTTCTGCAATTGGATGACATTGTACCTCCTGATGGATGTGTATCTCGAAAATTGCCAGGGTTATAACATTGGTATCAGAGCGGATTCTACTTGCTGGTGAGAGTTGACTTTGCTGCCCTAACCCTAACCTAAGTGGTTGAGGGCAACACTTAGGGTTAGGGTTGGTTGGTTGAGGGAAGTGGGGCAGCGTGGCTAAGGGAAGCTGCCCCCACCTAGTTGGGTCATGTGGGGTCAACATAGAACCTAACCAAGTTGCTTGAGAGTGAGATTAGGGTGCCGAGACATTTCGAGGAGACTTCATGCGGCGATTTGAGAGAGGCGACAGTGAGAGGCACTCGCACCTGGAATCTAATTCAAGGGAGACACTTGGCAACTTGAGGGCTGCCCTCAAGTAGGCCAGCTTGAGGGTCAGCGGCCATTCTGCATCAACGGACTGCAAGTTGCTACTTTGATCTTCAGCATCGACGGGGGATCCGACATTGCACTTGGGTGTTGGAGTCAGACCCTCCTAGAACATAGGACACTAGTGTAGGGGTAGCGTTAGAGGGGTCAGGAGGACCACATGAGAAGGGGGGTGAGTTCTATTCATCTCGAAGCTCAAGGCCACTCAGGTAAGTGTCGTGCACCTACGGGATGCCCATGTATATGTGTATGATATTGATTGTCCTGCAGGGGTACTCTGGGTTTCTTTTCCTACTCCTCTGTGGTCTTGATTGTGTGACTGAATAAATGTGATCTACCTACTCACCTGATGGATGGAAAATGAGTGTCTTGACATACATGCCGAGTCTTTTTACAGTGCTTTGTCTTTTCATCTCTGAACGGTTGTAGTCTGTAGGTTCTGCCATAAGTTGAAATTTCGTTTTTCAGTGCAGTAGAGACTGAACTAAGTTCAGGTGGAACTCCTCTTGGTTGGGACCTGGTTGAGACCTACGTGGGACCCTTGGGACCCAGCGGGACCCTGGGGACCCAGCTAGACCGGGCCCAAACAAGAAGAGCCTCTGGAGCCAATTCGGTTAGGCATTGACCTCTTGTCTTCTTGGCTGGGATACAAATTCATTTTTCTTGGATTAGGACACCCGCTGCCGAGAGGATCTTGGTTGAGACGTTTCACATGTCTTCTGATTGCACTGCCCGTAGCTTGACTCGCACCCTGTACACCACTCAATTCTCCATTGTTGCATTTAGTTACTCGTTGTTTGATTTGTTGTACGGTCACGGAGCTGGTCAGACTGGACTCGAGAGGATCTCATATGAAGTTTGATCAGACTGGGGCGCTGGATCTCACCTCTCATTGAGATTGTTTGTTTCTTCTGCTGCTCTCTACTTCCAAATGAAATGTCGCTCCGACTAGGAGCTCTACCTTCTCTTCTCTGAGTTTTTCAGTCTGTTTTCCTGAGTTCATTTCCGATGTCCGTGGAGACTCGCAACTTGAAAGAAGAGAGAGAGAGGAGGGAGAGAGAACAGAGAGAGAGGGAAGTGATCGTCTGAGGTGGGCTAGGACTGGGAAAAGGAGGGTTCGTCCAAGCGATAGGGGGGGTGAACCTCTTGAGAGTCTAATTGATTATTTTGCTGATTGGCGACTCTCTGACCCACCTGTCCATACTGACAATCCAATAATGGATCAGCTAACTTCAATTCAGTGGCGGGCCTTGTTAGATGCAACCAGTGATGCTGAGAAACCTTATCTCCAAGCACTTTTAGATAGTGCAATTAAAAGGGAACAGGAGACAGAAAAGGAGAGAAAGGAGACTTTGCTAAAAAGGCAAGTGGCCCTCCTAGAGACTGTTCCCTCACTAACTGAAGAGCATTGTGGGGAACAGTTGCAGTCCATACTTACAACCTTTGTTCAAGTCAGGAATCTTGAGGACTATACCACTCAGATCGTTGAAGTCTTTGCAAAGTTGCAGACACTTCAAGATGATCTGACTGATATGACTCGCAAGTACCATGAATTGACAAAGGAGGTGGTTGACCTGCGACAAGTCCAAGTGGCCAACCCTCTTCCTCTACCCCCTGGATCTGAAGTTGCAATCGAAACTACTTTTGCCACTCTTACTATATCTTCTTCCTCGAATGTGTTGGCAACCCCCTCGGGACCTGCAACAGGTCCAGATTCCGTTGTTGCTGTAACAAGCAATAAGGTTGGAACTTCTGCAACTGCTGCAGCCCCAAGAGTGGAACCAGCTGTTGCTGGTCCCAGCCACGCTGGTCCCTATGCGGACCGAAAAGTGGTACAGATACCGTCTAAGTACGACGGCAAGGAAGCCATCGAGTCCTAGATCGGCTCCATGAGGGCCTACTTTGAGATTCTGGGGACTCAACCTTAGACTCAGGCAGTGATCATGGGAATGAATGTTGAGCCGGTCGTACGGGGATTCCTAGAAGTCCAAGCGACGCGGGCTGGGTTCCAATAGACTGCACTCGCCAAATGGCTTAAGACCATCCCGGTTGCCTCCCTCAAGGATCTCCTTATCTCCCAATATCAGGATCCACATGTTGCGGCTAGAGCAGGAATCCAACTTGACAAAGTCAAGCGCAGCAAGTGGACAGGCTCCATGAAAAGCCTGTAAACGTATCTTAGCAAGATGTTCGCTACTCCTGGTTTGGAATTGAATGCTCAATCTTGCTTAGATGTGGTTAAGGGCACGGTTCCAACTAACTTTACTAATTGCTTGGGCAGGGACTACATTGGATATACTAACTGGCTCACCTTAATGAAGGACATAGTCAGTTTGGAGGCTATAGACCTCGTTAGCACGGCAGGCAGCGAGAAGCCCATGGGCGGCAGACGGTTCAAGGGCAGCAACCGTTTTGCTGTGCATGACCTGCTGGAGGCCGAAGAAGAAGCCGATGCGGATGACCCCACTCTTGGTGACGACCAAGAACAGGACTCCAATACAACTTGTTCTTCAGCCCATGAGTCCGATGCAAATAAAGAAGAAGAAAAATGTTCTGCCTTTAAAAAGACTGTCAGTAGTATGGGACCGAATCGGAGTGCCGGGAAAAGTTATGTCCAACTTCCCAAAGGAGTCAACATCCCGCCTAAACTGGAGGATGCAACTACCAAACCTTGGGTTGATCTCCGGATTACTGAGAATAATTGGCGGGGCAGACTCAAGAAAGGGGTTTGTCTGCATTGCCAGAAACCGAATCATAAGGTTCAGGACTGTTATAGGCTGCAGGGAAACCAGAATCGGGCGTAGAGTCAGTTTCAGCAAACTCTACAGCAGGGGAGTCTGGTTCTGTTGAAAATCAGCAGCCCTCCCTTGAAGCCCAACCATCTACTGAAGACAAGGTTCAGGTAAGTAATGTCTTGTATGTCAAACCTTGGGAGGAGTCTAAGATGGTTGACTTCCACTACCACTTGGAGCATTGGGCTGAGATGAAACAGCAGCGTGCCCAAGGGACAGTGAAGTTGATCTTCTTTAAACTTCTCATAAACCACCGCTATCTCCGTGTGTTGGTTGACTGTGGTGCTACAGCTAACTTCCTGTCACCACATGGGATACGCAAGCCTTAGGTGGGTTTGGGAATGAAGCAAGTGGCCCTGCAGAACCCTTGTCGGACCCAAGTTGGCAACAAGGAAGATGCCTCTTCTACGTATGCAATCAAAGGTGTGCACACTACCTTTGACAGAGGCAAGACTGTCACCCATGCATTGAACTTCTTTGTCCTTGATAAGTGCCCCTTCGACGCTGTCCTTGGCTTGGGCTTGCTATAGGCCCAATGCGAATGCACCAAGTGGAAGGAATCGCTCTTCATGGTCAACGATGCTCATGGGAACAAGCCTCCTGTCCTCTTGGATGAGAAGCGCAAATCCCCAGTGACTTTTATGAATGCTATGCAGTTCTGCAAGAAATGGCGCAAGCACAAGGAGGAAGAACAGTTGTATGTTGCCTTTGTTCATCCTACCCATGTGCCATCTACTTTTGTGGCTAATACCACAACTACTTTGATTGATGATCCTACTTCTGGTATTTCGACTACTAGCACCTCTACCTCTCTACCCTCTAATAGTCCGAATGATCCTACTTCAGATTCGGTCGTCTCTATACGCGACTTGCGACCGGATCTTGGTGATCCCTTTGCTGATTCCCCACCCCCACCTGTCCCATCAGACATTCAAACCCTCCTCGATCGGTTTTCGGAAGTCCTGGCCGAGCCACGTGGAGTCCCCACGCGACCGGTTCGACACACCATTGAGTTGGTCGAGGGTGTTGTTCCTCCAAAGGGTTGTGTGTACCGTATGGACCCCGGCGAGTTGGAGAAACTCCGGCGACAGATCGATGAGATGATTGACAAAGGGTGGATCAAACCTAGTGAATCTGAATTTGGTGCTCCTATGTTATTTGTTCCAAAGAAAGGAGGCAAACTCCGCATGTGTATTGACTATCGCGGTCTAAACCTTATCACAGGAAAGAATGCCTACCCTTTGCCCCTCATAGATGACCTACTTGACGCCGCAGGTGGATGCAAGGTCTTCTCAAAAATCGATCTCAAGTCTGGCTAGCATCAGATTGACGATCCTGCTGACCAGCACAAGACTACGTTCAAAACACGTGACGGGCTTTATGAGTTCACCGTAATGCCCTTCGGTCTTACGATCGCACCAGCCACTTTTCAAAGCCTCATGGACAAGATCCTCCGCAAACAGATTGGCCGGTTCGTGGTAGTCTACCTTGATGATATCCTGATCTTCAGCAAGTTTATGGAGGAACATCTCAAGCATCTTGAGGAAGTGCTCGCTATCCTCAGGAAGACGGAACTTCATATCTGAGTTTGGGAAGGACAGCGTCATCTATCTTGGACATCAATTGTCTGCTGCAGGCCTAGAGCTTGAGGCAACCAAGGTTGAGGTCATACGCAATTGGCCTCAACCCGCAAACATTCGCGAATTGCATTCTTTCCTTGGCCTCGCGTCCTACTATCGGAAGTTTGTACCCCGCTTCTCTATCATTGCTCGTCCATTGTCACGACTGACTAGTAAGAATGCTCTTTATTATTAGGACACCGCGTGTATGGATGCATTTCGGGCTCTAAAGGAAGCCTTGGTAAGTTACCCAGTACTCCGCATTGCAGATCCCCAACGGACGTTCGTGGTCACCACGGATGCAAGCCAGTACGAAATCGGTGCAGTGCTGCAGCAAGATGACGGCGACGGCTTGCGGCCACTCGAATATTACAGCAAACGCATGCCCAGCGTAAAGGTAGCCACCTCGACTTACATGCGCGAGCTTTATGCTTTGTGTATGACATTGGACCACTGCAAGCATTCTCTTTTGGGACGCCACTTCTAGGTCTTTTCAGATCATTAGACTTTCAAGTGGATTAAGCAGCAAACTACCATGTCCCCCTATGTATCCCCGGCGGCCGCGGTCACCGCGGGCATGACCGCGGCCCATGCGGTCGACCGCGGGCCTGCGGTCATGACTGCAGCGGCCGCGGTCGAAAAACGCGCACCGCGGGCAGGGGAGGGGGGCTACCCGAGGTCGGGGTCGGGATTCCGGGGGCGCACCCCAGGCCCCAACCCCCCACATTGAAAAAAAAGAAAAAGAATTAAAAATGGAGGGGTCCATTTTAGGGGGGGGGAAGAAAAATAATGGACCCCCTTTCATTGTTTTTTTTGTTTTTTTTCTCCC
>BFEA01000156.1:2748511-2760296 GCA_003427395.1 Chara braunii | reverse complement strand
CCTTTTCCCTTCTTCCCTAATCATACCCACCCCGAAGCTTGGGCTATACCAGCTATACCAATGGTGGACGGTAATAGGGTAGTTGTTAGCATTCCTGCCCCTTTTCCCTTCTTCCCTAATCATACCCACCCCGAAGCTTGGGCGGAAGCCGTTGAAGCTCAAGGATACAGCGCGGGTGACCTTCCCCGCGTTCTTACCTTGCTGCTTCGGAATACGGCGCATGATTGGTTCAGGAAGAACACGTGGGTAGATTGGAATACTTTCAAACAAGCATTCTTGGCTCGATTCGATACGGTCAGTGAAGATGCCGCCTGGTACGTACTCAAAACTCGACCACAAGGACCAGGGGAATTGCTGCCCGATTTTGTGGATCGATTTCAAACCACGTTGAACAAATCTGGGCGAGACGAGAAATCCGCTCGAGACTTGTTCATCGATCACCTACGAAGTCCGACGTTGAAAGGGAAGTTACAGAAAGAGGTCTCGTCGAAGACACACCAGCTATCTGATATCATCGCTAAAGCGTTGGAACAAGATCTGGCTTATACCAAAAAATACATCAGTCAGGGAGATGAAGATATTACGAACACCATACAGGATGTAACGGCTAAACGGCGATCGTGGATGTGGGCGGTAGAACGCTTTTATCCCCGTCCCGACCATGATCTTCCCGATGGGATCACTTCCGACATCCCGCCTGTTTCCTCTTCCTCTCTCCCAACGCATCAGCCGATAGCGGCAGTTAGAAGCGGAATCTTTCACGAACCCCCCTCGCCGACCGTAACCAACTTACATCTCGCCCAAATGATCCATACGGCCACCACCAAGCAGTCCAAATGGATGAGCAACTTGATTCAAATGCAGGCAGCTCACATGGAACGGATGGAACAAATAATGAGCAGGCTAATTAAGCCCAACTCAACCCCTGCTCGACCTGGCCCCGCGCCATTTCCTCTCTTACCTGCCCCGCCTGCACCTGGCTATCCACCACAGTTCCCTCACCCGGCTAATCCAGCAGGAAAGGTCGAGTGTTTTAACTGCAAACAGCCCGGACATTTTGCCCGGGACTGTCCGCAGCCAAAACGTCATCAACCCCCGCCGGCTGCGGCCCCTGTTGCTCTAAACCAAGGACGAATAGCCGCATTGATGGACACGGCCCAAGGAGGAGAACTCGTTGCATATGAGCAACCTTCCCTCTCAACGGCGATAGTGTCAACATCGGGATTTTCTTCCTCTGACGCTGCTGACGTGGTCGATCCACTCGAGTATCTTCACCTAGCGAGCATGATCGGGGCAATCCGATCGGCCCCTGATGATCTGGAATGGGTCGATCGCGATTCTAATCCTGGTTCACAGTTTAGGACGGGCAAAATTGATGTGCTACGAGCGCTCAAGCAACTAGATATCCGTGTTCCGATTCCAGTGGGACACTTGCTCACCATATCTGAAGCTGCAAACGACAAACTGTTACAACAATGTCAGAAGAATCAAAAGCGCTTCACGTACCAGCGCATCCAGCGAATGTTAAAAAAGAAGGAGGAGGAAAGAGAGGATGTGCTGCCACAAGAACCTGAAACGGGTGAACCCGAAGCTGCACAAGTAGTTGCGATCTCTTTAGCAGAGAAGGATCGCTTCGTACGAGCTCGGCGAGTACTATGGAAGAGCGCGGAATGTGATTGTGAAGTTTGGGGCAAGGCGTTTAATGCCCTTATCGACACAGGGTCTTCTGCAGTGGACATATCATTAGACACTATCAGAAAGACGGTGTCGGGGGATCTCTCCCTTGCCGAGTTTTAGGCCTACGACACCCAGGCCGACGTCCTTAGGTCCGAGAGCCTGCCTTAATCTTTGCCTCCTGCCCGAGTTACCCTACTCCGCGTAGAGTTATGGGAGTCTTCCGTACACGCCCAACAAAGTCCGGATTTCTCGCTATCCCAATCGTGGCCGCTTCTAAGTCGGGAGTTACAGCAGGTCCCCGAGACAAGCCGATCGGGCTCCGCCGATCCGGCTGCCTCACTCCGCGCAGGGGGGGGTGATTACAAGCGAGTTCGCCCCCAAGTTTAAAATGGGGAACAGGCGCTCCGAACAATGGTACGGGAAGACAGCACAGCGCGGAGTATGCAAGCAGCTCGGATGGTTATACGAGACTCGAAGCAGACGGTCCGCCGTGCTCACCGGTTGGCACACAGAAAACGGAAGAAAGGGGAAAAGGGAGAAAACAGCACGACGCAAGTGTTGGAGCACTCCTCATTGTCCAAGGACAACCAGAGCTTATATCGGCAGGTAAGAGACAGTCGCACTAAAAGTAGCTTAGTGCGAATATCAGGGCTCGAGACAGTGGTCCGGCCAGGCAGCACGAATGGTCATACGATTCTCTGAGCAGGCATCCAGCCACTTCCACCAGTTAGTGTACCGAAAAGAAAGAAACAACATGACGCAGAGTATGTGGGTTCATCCAAGTACTACCAGGACTTATATCGCCCGATAAGAATAGCCGTACTAGAAGTAACTTAGTGAGAATATCCGGGCTCGAAACAGTGGCCCGTGGGCCGAGCACAGGCCTGGTAGAGTAGTCGAGCCCATAACAAAAGGGCGGCTCAGAGCGAGCATTGGGACTGAGTGCGAAACAAGCCGAATAGAAAGTAGTTCAAAGCGAGCTTCAGAATCAAAAGGGGACCCGGTTGAGGAAGCAGGTCCTTAAGAAAAGCGTTTGTTTCCCCCTTCCCTCGCTCTTTTGGCCTCCTCGGGCCCCACACCTAGCTTCCTAAATTAAGAAGAATGTCGAAAACAAGAGCGCACTCCCGGACCCTGCAGGCCCTAGATTTGGGACCGTCGAGCCCCTTCTCGAGGTCGTACCCGACAGGCTTAGCAGGCGGAGTTCAGAGCCCCCTTGGACAGGCACAGCCGATAGTTTCTGAGTCGACTTGTACAGGAAAAGCTTATATCTCTTTGGAACTGAAAGGCCCTCTTTTCGCGATTACCTCAGACGGACTCCAAAGGCGAGTCACTGGAAACAATTGACAATTTCGGACAGACTCAATGGACATAACACCGAACCGACTCGAACGGAAACAGCTAGTAGCATTTGGAACTGACAGGTCCCCTTTTTGGGGTTATCTCCGGCGGACTCAACAGACAACTCACAGGAACAGCCTATAACCTCAGACAGACTCGTCAGTCCGAAGCTCCCCACTTTCTCCCCCAAAGGTGCAAAGGTCACCAACGAACTGAAGCTGACGAGAGGCACGCACACCGTACTCAGCGAAAGTAAACGTCGAAGCTCCCGCTTCCCCACACAGAAAGATCACAATCAAATTGAAGCTGACCAGCAACTTAGAGGCACATACATCGCTCTCAGCGAACGTAAACGTCGAAGCTCCAGCTTCCCCACCCCGAAGGTGCAAAGATCACAAACGAAGTGAAGCAGGTCAGCAGACAAGAGGTTCGTGCTTCTTACTCAGCGAACTTTACCGGGGAGACCTTCTCTTTCCACTCCGCAGCGTAATGTCAGGGTCCCACCCCGACAACTCTCTTCTTCTTCCCGGAGGTGAGATGCCCAAAATAGGCATCGGCCCGGTGTCGACAGCTCAGTCGCTACTGCTTCCTTTCACACGCTCGGGAAGCCTGGCGTCCGCCTCTTTCCTCTTTCTATCCGACCTCCCCCCCCCTTCGCTTCTCTCGCCCCCCCCCCTTCTTTTGCCCTCTTATCTCTCTCTCCTTGTTCTCTCTCTCTCTCTCCCACTCACTCTCTCTTTCTCGGCCCGCGCAAAAAGCAAGAATAGACCAAGTGTGGCCCATCGTGTTGTCTCCCTCTCTTGGGAGACCTCTCTCCCTTCTCCCAAGCTTGCTCTCTTCCCTTTCTTTTCTCGTTTCTCCCTCCCCCCTCTTGGTTTCTTTCTTCCACAGGTGCAGCCTGCTCGTGAGCTAGTCTCTCCCCCCCCCTCCGATGACCCGGCCCCCGCTCCTGGAAGACCGTTCTCGTCCCGAAGTTATGAGACGTCCAAGCTCACGAGATCCGTTAGGTGCTGACTCTCCGCCGGTCGCTGCGTTCGGTTAGCTCCCTACCCTCTCCTCGTCACGCCGCCCTCGGGCGCTCCTTTCCGCCGCTCTGCAGATGGTATCTTTCGCTCCCCTCCCCCGCGGTCGCCTCACATAAGCCGCCTTCAGCCCTTTACTGCTATCGGACGCTTGCTCCCTCGATCGCCCCCTCTCCATTCCGCCAGGCGCGTGAGTCTTTTGTACGAGAGCTCGCGCTGACGGTCCCCTCCTTCTCGTTGTCTCCCTTCTCGTCGCTCTCCGCCTCGCGGCCCCATGTGGCGCGCTCCGCTCTTCGATCCCCCGAACGGGCATAGCCGGGGCGAGCTTAAAGGTGCGCTCAGCCCAAACCTCGTGCGCCCAACTCTCCTCCCTCTCCGTGCGCCAGAGCGAGCTCCTTCTCCTCGCGATCGCCACTCCTTCGGATCTCCCCAACGCTACTAGAAAGTCTACGTCGAACGACCCCGTGTGTGCGCGTCGACACCGTTCTAGAAAGCGCCGTCTCGGTTGTCCATGACCTCGCAAAGGCGTGCGCTAATCCCGGACGCCCCGTGCGTTTTGAGACCCTCCCCCTCATACCTCCTCTTCTCCCCTCTTATACTCTCGATTCTTTCCTCGCTGATCCCCTCGGCATCCTCCGCACCAATCGCCTTCCTGGGTTTCGATCTCCCTCTGGTTTAGATAACACCGCCCAGCTAGTCAAAAAAGAATACTTTTTCAATTTCCCGCTTCCCGTAAGTGATATCCCGCCCGTTCTTCCATCATCTTTTTACTTCCCCCAATCCTACCTGCCGTCAGCCTCGGCCAATCGCAGCGCGTCTACTTCTCCCTTCCGGATCGCCAAAGGCCCTCGGCGCTCGAGTCTCCTTCCGTCCACCCCACTCGACCCTAGTTCGTCAATTGCGCACTCGGCCCTTGGTCTTCCTTCTCGCCAGTCATCTGTCGGTGGTTGCTTACCCGCCAGACTTCGTTGGAGCTCGCCGCCCTACAGTTATCAAGAACCGTCCGCTCAAAACTTTCTTTTTGTTTCCCTGGTTACGGCGATTACTATTCTTCCCCCGATCTCTCTCTTTCCTTTCCCACCAATCTCGTCCCTCCTCTTGGTCTCTGATCTGATCGCCCCTGCAGATCCCTCTTATTTCGCCACCTGCTCGACGGTTCTGTCCCGCCTTGCAGCTCCGGCTGGGCCCTCAGCAGGTCGTTCGTGTTGATCGGCATTCCGCTGGCAGCCCGCCGCCTGTCCTTGAACGCCAGCTTCCGGAAGTTTTTCGTATTGAATTTGCGTCGAGACTTGCACCCTTTTTTTTCTTTCCGATTGGACCGCTCTTCTCGAGCTACAGGGCATTGCTATCTCTCTCTATGCTCCCTCCCCCTCACCGACGGTGTCCGGCTACCTACCAGCCTCGCGAGAGACCTTCTCGTCCCTCTTGAGGGTTCTCATCAGACCCCGTGGGTTTCCCTTAAACACGCCCGGCTCGCCCTGCCATTCGAAGCTCGGAAGACCCCCTCGGCGAGGATGCGCCCCCTGGCCCTGACTCATCCTGCCTTTGATGCAGCACATAAACCCCTTGGACAGGGAAGCTTGCCACCTCCATCTGCCCCCCTCCTTGGCTCCACTTTTCTGACGAGGCAACGTCCGCCTTCGACAGAGTGCATTCTGTGTAGCTGCAGAGTCGGCCCCCGGGAAGCAGGGCCCCACCATCGCAATTGTACTTAAATCGCCCAGCCTTTCTTTCCTCGTACTTCAGGTCCGTACTTCGGTAGCACCGGCCCACGGCAAGTAGCTCACTCGTCGATACGGTGTCGGGGGATCCTTCCCTCGCCCCTCCTTTCATACCGAAACTCTCCTCCAGCAGTTCTGTCTCCACGCCGATTATCCGACTTGTCACGCAATATCGATTATCTGAATAGAGCTTGCTGTTTGAAAAGAAGCCGCACCACCACCACTTCGAGCGTTTCTCCTATCCACTGCTGCTGGAAGCCCCTGCGAGGTCCGGCATAGCGGTCGTCGGCACCCCTACCTAATATCAGAATTGCCTCGGCTGTCTTGGCATCTCACCTGATCTCATGAATCCGCATACCAGGCCAGATGTGATCACGTCCCGCCGTGCCTACCGCCCGTAGACAGGTGGTCGTTCATAGCCGGGGTCCCCCTTCACAGTCTCTAGATCCGTTCTTGGCGTGGCTATGTGCTCGTTGCTAGTTTCCGCCACTTTCTCGTAGTCAACCCCGACCTTTCACTGGCGCCTCGTCGTCCCGAGTTTTCCATGGAACAGATTTCGGTCGACCTAGAAACTGACGCCGAAACTAAAAAAAACGAAATGATCATCCCCGCCCAATCACAGATGATTGCGATTGTCTTTTCTGTTCGCACCAGCAGTTCTGTTTTTTCCAATGTTTACGATCGAAGGGAGCGGCCAGTTGATTGGATCGATATACCCCTTAAGACCCCTGGGGAATCAACGATCACCCTACCAAGCCACGTCCCCACGGAACTTCGAAAGTCACTAATCAATGTTTTGAACGGTTATGCAGAGGTGCTGAGCGTGCATGATAATGATATCGGCTTGACTAACGTGATCGAGCATGCCATCCTCACAGAAGAACATCCGCCCATTAGCTCCGCACAAATAGCGACCGCTTTTCAGCGGATTAAGAAGTTCGAAGCTAATGGATGGATCGAACCCGCTATAGGTTCATGGTCCTTTCCTGTAGTAATCGTGCCTAAAAAGGCCATAGGGATTCACATTTGTATTGATTATTGAAAATTGAATGATATCACGACCAAAGATGTGTACCCCCTCCCCCAGATTGATGAGTTGTTGGATGCGATTGGGAGTGCCCGATTTTTCAGTAAGTTTGATGTTCGCCATGGGTTCCATCATCTTCTTGTCCGAGAAGAAGATCGTCCAAAAACGGCGTTTGTGCTTTTTTGAAGGTACGTGGCAGTGGATTCGATGTCCGATGGGTATGTTTAACGCCCCCACGACCTTTCAGCGAGCCATGAATATGGCTTTTCATTATTTCGTACGGAAGACTCGTTTGGCGCAGAGTATCATCAACGATTGCGTGATTGTATACATGGATGACATTTTGGTGTACTCGAGTTCCTACGAAGGACACATACAGCACATCAAGTGGGCTCTGCATGCGTTACGAGATGCGGGTTTCAAGGTGGCGCTTGAGAAGTGTCAGTTTTTTCTTACCACCATTTCCTTCCTGGGACACATGGTAACAGACAAGGGGCTCCAACCGGAGCCCCAGAAGGTGGCAGCTGTCAAAGATGCACCGGTGCCTACGACTATCACGCAAGTTCGCGCCTTTTTGGGCCTGGCCTCGTACTGTCGAAGATTTATCAAGGGCTTTGTGGCGATCTTGGGACCCCTCATGAATCTGCTGTGCAAAGATCAGCCGTTGATCTGGACGTCGGAGTGTGATCAAGCGTTCTCGAAACTCAAGGCCGCTCTCATTTCGGCTCCAGTCCTTATAAGACGGGATCCCGAAAAACCTTTTGTTCTCATCACTGACTGGCAGCCGGAGGCAATTTCGGCTATCCTTGCCCAAGTGGGACCAAGTGGACTCGAGAGCGTGGTGGAGTATGCGTCCAAATCGGTGCCCGCCTGCAAGCGCAACTACGCCGCTCCGACGGGAGAATGCTACGCGGATCTTTGGGGAATAAATCACTTTCGCGCTTACCCGTACGGACGGAAGTTTACCTTGGTAACCGATCATGAGCCCTTGTTGGCTCTGAAGAAATCGAAGGATTACTCTGGCATGATCGGGCGATGGGCAACGGTGCTGCAGAGCATGGACTTTGACATCCGTCATCGGAAGCACGAGAGACACGGGAATGCGGACGGACTGACACGACTGCACCGGCCTGAGAAAGTTCCGAAGAGTGAGGAGGTGGTTCCGTGGAACGAACCCGAACAGGAGGTTAGACCTCGGTACGGCCAAGTGGAGATCTTATCCAAGTAGTAAGTGACACGAGGATCAATTTGACTGATTCTACCCTCTCCGCAATTCGGTCCCATCTCTCCTCCTCGGCCATCATAACTACCCCACCTGTCTCTGCAACCCCTTCTTCTCCTACTAATTCTGCCCCTCTTACTTCCTCAGCTTTCTTTGCCACCCTCCCCGATAAATTCAGCTATTTTTGTACGTGTATTGCACGGGTTTATGGGGTCGACTGTCATCGTTTCAAAACCGGGTTTGTCGATTGGATAGAATGTGCCACATGTGTCAATCGTGCGCACGGGGCCTGCGTTTGATATCAGACGAGTAGCAAGGAATGGAGGTGCCCCCTGTGTAGAACGAACCAACTCCCCACGGAGGTTCGATTCGAGGCCGCCCGAACGGACGGCCCTGAATACGACGAAAAATACCGACGAGCGGAGGTTTGGACGGATAAAATTTTATTGGCGAAAGTAGCTGGATTATCATTGGGACACCTCACCAAACACGACAGACGTAGGGCAACCGAGAGATCTTAGGACTATCGGTGGATCAACGGTCATTTGGAGAAGCATAAAACTGGCGGATCGGGTTCGTGGTTGACGGTTCCCCATCCATTCCAGAGATATGATTGGATCCGATCTGCTCATGAAGAACAGGCCGCTCATTTCGCGATACGTGTCACAGAGGCAACTATAGACCAGAACCGATGTCCAACATACGAGATGATGTCAGATACATTGTCGCTAACTGTCTGGTCTGTGCCGCTAATCGCGCCCCAATACGGGGACCAAACACGATAGTACCAACGGAAGTAGAGCGCCCCTTCCAGCGCGTCAGTATGGACACAACAGATATCGACGTGCTTCTTGGCCCAAATCGCTGTGAATATTCTATCCTGTTAGTGTTAATAGACCATTTTTCCAAGTACATCGAGGTCTATCCCTGTAAGACCCGAAAAGCCGCAAAAATAGCTACGTACATCGAACGGTTCCTCTATACTCATCTAGACACAGAAGAAATTCTAACCGGCAATGGGTCCAAATTTAAGGGAGAAGTAGAGGAACTGCTCGCACGAAGGGGTGTCACGCTCCGACATACGGCACCCCACATATCCCAGTCGAATGGGTTGGGTGAGAACGCCAACTGTATGATTAAAACCGCCCTTCGCAGGAATTTAGCGGCACACGACACGCGTCCGTGGCCTGAGATCGTATATCAGATCATCGGGATCCACCGGGCCACCCCTCACGAATCCACGGGGTTTACCCCCTTTCACCTTCGTACTAATAGCCTCCCCTGTGTCGACTCCCGGGGTAACTCGAAAATTGCTGAAGCAGGGGGTAGAGACACGCGTACAGCCCTCAAGGCCAAGGCCAAAAGGTACACCGAATTAATGGAGCGGGCCGTTCCGAAGCTGGCCCGAAAAAGGCAAAGGATGATCGATCTGGCCCACGGTAGGCAGGTCCGTAGCTACGAGGCCCGGAATGGAAATGCTAGGCCCCAACATCAATATAAATTAGGGGACCTAGTGCAGGTACGTAAATGTGCACGCGACCAGAAACTCGCTCCCAAGTTCTCTGGCTGCTTTCGCATTGTCGAGCTCGGTCCTAACGGCGCCAACACAGTACGCATCGCGCCTGAGGCCAGTGCCAGCCATAGCTCTGTCCCCATCGTCCGGCATACCTCCTACCTTCGTCTTCTCCCTCCCTCTCATCTTCCTCCTTCTCCCTCCTCCGACAGCGAGGAGAACGACGACGATCTAACTCTCTCTTCGCGCTCTCCCTCCTGCCCTTCGTCTTCCTCTCCGACCTCGCCATGAGTTTCATCACGGAGCGGGCTCTTGACGAACAGTTGTTGCAGCCACGTGGCCACATCTCAGAAATTCGGCAAGTTCGTCATCCGCGACTTAATATGGATCTTTGGCGATTGGCGCAGTTCTTCTGCGACGTGGGTGTGTGTGTCGCCGCCGCATTTCGAATCGAAGGGAGTCCACGCGCAGTGGTATTGGCGGAGGTAATCGCAGTTCATCGGCGAGCGGCTCCCGGAACGAGCCACGTCACCACGGTTGCAGCGTTCAGCGGTGATATCAGTTCAGTCAACCCACGGTGGCATACCGCGATCTTGGCTTCGCTGCAAGAGTGGACGGAGCAGGTCTCCAACGTGTGGCAGCACGGTCTCGCCCGACCAGGGCACAATCTCCTCCTGACCTTTGCACCGAATCTTGGCAACATCCGCTGTTCTCCGCGCGAGCCGCGAATTGCGATCCCCACCCTCGTCCCCTTCCCACGTCCCCAATGAACCACGTCGATCCCCTCGCTCCTCTCTCCATCTTCGGTCTCCCCTCTCTTTTTTCCACCTTCTGGCAATCCGATCTTCATCCTTCTCTTTCCTTCTCGTTCGAACCTCTCTCTGTCCCGCTTATTAACCCTGGGCATTGGCGGCTGTGGCGCGAAACTTTTAACGAGTTGTCCTTCTGCCTGGCCCGAGTACAGGTGACGTGGACGAAGACCAGCGAGCATCCTGCGTGGATTGAAAATTTGGAACTGCTGATCATACAAGCTTGGAGGACAAACGTTGAGGGCGATCTTCTCGGCTTTCTCTTTGGATCGGTACGGTTGGGCCGCCACCAGTTGATTGCGCAGGAGCTCATCGCGTCGATCGTGCAATTGGCGGACGACCTCTCGCCCGACATCTATTCGCAAAGCGACGACAGCCCTGCTCCGTACGTTCTCGAGCGATCATTGGATCCGTACCTTCAGTGGACTGTGTGCTTGGAGGAGCCTAGGGACGAAGATACTCTACCATCATGGCAGGAGTATCTGAAGCCTTACGACATCATCCCTCACGCCTTCTATCCGAAGGCGGAGGAAGTGGTGATCGACGACGACGAAGAAGACGACGACAAGGAAACATCGGAGGAAGGAAGCTATAGCGAGTATAGCGAGGGCGAGCTGAGTGAAGAAGAAGAAGAAGAGGAGGAAGAAGAAACCGGATCTGAGTGGGAAGCCTTGCCGGAGGAAGCGGAGCATACTGGCACGGAGGCAGAGCATCCTGAGGCCGCACGCAAGCAGGAAGAAATTGCCACTGGGAAACGCCAGCTGGAGTTCGCCAGTGGAGCCAGCTTGCGCATCGGTAACGATCCGACCAGGGATCTGGAGCCACCGAAGCCCGAACATGGCGACCCAGCAGCCGCCACCTCAAGCACCGCGCAACAGCGACGGAGCCGATCCCCCTCCTCCTCCAGCCCCACCCGTCCCCCAGTTCGCCCACGTACCGATGCGGGCAATAGGCCTTCGTCCTCGAACGTTAACCCGCCGTCCCCTTGATTTTCTCACTCTCGAACAGATCCGCACCCCCGTCACCTTCCCCCCCCATCCCTTCCTTCCCCACCTCTTCCACGACTTCTACTCGACCCGCCTACTCGCAACCGTCTACCCCCACCCATCCCTTCAACCCGTTGCCCCCACCTTCTGGTGGCATATCTTGTTGTTCAGCGCTGCATGGGAGCAATGCAACGTGGTAGAAGTCTACTGCGTAGCTACGGGGACAATCCCCGCCTATCGCCACTACGAACTCTTTCGAGCGGCGCTCCTCCGCACCCTCTCCTCCTTCTATCGCGACTACCTCGCTTCCCTCCCTCACAGCGGCAATCACTTTCCTCGCTTCCACCGGATCATCCGATATGAGGAGCTTCCGGTGACGGTAGAAGGGATGAATCGCTACCTACCCCCACTTCCTCCCCGTTGTCCCCGTGGGATCCCCTCCATGTACCGCCTCTACTGGCCCATTCCAA
>BFEA01000156.1:2696721-2729749 GCA_003427395.1 Chara braunii | reverse complement strand
TCTCTCTCTCTCTCTCTCTCTCTCTCTCTCTCTCTCTCTCTCTCTCTCTCTCTCTCTCTCTCTCTCTCACACACACACACACACACACACAGAGAAAGAAGAAGTAGAAGAACGGGAAGCACGGAAGGTTCCCCACCCAAGACAGAGTACTGCACAGTTGCTGTCGCGTTACAGCTACGAAAAGCGGGGTCACAGCTCAGTTGCGTACCCCACTGTTACAAAGCACACCACGTGCAGAAGAAGCAAGCACAAACCGTGCACATTTTGCAGGCGGACCAGATTCAGAAAAGGAAACAAAATTTAAACATTTGAAGTTTGAACCATCAGTCCTTTCCCAGCCCAGCTACTTAAGTTTTTGTTTACGGACAAGCCACACAGGCAAAAGGATAAGTGATAAAGGCAAAAAGATAAGGGATAAACAGTACACAGGCAGTTTTCAGTCTGAACAACCTTTTTCATGTTTCCATAATATGTCATTGATCCGTTTGCTGACATTTCTAGGTTTGAGCCCGTTTTGCTTTGTGGTGTTTTCCGTGCCTGTGCGACCTTATGGGTGATGTATGCATGCCTGTGTGACCAGGATTTACTCTGTTCTCCTGCTGTGATTTCTGTGTCCCAGTAGGGGTAGGTCAGAAATGGGTAGAACTACAGGGATAGGACTGAAATTGGACACCGTATGGACTTCGTAGCAAGGCCAGGACGGCGACAAGGACAAAAGTAGAAATTTCCCTACTGGGTACACGGCGACAAGGACAAATTTAAAATAGAATTTGCCGAGTACCCCGTAGGGATTTTCCGGCAACACGGCTACAAGGACAAAGGTTGAATTTGGTAAAGTACCCGGTAGGGATTTTCCAGCAACTCAGGTATATGCCCAACTTCGGCCCAAGTGAAGTCCAATAGGCTTATTAGAAAGGTCCCGTGGCTTCCAAAAGTGGTCATGAATGTTCAGTCCCGTACCTAGGCAGCTTTCAGGTTAGATACAGGCCCCGTAGTTGGATGGCGGATTGCAATGATATTCTGGGCAGGAACCTCCAGTAGGCCTGGCACACCGGAAGCGGCAGCAGTACCCCAGCCAAGGGAGGCTGGAAGCCGGGGTTGCAAAGAGTATATCATTCAGTAGCGATGAGTGAGGCAACACATTACCCCGCAGTCGATGACATGCTGCAGCTCCGCCTAGAGCGTAAAGTTAGGCAGAGCTGGAGTTTGACAGGGAAGACCTCCACGGCGTAGCAATAGTAGTAGTAGTAGTAGTAGTAGTAGTAGTACTGGTAGCAGTAGTAGTAGTAGTAGTAGTAGTAGTAGTAGTAGTACTGGTAGCAGTAGTAGTAGTAGTAGTAGTAGTAGTAGTAGTAGTACTGGTAGCAGTAGTAGTAGTAGTAGTAGTAGTAGTAGTAGCAGCAGGGTTAGGGCCTAAGCTATGGTGGTAGTAGTAGTAGTAGTGGTAGTAGTAGCAGGGTGAAGGCCTAAGAAGCTATGGAGGTGGAGGGTGAAGGACCTCAAGCCAGTGTATGGTGAAGAGTGAAGGAAGAGAGTAGAGGCTTAGGGGGAGGAAGGAAGAGGGGACCGGCTGGAGGGTGACCGTGAAGACCTCAATGGCGTAGCAGTAGTAGTAGTAGCAGCAGGATAAGGCCTATAAACTATGGAGGTAGAGAGTGAAGGACCTCAGGCTAGGCTATGGTGAAGAGTGAAGGAAGGGAGTAGAGGTTGAGGGGGAGGAAGGAAGAGGGGATCAGCAGGAGGGTGACCGTGAAGACCTCAATGGCGTAGCAGTAGTAGTAGTAGCAGNGAAGGGAGTAGAGGTTGAGGGGGAGGAAGGAAGAGGGGATCAGCAGGAGGGTGACCGTGAAGACCTCAATGGCGTAGCAGTAGTAGTAGTAGCAGTAGGATGAATGCCTAAGCTATGGAGGTAGAGAGTGGTGGCATCACTTTCCGGGTCCTTTGAGAATTATACAGCTAAATTCCATTTTGTTGAAACAATACGATCATGGCTTCTTTACTCAAATATCAATTTTCATATAGTAGGTCTAGATGGGATTTCTTTATTCTTTGTGGTGTTGACTACGTTCTTAAAAGTTAATACCTATTTGCATGTTAGTAGGTTGGTCTAGTATTCAAAATTACAAGAAAGAGCAGATGGACAGCCCAACATATGTTTCTCCTCCTTTTTCTCGTGAAGAAGTGTTTGTAGTCCGTATATAGCAAGTAGTGCAAATTGTTATTCAACCAACGTTTGCATTCGCTCTGTATTGTTTTTTTTTTTTTTTTTTTTTTTTTTTTTTTTTTTTTTTTTTTAATATGTAGCTGCGCCTCGAAAACCTAGATTCGTTCGTTCGTTCGTTTCGTGCCAACACGACTGCACTCTGCTTGCTCTGTATTGTAGTAGCCTGGGCGTCGTCTGATATATATTGTCAGAAGAATATCAGAGCGCAAATGCAAAAAAAAGAAAAAAAGAAAAAAATGAATTCAGTTCTTTGTCTTCTTCCTTATAACTCCCCCTGTTCAGAACCTCTTGCATACAAGGCCGCCCAAGTGGATGTAGGTTGAGCGGCGGCTGCCCCCACCCCCATGTGTCATATAGACCCACTTGCACACAGCCAAAMGGCAAAGAGGCAAAGAAAAGAGGAAGGGAACAGCCAAATAAWACAGAACAGGGGGCAACAAAACAGATCCCAGATGACAAGTCCCACATGCAAGCACCGCCCCTGCCCACAGGCCAAACGACGGGACAAGACCAACCAGGACGTCAAAACATTCTTGTCTGCAAAGAAATCAAAAAGAACCCAGAGGACCGGTATAAAAAACAGTCCCGGATGGCGATTCCCACATACAAGCACCGCCTCGCGCTCAAAAGGCCGAACAACGGGAAACAACCAACCAGGATGCCAAGACAATAAAAAGGCCCAGATGACTAGTCCCACATTAAGCACCGCTACCTGCTGACTAAATAGACCGAATAATGGGACAAAACCAACCGGGATGCAGACAAAATTACCATAACAAATCTACCAGATCCATAGTAAAAAAAACGGAACCAGACAGTAGGCCCGCAAAACGAAACACCCCAGCAACGGGGAAGAATGAGCAACGCCCAGGTCCCGGGTGGCCAGTCCGTGCAAGGACCAAGGAAGGTCCCAGCAAAAAAAAAAAAAAAAAAAAAAAAAACTATGTTGTGCAGAAAATAAACTGAACAACTTTTTTTTTCTTTTTTTTTTTTGTTTTTTTTTTTTGAACAACTTTGGTCTGGTCTCTTCTCTGCTGGAAATCGGGTCCAGCGTCCCTTATACAACTCTGAAAATTCAAGCAATCATGAACCCATAATTCTGGGTCGTGGCTCTCCTTTACCTGGACCGAATGACTACCTGTAGGACCTCTTCACCCAAAGGGCGCCAAAAGTGAGATATTAACTAGTCCTCGGAGTCTACTGTCCCTAAGGTGATCTTATCAGTCACACCAGGTTATAGTACACTGTCACAGGGAGCAGAACTTGGCCCTAGTATCTGTGTTGAGCCCCGCTTCAGGGGGTGCGAGGTCCAATCAGCCAAGGCTCAATCCTGATTCCCCAGGCGGTGGAGTTCAACATTCTGACCTTGAGACCCCATGTTTTAAAAAAACTGCTTCTTGCACTTCTCCTGTGTGGCACCCTGTTCGCTCTTCTCCAGTCTGCCCAGATGAGCACCCAAACATTGGAAAGGACCAGATTCATCGTTGACAGGTCAGAATGGAATTTCCTCTTAAAGAGTCTGTCGTTTCTCAGGGTCCAGATGACGTACAATATTGCTGCTCTGCATGCCCTGGCCACATAACACCAACCCTTGCCCACCTCGCCGGCATTTGATATAATGCCTTCCACCACAAACTGTTCGTCCCATTCGACGTTAATGCCCACATGTTTCTTCCAARSCCTYGCCCACCAATCYCAGACCCTCYTGGACTCTACACATTCCCACCACAAATGGGTAGCCGTTTCGACTTTTCGCTTACATCTACAACAGTCTAATTCCACCTGCATCCTGCTTCTCACTAGCCATTTTGCAGAGGGGACTGCTCTGTGGGACTGCAACCAAGYCAGGCTCCCAAAYKTWGCGGAAGGGATACTGCAAAGTTGCTTCCACATTTTCCTCAGAGAGGCCGCTGTGATCTGTGTTACCGGGGTCGACCTCTCATCAGCTTCAAAMSCCCATCTGTTCTTAACCTCCAGCRGGGTAATGCCAGATTTCACCTGTGCCCTRTATCCCATTTTTGGCCTATAATCTAACAGACAGGAGTCTTTGGAGCCATCTGCTAGCTTCCACCCATAATGCAGCGGAAGAGCAGTTAGCCTATGTGCCGGATTACATCCCATTGGACATGTGAGAATTTCCCGGCCTTTATCTGTTTTGGAGCTTCTGACCACAATAGATGCCGTTTTGGGGCTCAGCTTGATCACCTGTTCCTGTAGAGGAAGTACATGTGTTGTTCCCAACCCCTGATCCTCTTCCAACAAACAGGGTGTAGCTACCGCATCCCTATCATCCAAGATGTGCTGGATCTTCCAAATTTGCATCTCTCCCTTCCCGTCTATGGTTCTGACCCAGTGGCCTTCATAAGCTTGGAGGGGAGATAACAACATCTCCTTCCAAGTGTCCGGTATGCTGTTTAGGAKCCACTGGATTCGTTCGGGGACCCCATGTAGGTGGTGAAGTTTAGCACGAAGCTCTAGAGAGGATCTCCAATGTCCCAGTTCCGAGTCCCAAAGATCATCAATTCTAGAGACTCCCCGTTGGATCCAAGACTGTCCAAAATGACCGGGGTGGTCCGCTGCTGACCACGGTACCCCTGTCCGATCTACCAGCAACGGGTTTTCAAAAATCCGTTGTGCCAGAATTTCTTCTCTAGTCTCCGGGTCCTTCAAGGTGGAAGGCATGATTAGGCTCCATGCCGACAAAATCCCTTCCATATAGGAGATCTAATATGTGCCCCTACCAAGGAGGGAGTTAACAGGGCCACCCCCACATCCTCCCTCCTAGATAGACTCCATTCCTTTGCCAAAATGGTAATTGCCAAGTCCATCCATGGGTGCGAACTCTTTTCTGTTAACAAATAGACTGGGTCTAGCTAAGAGGGCATTAATTTGGGATTCGGGATTGAGGATACCCAAACCCCCATCCTCCTTATCCCCTATGACCTTTTTCCATGCCACCTTGGCTAGATACCAGAGTCCTCATCGTGTGTACCTTTAGATAAATTGACAAAGATTTAATCTTCTTGTACGCTTATCTTTCCAGACCCCTAAGGGAACCAGGGAACCAAGCCAATGGAAAAATGGAAGTGTTCAAGAACAAGGCTCTACCAAAAATCGAAATGCCCTTCAAGGACGATACCTTGCCGAGCCTAGAGATGATATTCCTTTCCACCAAGGCGCTCGCTTGCTTCTTGCCATCCAACAACCCCACCTGCACACCCAAAAAACGTTCGCAATCCTCTGCTGGAAGGCATTTAARCCCCCAATCCACTGCCAAGTTAGTATCTTGCCTCACAATAGCCACCGACTTCGACCAGTTCACAAGAGCCTCAGAGAATTTGGAGTAAATGTCAAGGCAACATTTCAACGCTCCTAAAGAGGAGGGTGTGTTAGTGGATAAAGCAAACAAGTCATCAGCCATAGCTGAGGCCTTGCATTGCTTACCTGAACTTAATAAAAGTCCCTGTATTTTCGGTTTCTTCCTAACCATAGATAACAACACCTCCATTTGAAGCACGAATAGCATAGGGGCAAGCGAGGGGTATGAGTGTCGAAGATGGTTGGGGTTGACTCCGTTTAGCGCGTGGGCTGTCGATTTGACTCGTTGATGTGATTACAGGTATGGTTGTGGTTCGGACTCTGGGTGTGGTTGCTTGCGATTTCATACATATATGGCTGAGAGGAGCCTCACTGTGCCTGTGAGAAGTGATCGTCCTATATAGTTAACCCTTATATATCTATAAGTGTCTCGGGTATGAGCGCGGCTTACAGTGATCATGCGCAAGGGTTAACCAAATTTGGGCTTGAGTGAGAAGGAAAACCCTCTGTTATCCTCTGCTCTTTGGAGTTTTTTATAGTTGGACGTTATAGTCCGTGGCAGCCGTCAAAGTCAAACCCCTTGATGTTCGACTGCCACGACAGCTTAAAATTGTCTACTCAACCCCTTTGCACAGGGTGCAGAAGAGGGTGTGGTCTTCAACCGCGCATGGCGGTTGTCCAGCGTCGAGAGATTAACCCTCAAGGCGCGTGTCAGCCGACACTTGAGTGTCGAACGCGACCCTCGAGATTAACGAGGATCGTCTTAGTATGGGTACTACATAGTATGTCATTGTCGCGACTGCCTGCGTACGCTTGCATTGCGAGTCGATATGAGTTAGCCCTGCGTCTACGCGGTTTTATACTAAGTTTCGCGCGCGACGCCTATTCGATTTCCACATTGGAAAGTTATGGGTTGGCTACCGAGGGGCTAGGAGCGTTGTCGTGTTGTTTGCGTTGTATCGTTTTGTATATGTGTTGTTCTGTATGTGTGTTTGTAAAGTGGAGTACGCGTGGTGTGTGGGATGCGTCCTAGTCGACCGGCGACGAACCGCGCTTGGGACCTCAGCCCCCCAAGGTGCCGATTCGCGTGCGGGTCCGATAGAGGCGTATTACCGCGCGTACCCCCTATGCTACAGCGAACGAGAAACGCCCTCGGCTGGTTCACCTCTGCGATTGCAGCTGATTAGCTTTCGTACTGTGGACTGGTAGCTCGGCGGGGATACGCCCACCGAAGGGAGGTGACAGCTCCCGTAAGGTGTAGGTAAGTCGTGCCTCGCGTAGGCTATATCCTGTCGTAGGGGCTCGCGAGAGGTATGGCTGGCACACTCGGCCGGAGCGGCTTGTGGAAGCTCCATGTATATTGCGACGAAGGATTTAGACCGACTCCTGCGTGACGCGGCCGGGAGGGTCCCGCGCTTCCCTGGTGCGGTGCCGGACCGATGCACTCGACAGGTGGCTCCGTTGTCAGGGATAACGAAAAGTCTACCGTTGTCCCTGGTGGAACAACATCCGGGTATGAGAAGTGAGCGAGAAAAGGCATAAAGGAAGGACGAGAAAGTGAGAAAAAATAGTGAATGACTAAGTATAGGTGAGGAAATTTACCTACCTGAGTAAGGGAAGGTATGAAGGACGAACGTGTAGCATTGGGTAAAGGTACGTAGTAAGAGATAGGTCGGACGGATGGAATAGATCGGTCAAGGTGCGATGCTGAATAAAAAAAAGTATGCTTGTTTTTTCTTTCTTATCAGGGAACTTGAAGGGAAATGTCGCAGGGCGGCGGCGCATCGGGTGGTCCCAAGAAGGGTCTGACGCTCGATGACCTCATTGCGGTCATTGACCGGCATGAAAGGAACCCGAGCAATATCCCTAAAGTCGATACCTTCCACTTTTGTGGGGAGAGGGTTTCAGAATGGCTGGAGCGGGTGGAACAAGCTTTGGTCGGGCGGTCGGACGTTGTAAAGTTCCAACGCATTCTTTAGTATGTCCTCCACAGCTACCACCAGGAAGTGAAGAAAGTCATAGATGCGGCCCAAGGTAGCTGGGAGAGGTTCAAGGAAGGGATGCAGAGGAAATACCGCCTGGGAGACGGGTTGTTGACTACCGTGGACCTTGAGGCGATGAACAAAGAAGATTTTACGACGATAGGGGCCTTTGTTCAAGAATTTAAGAAGAGGGTGCGGAAGGTCCATGAGATTTCGGAGGAAGCACAATGCGTCATTTTTCTAGGGTTACTCACGGCATCGGAGACCGTCGAGTTGACGAGACATGGAGGGCGTAGCACCAAGCTCGCCTGGGCCACCATTGACAGAGGGGTGAAAGTTGGGTGTTTGGACCAGGTGGAGCAACGTCAGGTACGCCTGCAAAGGCAAAAGAGAAAGGAAAGAGATGCGATCGCTTCTGGGACCCCAGGGCTCACAAGGATCGTTACAGACGTATTGGCACAACTGGGGTATGCGATAGAGCCGGTGGTGCAAAGGAGGTAGTAACGGCTGTCCAAGTGAAAGGAACGGAGCCGGTGATAGAGGAGGCTGTTCAGAAGGAGCTCTGGGAAGAGGAAGAGTCGGTGCCGCATCGCCTGATGAAGGTTCAGCGCAAAGTGCGTAACTTGGCGCAGGGCGGACAGGGATCAGGAAAACCGCAGGCGCCTCAGGACTTGACAGCAACCCCTTTGAATGTGGCGGCTCCATCATCTAGTACGGGCCCCTCGCAAGGAGGAGCGCCCTCCTACGGACAGTGGCTCTGGCCAGTGATCAATGCAATCGTACCATAGGGTAGCCCGCCACTAGTAGCCGGACCGCAAACAAGTATGCCACCACCCATCTACCCCGCAGCCCAGGCCCAGCCTGTGGCCCCGCCACCGTCACCCGCTCCCAGTTCACAGGGAAGCGTGGCTGGAGGTGGGAACCAGGGGCAGGGCAATCAAGGCAACGGAGGGAGGGGTGGAGGAAGGGGGCAAGGCAGGAATGGCGGCGGAAGAGGAGGGCAATGGAATGGTCAAGGCCTGGGGTACCAAGGCCAAGGGAATCAAGGCCAGGGGTACCAAGGCCAGGGGTACCAAGGCCAAGGGAATCAAGGTCAGGGGTACCAAGGCCAAGGGTACCAAGGCCAGGCG
Organism: Chara braunii; assembly: GCA_003427395.1. Taxonomy (NCBI): domain Eukaryota; kingdom Viridiplantae; phylum Streptophyta; class Charophyceae; order Charales; family Characeae; genus Chara; species Chara braunii. The sequence continues at coordinate 2,721,095 of BFEA01000156.1, read as the reverse complement.
GATCAGGGAAGTCAGGGGTATGGAAGACCCCATTTTGACTGGAGGACGGCCATCTGCCAACTTTGTGACCAGCAAGGCCACACTATAAGGTTCTGTAATATAAGACGGGAAGACGAGAGGAGCCGGTTGATTTCCTCCACTATGGATGGGAACATCTACGATCTGTTTGGAGAGGCCATTGACAGAAGGCTTAGAGGAGTGAGGGCGGAAGCCCAACGAAGGGCGGCAGCTGGACCGCCACCCCCTGCCATGTTCAGGCTATGGCAGGAGAAGAAAGGACCGTCGGTGGGGATAGAGGAATTCAGGTTATGGCAAGAAAAGAAAGAATTACCGATTGGGGTAGAGGAAGTGGGAAACGATGAGGAAGTGACTCAAGGGCCACGAGGAGGAAGTAAGAGGGAAGAGTCCATAATCATTGAGTCAGATGACGAAAATGAGGAAGAAAGGATGGAACCTTAGTCCGTCTTGTTGGGGAAAATGGAGGACCTGTTGGATAAGATGGGGAGGTACCAACAGAAGTTAGTGGGCCTCTGTGAGGAAGTGAGGAAATGGAAGTCTAACATCCCCAAGGTGTTCCTCTACGACTCTGGTCCGGAGTCAGCGCCTGGGTGACCCAAAGTAAATGTGGTGGGGTCGTGCCCACAATCAGGAATGATGGGGAGACCCCTTACTCCGCAGGCCAGACTGGCGCAGGCAACACGAACGAGAAGTCAAGCCAAAGCCAGCGCCAGCCAAGAGCCTCCAAGGAGGGAGCTGGAGCCAGGAAAAAGAAAGGAGGTTGTAGAAGTGGAGGATGACGACAATGAGGAGGAAGAGGACGAGAGGCTGCGCAGGAAGGAGGATCAAAGAGCGGAGCAGCGGGCAAGGAAAAAGGGAGTCAGGGGAGAGGTCGAGCCGGTCGTGCGCGACGGACCGCCCAAAAGGAAGAAGTATGCGGTTCGGTTGGAGGAGGGGTTTGATGTAGAGCGGGTGATCGACAGACTGCTAGAAGGGCACAATGACCTCATGACACTGAAGGAAATCCTAGCGTCGGCCCCGCGACTCCGCGATGAACTGAAGGGGAGATTGTCGCGGCGCCTGGTGCCCAATGTCCATCTGGGTACGATCCTGCCCAAAGAGGCAGAGTGGGCAGAGTCACGTACGAAGATGGACTGGAAGTGTGTAGCCTGCGGCACGGTGGATCTCGTGATAAAGAGCTCCAAGTGTGCGGCAATGGTGGACACCGGGGCCGAAATGAACATCATTCGGGAGGCGGACGCAATCAAATTCGGGCTGGATATAGACCACTCTGACTGCGGTATTCTACATGGAGCCAGCTCTAAGGCTGTGTTTTGCGGGACAGCCTCGAATGTGCTCATCGAGGTTGGAAAGGTGAAGGTCAGGGCATGCTTCTTCATAATGTCAGACGTGGATCATGGAATCCTCCTCGGGAGATCGTTCCTAAGTAGGACAGAGACCGTGATGTTCAACAAGCATGACGGGACTCTAATCCTTCTCCTATGTGACCCTGCCTGCATAAATTATGAAATAATTACCTGCAGAAGCATAAGGAACCGGCCCAATCTAGGATCGTTCACAATCAAAGAATCGGAGGGCGAGCGCCGAAGGCTTCGGGCAGAGCCAGAAGGAGAAGAGGAGCTGAAAGCGTTTTCCCTTAGCCTATCGGACGTCGGAAAGGCCATGGACTTGGTGGCCGCACATAAGATGGCGGATCCAGATGCCATCCAAGCCTTGAGGGAGCAAGTTCTGGAATGCCCCGAGCCAGGAAGGTTGGAGCTGGTATATCGGCTTCCGGGCGGCGGGAAGAGTCCCGCATCAGCACAGGCGCAATATGTGAGTTGGCCTTTTTTAGGGGGCGGCTCAAGCAGGGTTCCCAAAGGCGGTACAAGACGGCAGATAAAAAGTACCGCCCGGTTCCCGTCCTCGTTACAGAAGATGAGGAAGCATACTACGAAAGGGAACGAGGGTTGATATGGTGAATAAGGAAGAGTGCCCTAGCAGGGCCATGTCGTATCAACGAAGGGAACGAGGGGAAGTTGATTATAGGGGAACCCGACTTCCTACTGCCTAAGGAGCGAACGTTGATGGTGGAGTTGATGAAAATGAGGCATCGCGGCTATACATTTAGCGAAGAGGAGCGTGGCAGGCTGGATGTGGACAAGATATCTATGATCCACATTCATACCGTGCCATACGAGCCTTGGAACATGAGAGGGGCACGATATCCCAATCCTGACGAGGAAAAGAAGGTGGTGGATTACCTCGACGGCAAAATACGTACGCACGTCGCCGACTATTCAAGTGGACCGTATGCGTCCCCGTGGTTCTGCTTTATCAAGCCTAACGGGACGCTGCGGTGGGTGCAAGATTTGCAAAGATTGAATGCGGTGACCGTGCGGGATGCAAGAGGATTGCCCAATGCAGACGCGCTGTCAGAATCCTATGCTGGAAGGCCTATAATTTCACTTATAGACCTTTACTCAGATATGATCAGTTCCCAGTCTACCCGCCGGACAGGCCTGTGACGGCTATGCACACGCCACGAGGGCTAATCCACATGAACGTGGCCCCGCAAGGATGGACCAATGCGGTAGCAATGGTCCAACGGGCCATAATTCGGGCTATGAAGTCACTCAGCCCCCATATCACACAGTCATACATCGACGATTTGGCGGTGAAGGGGCCGACGGTGAAAGAAAGCAACGAAGTCTCGCCAGGGGTAAGGCGCTTTGTCTGGAAGCACATCCAGGACCTCGAAAAGGTCCTGAGCCTGCTCGAAGAGCATAACCTCACGGCGAGCGGGGCCAAATCCAGACACTGCATGAGGGAAGTGACTATTTTTGGGTTCGTCTGCAGCGAGAAGGGTCGAAGGTCGGATGTAAAGAAAACGGACAAAATTACTGAGTGGTCGGTTCCGTTCCACTCAATAACTGATGTCAGGAGCTTCCTTGGTACGTGTGGATTTTGGAGGGCCTTCGTCAAGAACTTTGTCGCTAAGACTGAACACTTGAGGAAGTTAGTCCGTCAGGATCAGGAATGGGTTTGGGGTGAAGAGCAAGAAGAGGTGGTGGCCAGAATGAAGGAGGAATTTCGAGAAGGAGGGTTGGTGTTAGGAGCGTCAGATTATGATGCCATAGAAACACGACCCTTCATTGTCGAAACAGATGCGGGCCCAACTGCCTTAGGAAAAGTTCTAATCCAGGCAGACATAGAGGGAAAGGAAAGGCCCTTGAAATTTGAGAGTCGGACTCTCTGTACGACTGAGAGAAACTATTCTCAGTTCAAGAGGGAGACTCTGGTCGTCCTCCACTATCTGCGAATCTTTCGGAACTACATCTTCGGCATGAGGTTTATTCTGAGAGTGGATCCGACCGCCCTAGCCTACTTTCTAAGGAATTACGTTCCATCGGATCCGACGGTTGCCAAATGGCTAACGTACATCTGGATGTTCAATTTCGAATTGGAACGGATTCCTGGCAGTAAGAACCGGGCAGACGGGCTGAGTCGGATCAACTGGGATAAACAAGAAGAGGGTCGGTGGAGAATACGCCCCCAGTTGATGGATTTTTGGATCAGGAGGAAGATATTCGTCCCCACATCAACAAGTGGTCGCCGCAAGTGCCCGACTGTGTATGCTATCCTATCTGGCAAACGCCGAGTGGATACGAATGGAGGGCTGAGCTAGTCCTCAAACCTTTTGAAGAAGAGGATCCCTAGGGTGGTAGGAATGTTCAGTGGATGATGGAGTTAGCGCTGGCCAGCTCGCATAGCCTGGTGGAGGACATGAGGACGATTGAGGAAGGACCTGGCCAAGTAGAACGGCATGAGAACCTGATGGGAGGAATGTATCTTCTCGTCAACACGCTATTGCAGGAAAGCCTCGGCCGGTCAGGCTCGTTGAACCCGGCAGGGAATGTGGACGAAGTGTCCGAGAGCCAGGACGACGAGTTCGAGGAAGGGGAGATTAAAGAGGTCTTTCCTGCAGAGGAGTATCATGGGATCTACCTAGAGTTAGGACTTCTGTTGTCCTGCGAAATGCGGCTAAGGGATGCAAGCGATAGGGCTCAGAGGATGCTGCAGCGCTACTTAGTGTGAGACGGCCACCTTTTCGTGAGAAAAGAAGTGGGGAATCCCAGGAGAGTCGTCTGCGGTAGGAATCGTCAGATCGATGACGTAGCAGCACTTCACGATGGCATTGCAGGAGGGCATCGAGGGGTACAAGCCACGTATGCCAAGATAAGTGAGTTGTACTACTGGGATGGGATGATGGACATGGTCGGAAAATTCTGTCGATCTTGCATACCTTGCCAATAGGGATCCCATTTAAGGCAAGGAGAGTCGCTGCATCCAAGGCTAGAGCGAGAGGTGGGGGATGTAGTGCATCTCGATCTACTTTTTATGCCACTTGGGGATCAGGGCTATAACTATATCTTCAATGCGCGCGATAACATGTCCGGCTTCGTAGACGGGCGTGCTATTCGCACAAAGACCGGGTCAGTCTTGGTAAGCTGCATCGAGGAGTACTATGTACGCTATCCTTTCGTCAGGGAATTCTTAATGGACAGGGGATCGGAGTTTACCTACCAGGAGGTGCAAGAATTGTTATCAAGGTATGGTGTAGCAGCCAACTTCACCACGGCCGCGCACCCCCCGGCAAATGCTCCCGTGGAGAGAGGACATACTACCATTACGAGCCTCCTGGCTAAGTGGACTGAAGGTAGGCCTAATCAATGGCCAAAATACCTAAGGAAGGCGTTCTTTGTCGAAAACATTACAGTAAAAAGGTCCACCAAGTATGCACCCACAACGCTGTGGTATGGAAGACGCGCCACCTTCCCTACTGAGAGCTTCCTTAAGACATGGAGGCGCTAGCATCTGGAAGTTAGCCTGTCATTCGAAGAATTACTCGATATTCGGGCGGGACAGATAGGGGCGATAGAAGAAAGGATCCAGGAGGCGTCCGATCAGGTGGCGAGAAGCCAAATGGATGATAAGACTCGATGGGATCAGTCTGCGCGGGTGAGGAAAGTACCTTTGGCAGTTGGGGATGTCGTCCTCCTCTATGATTCATCTTTGGAGAAACATTGGTCCAAAAAACTCGATAAGAGGTGGTTAGGTCCCTACCGGATCGTACGGACTTGAGACTTCGGAGCATACCAGATTGAAGAGCTAAATGAGACTGAGTGGAAGGATTGGATATCTGGAACGCGGTTGAAGAAATTTGTGGCGAGAGAAGAGGTAAGAGAGATGACTTGAATGCCTTTAGAATAGAAGTAATAGGGTGTGTAGGTTAGGTAGGATGTATGCTGCATGAGTGTGGTCTGGTCTAAGCTTGCTTTGACTATCACCTGTTTGCTTACCCCAATGTGTGTCTGTTGTCTCCTTCGCCTGTTGTGCAGGTCTGACTTTACGAAGACAGCCATGCCAAGAGGAGGGAAGGGGACACGGCCGCCTCAGAGGCCGTTGGGCGCATCAGGAGGATATGAGCGGCATGGGCCTCGCCATCGAGAGAGCACTCCAGAGTACGACGGTGGCGACATCGAGCTATTCCTAGATAGCTTCTGGGAGCATGCGCGGCGTATGGGTTGGACTGTGACCCAGGGGATTGAGAGGCTGAGGGGAGTCGGCAGATTCGAGGAGCCCGTTGCACAGATCCGTAGAGAGGCGACAACGAGGTCAAAGGTGGAGTTGAGGATGCAGGAGCTGCGACCCTCGCCTGTGCGACCTGATGGCAGGCCGATCCGCCTGGAGATTGGAAATGCGTCAGACTTCATCCCCGCGTTTGAGTGGTTCATGCAGGGGCAGGGTATACCGAGAGACGATTGGATGCAAACATTACCACTCTGGACCAGGAAGGCGGAAAGACCACTGGCTAGGCAGGTTAGAAGCATGGTCCGGGACTGGGAGAGCTGCAGGGCACATCTGAGAGAGGCCTTTCGACGGCCAGAGCCCCCTCAGCCCAGAATTGAGAGGTGTCAGAGGAGTCAGAGGCAGAGGGATCCTGAGCCCAAGGAGGCGAGACCGTCTCGAGGAGGACGGAAGGCCCTAGCCAGGAGAGAAGAGGAATCGCAGCCGGAGCCAGAGGCTGAAGAGCGAGGGGCATACCCTGAGTGTGGGTTGGGACCAGTGGAGTTCCATCGGTTTACCGAGGGTGGATTGAGGAGGTAGCCAGCATGCACACAGGAGGAACCGCCAGCATCTGAGGGGCCCTTGAGGGAGTTGGAGACACATTTGGATATCTCTCGGTGGAGGGCGTCGCCTCAGGGTGAGGAGCATGGAGAGCAGGCGGAGGAGGTACCACGAGAGGAGGTGCCACAAGAGGGGGTACCACGAGAGGAGGTACCACGAGAGGAGGTGTCACAGGAGGAGGTGCCACGAGAGGAGGTACCACGAGAGGAGGTGTCACGGGAGGAGGTCCAGGATACTCAGCGAGAGAGAGGGCTGGGCGATGAGGGGAGACGTGCAGGGAAGGAAGTGATAGAAGTTGGAGAGGACACGCCCCCACAGACGCCAACGGTGGGTTTGAGACTCAGGGATGCACCAGGGAGCACTCGCCAGGCAAGGGAGAGGTTGCAGAGAGAGGAGGCCCCATTGCCTTCATCAGAAAAGGCCCCTTCGCCAGAAGAGAGAGCAGAAAGGAGGAGAGAGAGGGCAGCTGTAAGGAGAGAAGCCTTGACCCTGATTGGCAGACACCTAGCAGCTCATGCCCTGGAGCACCCAGACCTGGAAGAGCCAGCACCTGCAGAGCCGCGCCAGGAGTCGTGCCAACCCGAGAAGGAGATGGAAGCAGAGATCCCGAAGAGGGTCGACCTCCGCAGGAGGGAAATAGCGCCAGCTGGAGAGACGGCAGAGGAAAAGAGGGCGAGAAGAACCAGGAGGATAGACGAGATATGGCAAGAGAGGCAGAGGTTGGAGGCACCGGGGGAGCTTCCGGAGCAGCAGCAGGAGAGGCAGAGATCGGAGGCAGCAGGAGCACTCCCAGGTCAGCCACCCAGCACGCCAGCTAGGGCCCCGGAGATCCCAGAGATGTGGAGGGACTTCTGGGAGCAGAGAGGAGAGGAGCTTCCTTCACCAGTCAGAGCCGGGTTTGGGGTAGCAAGAAAGGCGGAAGAGAGATTGGATCGAAAAATCAAGTTCCTGGCCAAGACAACTTTTGACCGGCACTTGTTATTGGAGGGCGATCTGGCAGGGAAGAAGATAAAGGAAGCAAGCCATGGAGTACGCCTGGAGGCTATGGAGATGGAAATCCAGGAACTCAGGGCATTGGTGGTTATCCAGGCAGCTATCATTGAGAGCCTGAGGCAGCAAACCCAGGGAAAGTTGGACAAGCCAGAGAGCAGCAGGCAGAGAGAGCAAAGGCAGCCAGGACATGAGTTACCATGACAGCCATCTGCAGTAGAGCCTCGCCAGGAGCCACCTATAGGGAGGGTTATCCTGAAGCTAGAGGAGGCGAGAGCCCAGAGACAGGCGGAGAGAGAGGCATTCGAGTTCAGAGCCCCTACCGAGCTCGCAACGCTGCCAGTGGCGGCGGCGGGCCCAGTTGTACCTTTGGCAGTAGAGGAGGGGCGGCCACCATCTAGCAGTGAGCCGGGTCAAGGCTCAGCAGAGGGATCCATGGGTGTGCTCCTTGAGGTAGTGCATACTATGCAGGAGGAGGTAAGTTTGTTTTCACCCGAGCAGCGGATAGAGGAGCCTCTTGAGAGAGAGATGGGGATTGAGGCGGAGGGTGCCATCGAGGGCGGGCTCCAGAGGTTGGGCACGCCTGAGTATGGACCAGAGGAGATTGAGGAGCAGCCCATGGCAGTGCCACGAGAGACACTCGAGAGGAGACTTCAGAGGTTGGACACGCCTGAGTACGTCCCAGCGACAGGGGATTTGAGGAGCAGACTGGGATCCTGGGCTACTGGATCTGTGTCTGGGGGACAGATTCCTAGGATGGAGCAGCATGAGGTTGTTAGTACCACAACCCCTCGATCAGAGCGGCAAGGGTTGGTCAGTACCTTGGTAGGATCTCCTTCATCGCCACCTCCTCAGCCTAGGAAGAAGAAGTCCAGGAGGAAGGTTGATCAGCTATGCTTCTACTGCAAGAGGGGCATGCATCTGGCTCTGGACTGTCTCGAGTTCCTTGAGGATAAGGCAGAAGGGAAGGACTCAGAGGCAGGGGGTATGATGTATGATAGACAGGGTAGGATAGTAGAGAAGTCCGCAGATGGACTTAGGGCTCATTTATATAGACAAAACCAGGAGGAGTTGAGGAGGTAGGGTCGGTTTGTCTATGTAAGTGGGCGAATATTTTGTGAGGCATCAACTTAGGTTCTGTGTGATACCCTCTTAGACTTAGATGACCTTTTGATGATTGCTACTAATCTAGATCTGAACTCTAGTGTTCCTACTGAGTTGGGGTCTTGAGGATCAGGGTGATTTAGATGAGGCATGTACATATTTAGTTGGCCTACGCCCTGGCCTTTGAGAGACAGATCCTGCACTCATTGCGACTTTCTCAAACATTGCAAACAAAAGTGGCTCTTTTCGTCAGACTTTATCACTCATCAGACAACTTACCATGTCATAAATCAGTTTACTCACCTTTAAAGGTGAGTCTCCCAACAACAAAAACATCCCCTTTGCCAAAAATCCAAGGGGTTCTCATCATAAACAAAACACCCCCTCTTCCAAAAATCACGAGGGGTCTCGCCACAGAACAAAACACCCCCTCTTCCAAAAATCACGAGGGGTCTCGCCATAAAACAATACACTCCCTCTTCTAGAAATCACGAGGGGTCTCGCCATAAAACCAAACTTCCCCTCCTCAAAACTCGAGGGAGTCTTGTTTGTAAGCGTGCGAAGGATGCCATGCCTGTTGAGGGAGGGCTCGTAAATGCCTTCGAACCCCTGCGTATCGCGCAATGGGCCAGTGATTTTGTTTTGCGACGTCCCCGTCTAACCACTGGTGCTAATTCTGAGACATATTGAAGAAAGGTTAAGCTAACGGAAAAGAAGTTAGTACCCCTAGGGTGTAACCCCATTAGATGGCTGCTAGCCGGCGCAACCTGGCTGCGGGACCGCGTGGGTAAGAGTTTAAGGGGGGGTGCCCGCCCCAGTGAAATTACTCCGCGGGATAGTGATGGTTGAGAATTTTTGGGGGAAATTCTGGTTGAATGCTTATCAGGACAAAACCTATTGTTGCGTAACCAACGAGGGTACTGCTGCTAAATAACAATGAGGTGGGTCGTGGTCCTGGTCCGATCAGCCAGGCTATGGTGGGCCAAGGTGGACACCTAGCACTTCTGTACTAGACTGCAGAAAGAGCTGAGCGGATATTAAGTATACATATATACTTATGTGTATTTGATTGCGAAAGATTTTGAGAAGGAAGGCGAGAGTGCCTTCAAAAGGTCTCGATTAAGACCCGCGTCCCTAGTTTTTGCCAGGACTAGGGACACCCAACGAGAAGCCGAAGGTTGTCTAGGACCGGGGAGAGGACGATTGGGAAAGTCTTTGGAACTTATGCGGTCAGCGTCCTAATTTCTGGGCGGTGAGAGGCCCAGGTTAAAAACCTGGCAGCATATAGTTGTGGAGGCATGTTTTGATGGAGGCCTTTACCCTGTGTTTGTCGGCTAATCGGATTGATTCCTGTTTCGTCAGCATTTGGAGTGTGGATGGATTTATAGTCTTCTGATTTGGCAAAGCGACGGGGACGTCGCTTAATATGGTCCGGTAAGCTGTCGGTGCAAATACCCTTACAAGGGTATCCACCCTGGGTTTTTGCAAGTAACAGAAAATTGTTTTGTTTAAAGTTTAAGTATACCGCGCTAAGCGCGGCCGCGTCTGTAATTGCGTTGACTGGGTGGTTGACCACAATAGCGAGTGCGTGGGCGCGCAGGTTTAAAGCGCGCATGATTCTTTTATGTTGTTGATCGTAAAGCCGGCCCGGACCTCGGTCGTTTTTTATTGGTGATATTATTATTATTTATTTATTTTTGATTAAGCAGGAATTAAGGATATTTTCTTTTGATTGGTACATTTGACCGAGTCGGGCGCGCGTGCAGAGAACGACCCCGACGTCGGCATCGGCAATAACGGCGCGATTTTGTGTGGTGAGCGGGATGTCGTAGGATGGCGCGCGGGGCAATTATGGCATGGTATAAGCAAGCCGGCGCGGGCACTGGGAGTCGCGCAGCCCGTTTGATGGCCCAAAGCGTCGCGCCGCACCGTCTTGTATGGTACTCTGTGGACGTGGGTCTCAGGCTTGGGCTCAGCCCTATAGGTTACGACATTGGACTGACACTGCGAAGGTTCGGGGATCGAGGTTAGCGAGCATCGACGCGGCTGCAACAGAGCATCGAGGAGAGAACCGACGGGGTTGAGGGTCGTCGGGCTATCCCCCTCGGTTTTGTTAACGGGAGTGGCGGCAGGCCCGATCCGCAGGACTGGGGAGGTGTTAACAGCCCCGTTGTTCCCCGACAATGTTATGATTAGCTCAGTTTTATTTTATTTATTTATTCTTTATTTTATTTTATTTTATTTTATTTTATTTTATTTTATTTTATTTTATTTTTTTTTTTTTCCTGATTTTTATTTTTGGTCTTTTTTATTGCGTTCCGTTCGGGAACGCGACACTACGGCGGGGTCGCATGCGATGTGTAGAATTCGCAGGATTGCCTGAAGTGCAATTACAAACTGTTTTCATGGTCTGTGCCGGAGTCGCACCCTTTCTGCCATTGGGGCGCAGTGCCATGGGCGCGGCTGACACTTAAAGGCCCATCTCAATGGGTACACCATTAAACTGCTGAAGTACAGACCTATCTCCAAACCCGGATGATGGAGCTCGATGACGAAAACCAAATGTTCTGGGCTGCCTGGGCCTGCTCTGCCCTCGAAGTGTCGCGGGGCATGGCCCGGGCTAAGTCCTTCGGGGCATCCGTCGGGGCCGGAATACTGCAGAGGAGATATACTGCAGAGGAGATTAGCAGGGCCCCTACGTAAGGGTGACGTAGGACAAAACAAGATCCGGGGTGAACCTGGACGTGAATCGAGCCAAGCGCAGGCGGAGAGCAGGCGGAGTGCCCTCTAGTGCTGTTGTGGGGGCATAGACCCGGCTAAGTCCTTCGGGACATCTGTTAAAATTGGAACGATACAGGGCAGATTTGCACAGGCGCACGCGGGGGCAACACGCATAAAACCGAGAAAAGGGCCGACGGCGGGGTGTTTTTCTCACCCTGGCGCTCGACTGACCGTCGGACCCTGCAGCGTTGGAAGGCCAAGTTGATGTCAACCCGGGCTGGAGTAGAGAAGGGGTGGATGACAAGCAGCGAAATGGCGGAGGGGAGAAGGTGGGGAGTCGGGTATGGCAGGGTGACTGTGCAATCGGGCGGCAGGGCAGTGAAGAGGAGGAATGAGCGGGGGCAGTTAGAGACAAAGTGAGACGAACGGAGCAACCGGGATCGTTAGGCAGTGAGGCCAGGCCATTTCGACTGGCAGGCGGTGTTGCACAACTGCGGATGGGAAGGTAGCGCAGCGGGCTGTGTAGGCGCTGCGGGAGAGTCGAGGCGGAGGGGTGAAGCGAGGATAGTGCGAAGGGGGAATGAATTTGGACGGTGATCTGGTCGGGGTGCATTCGGGGATGAAGACGAGGAAGAACGGTCATGGTAGAGGTCGAAGGTGAGTACCTCGCCCGTTCCCAAACGGAATCAGGCGAGGAGGGAGTCGTTTCGGGGGTTTTGGTGGATGGCGAGTGTGATGGAACTATTAGTTTGAGTAGTAAGTTAGTTGTTTAAGCTGTTAGTAGAAAAGGAGCCGCGTCGAGCTATGGAGGAGGTCGGAAGGGAAAGAAGAAGGCTATGCCCTTCTCGATTCTCACTGGAATCGAGTTGAAGAAAGGTCGGAATCGGAAGTTTGGAGGATGGCGAACGAAAATATGAAGTTAGATTGAGAGGAAAATTAGTAAAAGAGGAGTAAGTAGGAAAAGTTAGTGCGCGGAGAGGCGAGGTGAAGACGAAGAGGGAAAACTGAGAAACTGAATGAATTCGGACGGGTTTTGGCGCCAGGTGCATGTGGAAGTGAGGAAGGAGATGCAAACGACGAAGTAAGAGATGGCGGGAAAAAAAATTGCAAAGCCCGCTCGATCCACGATGAAACCGAGCGGAGGAAGAGGCGGCCCCGGGGTTTTGACCCCGGGCGAATCACGTGATGAGGTTAGTTTTAGTGATGAGATGGTAGAAAGGGAGATTAGTGAGAAGAGTTGTGCGCGGAGATGGTCGGAGATGAAGAAGAAGGGAGCCTGAAGGTACCTATCTCACCCGTTTCTTAGTGGAAACGGGTGATTGAAGGCATGATTCGGGGGTTTTCGAGGGCGGCGACCCTGACTATGCGGTTAGATCTAAATGAGAGTTAGTAAAAATATGGTTAGTCAAAAAGAAGGCTGCGTGTGGGAGGAGGGAACGACTTCCAGTAAATAAATGAATAAATAAATGACGATGTATCTAGCCGCTTTTAGCGATAGAGTCATTCTGGTTTTGCTTAGCCTACCGGTAGAAGTAGCCGCTCCCGTTCTCACTGCGCGCAGGTCTGAAAGGTGCGGACGTGGCTTACTGGTAGTTCGAAGTCGTGTCGAGCATTGCCTCAGTCGTGTCCCCGCCTACGGCCCATAGCAGGGTTCGAAGGAACCTGGCCACATTAACGGCCAGGTGCGTCCATGCTGTAGGAACTGCAAAAAAGAGGGTGAGAGGGGCAGACGAACTACGAGTCTAAGAACTTACCTCCTGCCAGTGTCGCACTTGTGTGAATGTGGTTCTTGCTGGTCGCTAAGTTCGATGTCGAGACATTGTAGAGTTGCAGTTTGGGTGTAGACGAAAAGGCGAGATTTCGCTATTGCATTTAGGGTCCGGGCTATAACAGAGTGTTGCGTCTAGGCACAGATTATAACAGTTGTTGTCGTTGTTGTTGGTGACTGCTGCCGCTGCTGGTGGTGAAAATTGCGGTTGTTGGCTATCGCCGAGTATTGTTGCTGTATCTAAAGGTTGTTACAGACTGCTGGGCGGATACGATCAGGTTGAACAAGTCAGGGGTCATTGCTGCAGATTGGAGGACCGTCATGAGAGTTACTTCGGCAGGTTGACTTCGTTGACCAAGCTATCAGTTGGCCGCCATTGCGGGGCCCTCTGGCGAATCAAGGTTTCAAGACCCTCTCTTGCGAGACTGAGCGCACCATTCTTGGATCTTAGAGTCTCACACTTTTCTCTTTTTATCTTTCTAAATCTAAGTCTAGTCTGCTGGTTACGAGGGGAAGGCGGCAGGCGAGATTGCAACCCGTAGGTCCGCATCAAGACTCTGTGGGGAGTCCACCCACCGATTGCGGGAGCTCTGCCGGAACCTAGGCGAGGTTCTGGAGGCAAGGAATCATCAGGTATACCATCTCCATTTGTACAACCTACTACCCATGTTTGCTTATCTCCCTGTAGCATGATTGCGGTATGCATGTGTTGTCCCTATGGTTTTTGCTTTCTCTTCAGGACCTAATCAGATTGAATGGAAAGAATGTGTGAGAGTGAAGCTTAAGTTTCATCTTTATTTTGACTGAAAGCAGACTAAGGATGACCTGGGGGAAGGTGAGAGGAAGGCAGTTTTGCATGCGTTTGGAAGGGTCAACCAAAGCCTAAGCATTGTTTCTACTGTGAATGGCTCAGGGCTATATTTATTTGGCTGTTTTCTAAAGGACGAGGCATTGTTTCTACTGTGAATGGCCGGGTTGCTATGTTTATTTAGTTGTTTTTTGGAGGACCAGACATTGTTTCAACTGTGAATGGTCTGTTTACTCTAGTTAACTCTGAGGGTTTGCCTGATTGAAGGGGTTTAAATTCTTGTTTATTCTGAGGGAGGATTTTTTGTCTAAGGCTAAGCATTGTTTCCATGGTGAATGGTTTAGCCTGAAAACTACACACATAAATTAAACTGAGTATAAAGGAAAGTACTTTATGTATATTTGCATGTGAACTGGCAGCTGGATATTGTTTCTAGTATGAATGGTCCAACGTTAAGACATATCATTAAGAAGAGAAAAGGGAGAATACAAAGTATAAATGGAAATAGTTTGGGCAAGTTGAACATTGTTTCTATTGTGAATGGTTAAGTCCCTTGCCATATTTGTCTTTTCTTTTGAAAACGAAGTCAGAGAAATACGAAATCTTTGGATATTAAACAGCTCAGGGCGACTAGGCATTGTTTCCATGGCGAATGACCTAGTCATCTGCCCAAAAGAAGTGAGAAGTAGTTGTGCAACCTGTTCGTGTATATCATAAAGACAAGTTGGGCATTGCTTCCATGGCGAATGGTCGAGCTCTATGTCTTATGTAAGATGGGTATAAGGATTCAAGGACTTGAAGATTCATGAACTATCTATATGGAATGAACTTGGGATGGTGAGAGTACTTACATTCGTGGTTTGGTTTAAATGTGACTGGATGGCATGACTTGTTTGTTTGGGTTTCAGTATTATAGGTAGTTACTTTAGTTGCTCGCCACGTGTTAGAGCCATATGAGTTAGTGTCAATTCCTGCATTTTCTGTAATAACTTTTTTTTACTTAGGTCAATTCCTGCATTTTCTGAGATCTTTTCTTATACTTGGCTTTGTATAAATCTTGACAAGTTACTTTTCCTACGGGAAGCGCTGCCGAAATTTTTACAAATCCAAGAAGTTAGTCAACTTTTAACTTGTCAGAGTTCAACTTGTCTTTTCCATATATCTGGCTTAATATAAATCTGGAAAGTCTCATTTTCTAAAGGAAGTGCTGCCCAAATTTTTACTAATTTAGGGAGTTAGACAAAATTGAACTTTAAGAAGTCAAAGTTATTCTCAAATTCTGGACCTCGCTTTGTATAAATTTTGGGAAAAAACTTTTCTAGAGGGAGTGCTGCCGAAATTTCTGCAAAACTGAGGAGTTAGTTAAATCTTGTGTAAATTAAACTCAAGTTGTATTGTGAGTTCAAATCAGACTTAGTATAAATCTGAGAAGTCTCTCTTTGTAAAGGGAGTGCTGCCCAAATTTTTACTAAATCAAGGAGTTCGACAAAATTTGACTTTCCAGGAGTTAGAGATTATTTTTGCTCTCGTATATGGGCTTTTATAAATTCTGGAAAGACACTTTTCCTACGGGAAACGCTGCCGAAATTTTCTTAGTTTAGAGGAGATAGATTATATTTTGACAGGTGGTGATTCAGGCGATCTACCCAGAATAGGGGAGATTCTGCAGTTGGTCTACCTTTGGGTTAAGCACTGACTTAAAAGTAGACTTAGGTTTAACTTATAAGGAGATTTTGAGTGAGGATGTACTATGGAGTTGTATTCTCCATACACTTATGATCTTAGCTTGGGGATTGGTCTGCCGTGTATTACAAGTCTTTTTTGATCATTTGATCCAAGCTAAGGGCTAGATCCAGCTTGATCCCTTAAGGATCACTTTCTGTTATCGCTGATAACAGGTCGGTTGCCGATTCGTCGGTCTA
This sequence comes from Chara braunii, assembly GCA_003427395.1. Lineage (NCBI taxonomy): Eukaryota > Viridiplantae > Streptophyta > Charophyceae > Charales > Characeae > Chara > Chara braunii. The sequence continues at coordinate 2,705,593 of BFEA01000156.1, read as the reverse complement.
CGACTCAATTTCAACTCTTCCTCTACACTCAACCTGAAAGGCTTTAGCCCTGGTGATTTCGTTGTTTCATTAAGGTTTCACTCGGACTTTTATTGAATGGCCATTTAACAAAGGTACTAAGTATTTTAATTAAGGTTGGTTGGACAGGAGGTTTGGGGCTTGCATGGCTAAAGCGAGGGGTATGAGTGTCGAAGATGGTTGAGGTTGACTCCGTGTAGCGCGTGGGCTGTTGATTTGACTCGTTGATGTGATTACAGGTATGGTTGTGGTTCGGACTCTGGGTGTGGTTGCCTGCGATTTCATACATATATGGCTGAGAGGAGCCTCACTGTGCCTGTGAGAAGTGATCGTCCTATATAGTTAACCCTTATATATCTATAAGTGCCTCGGGTATGTGCGCGACTTACAGTGATCGTGCGCAAGGGTTAACCAAATTTGGGCTTGAGTGAGAAGGAAAACCCTCTGTTATCCTCTGCTCTTTGGAGTTTTTTATAGTTCGACGTTATAGTTCGTGGCAACCGTCAAAGTCAAACCCCTTGATGTTCGACTGCCACGACAACTTAAAGTTGTCTACTCAACCCCTTTGCACAGGGTGCAGAAGAGGATGTGGTCTTCCACCGCGCATGGCGGTTGTCCAGCGTCGAGAGATTAACTCTCAAGGCGCGTGTCAGCCGACACTTGAGTGTCGAATGCGACCCTCGAGATTAACGAGGATCGTCTTAGTATGGGTACTACATAGTACGCCATTGTCGCGACTGCGTGCGTACACTTGCATTGCGAGTCGATATGAGTTAGCCTTGCGTCTGCGCGGTTTTATACTAAGTCTTGCGCGCGACGCCTATTCGATTTCCGCATTGGAAAGTTATGGGTTGGCTACCGAGGGGCTAGGAGCGTTGTTGTGTTGTTTGCGTTGTATCGTTTTGTATATGTGTTGTTCTGTATGTGCGTTTGTAAAGTGGAGTGCCCGTGGTGTGTGGGATGCGTCCTAGTCGACCGGCGACGAACCGCGCTTGGGACCTCAGCCCCCCAAGGTGTCGGTTCGCGTGCGGGTCCGATAGAGGTGTATTACCGCGTGTACCCCCTATGCTACAGCGAACGAGAAACGCCCTCGGCTGGTCCACCTCTGTGATTGCAGCTGATTAGCTTTCGTACTGTGGACTGGTAGCTCGGCAGGGATATGCCCACCGAAGGGAGGTGACAACTCCCGTAAGGTGTAGGTAAGTCGTGCCTCGCGTAGGCCCTATCATGTCGTAGGGGCTCGCTATAGGTATGGCTGGCGCACTCGGCCGGAGCGGTTTGTGGAAGCTCCATGTATATTGCGACGAAGGATTTAGATTGACTCCTGCGTGACGCGGACTGGAGGGTCCCGCGCTGCCCTGGTGCGGTGCCGGACCGATGCGTTCGACAGCGCTGTTTTAGGACGGGCTCACGGGTAATCTCATCCCCTCCTCCCATTTCGACAACAACACGATCTCCTCTTCGGATCAGGGTTTCAGTGAGAGTGCTGGCCTCCCTCTCCGAAGCTAGGAGCAGCCTCTCGAACCTTGAATTCCTCTGCTGCAATACGTTGACTTCTACTGGCACGAACGGGACAATATCTTCGACAGCCATAGCAGCGGTGCCCTTGTGAGGTATAACAGGTGTTTGAGTGTATGTGTGTGTGTGTGTGTGTGTGTGTTTGTTAGAGAGAGAGAGAGAGCAGGAAAGTGGGGCGGTAATCATCCTCTTCGTCGACGATTTCGACTGCCTCTGCTGATTGGACAGCGTGGCGCGTCAATGACTCGGCGCGATTAGTATCCACCTCACGACACACACACACACATACACACAGTCACACACACACACACAATACGCGAGGTTGGATGCGAGACGGTGCCACTTGCAATCGTGATCGGTGTCGTCCAACCGTTCGTGCATTTGCGATGGAGACCAACGGAACGACGTTACAAAGGTAATGTCTCAAGGCTGTAGCCCTTCGCTGTCTGAGAAAGGGTTAATTACATAATACCCTTGTATGTTGACATATAAGCCAATATGTCCCTCAAAGTTGTGGCGAAAGACTGGCAAAGAGCAATGCGCTTTTGGGGCCCATTATATGATGTATGCACCTGTCAGTCGCTCGTAATTTGCAATATGCGCATTACCATTTGGGCCTTGGCCTTTTGCGCTCCGAGTCGGGCCTTCGAAAAAGTAAGAATGTACGAGGGTATTTCCCCAATGTGGACGGTATGCCGTAGGGTTATCGTGGCTCCATCGACAAAAGATTTCACTAAACCCAGGACGTAAAGGGACATCTTAGCATATACATGAACTTGTGGGGGTATTTGCAATTTATCCGTCTGATAAAAACTTCACAAGAAGACATGCGGCCACATCCCAACCGGCATGCACTCTTTTTTACTTGTGTATCTTGGTATCTGGTATTGGAATATACATCAGTTTTTTATATGCGCTTCTGTGTGTGATCTTAAGCTGTGTATTTTTCCCTTCTTCTCAATGCAATTCTAAAGGCGCGTGTGAACCCACTCGGAAGACGCCGGCGAAGTGTGAGCACGTTTTACTATTTGTTCGTGTTTTCTTGCTAACGCAATATACTGGGAGCGAAGTTTTTGACGTCGGTGTTTTCTTGCTAACGCAACATACTAGGAGCGAAGTTTTGACGTCGGTGATGCCTCGTTTTGTCTTAATAATCAAGACAGCTAGGTGGTGAGGATACGAGGAGACGGAGCAAATGATTTGTTCGTTGACTCATGTCTATTTTCGGTATGAGTACTACGGAGCTGCTCTGACTAGAGCGGAGATCGAAGGAGGGTTAGTTGGTCGTACGATGGTTGGACGCTTGGTAGTCCTCGTACATGACCTTGTTCAAAGTGATGTTGTATTTTGCTTTTCCGTCGTAATATGATGGGATCCTTCTTTGGTCTCGTTATAATTCAAGCAGCTTAGTGACGAGGATATGATGATGCTGATTGGATGATGTGTTCGTTCGTTGAAGAACCTTTCTCGGTATTGACGTTAAGGAGCTCAGTTTGACTCGAGTGGCGAATGAAGGAGGGCTAGTTGGTTGTACGATTGGATAGATGGATTGTTGATAGTGTTCTCCGCCTATACCAATCTGTTTTTTTGTTGACGTGTTGGATGATCAACAGTGCAATTTGGCGTTATTGGTTTCGACTCAAATACGAGTGAAACAACACGGTGGTTTGACGGCGATTGGAGAAGCTCACGGTGGGCTTTCTGCGGCACAACTAAGAATCAGCACCGGTGTAAGGCCTTGGATGTCCGAGGGCTTGCGATTATTCTGCTCGAAGTTGTTAAAGCGCTTTACGAAGATGGCGGGGCGCAACTATAACGACTATAGACATGATTATCGTCGCGGACTATGTGGTCACCGAAGTGGTGACTATAGAAGACAAGGAGGTACTGGCGAACGATCGGTGGAAGGACATAGAGATCGCACGTGGGAGCATGGTACATCCAGTCAGTCAGATAGGAACGATGAGCCGCCACGATGTTTCGTTCCTGTGTGTTACGAATGTGGAGAGTCAGGCCACTATCGGAATCAGTGCCCGAAGCTCGGAGGTGAGGGTGGTACGAGGTACGCTGGTCAGCAGGGACGCTCGTTGTCCCCTAGGCAACACGTTCGAATGCCAACACCGAAAGCAACGTCGGAGGACCCGGCAATGAAGAAATTGATCAAGGAACTGGCGGCATCAATAGCCACGATGAAGGAGGGTTTCGATGTTGTTAAGGCCGAGAAAGAAGAGAAACAAAAACGGAAGATGGAGAAGCAGTCTCAATTAGAGCGCGAGAAGGAAGAAAGGCAAGCAGCAGAAGAAGCACGCCAAGCCGTGATTCGAAAGGCGAAACGGAAGGAGGATAAGAAGAAGAGGGAGGAAGAGCAGAAGGAAGCCTTGAGAAAAGAGATGTTGATGGAAATCTCGCCACATATGGGCGAAATCGGCGAATCTTTACAGGAGAGATACGAACGGGAGGAGAGGAGGAGGGTCAAAGGCAAACTTGAAGCGAGAGTTGTTTTACCCCCATCATCGGATGAAGATGATGCCGAAAGCTACGACAGTGAGGTTGATACGCTGAGCTAGCAGACAGAGCATCTTCTTATTAGTGAGAAACGCAAACGGGGTGAGGACAATGCTGTTGGTGACAGTCCGCCAATGGAGACACCTGCAAAGAGAACGGCGAAGCGGAAGCTGCAACTTGGTTGTAGACATCAGCCGATGAAGAAGACCCCGCAGCACAAGACTCCAACCCCTGGCCGAAGGAAGATTCCGGCAGCACCAGGGTTGGTTGGTAAATTGAAGTTCGTAACTGAGAACCTTCGGATGCTGGGGAATCTCAACGTTGAAGAACTCAAACGTATCTGTCAAGATGAAGATGTCATCTATGATGGGAAGAAGATGCAAGCCATCCTGGTTATTACCGAGAAACGGACATGGGTCGCATATCATGAAGAGGAGAAGCAGAATGTTGCAACGGAAGAGGTCGGTGATACTAAAGGAGACGATGGAGATGCTGATGACGATGCAGGTAGTGGTTCGTGAGCACCACGTAAACTTTGGGTCATATGTGGACGCCTTATTGAATTACGGAGGTTAGACATCTACGATGAGCAAGTGGAGAGGTTATATGGATTGGTTGTCATCGCATTGGCGCTGTATGATGAGCTACGCTGGCTTAGGAAATGTATTGCCTCGTGGGTGGATATGTACTGCAGATATGGTGTTCAATGCTTTAGCACTGATTCTAGATGTGTGTATATCCTGACATCTTCGTCGTGCCGTGCGCAGTACGTGAGACAGACAGCTAGGACCGGGTCTATACGCTGGCGGGAGCATCTATCGGTATGTAACAGAGGGCAAAAATTTAACCACCTGTATAGGTGGTGGCGGTCTTTTGGATTTGAGTCATATGTCTTGATTCCTGTTGATAGATGTAAGCAAGCGGACCTGTCGGTGATTGAACATATGTATATACTACGCTGGAGCCCGACTCTGAATACATCCGACAAACCGGTAACAAGGGAAGGTGTTGGAAGCAGGAGGAGAGGCCGACGGGAGAGGGAAAGGGTTATACCTATTACAAGGACAAATCACACCTCGCAGAGAGTTATACCTATCAGCGTAAGTCTGTGCGACTCAGATGGAGGTAGTGCTAACGTGTACCAGTTTCTATAGGAGCAAGAGACAGGCAAACGGAGGCAGTTTTCTATGTACATACATGGGGGTAACTATTGGTGTGGTGGTTGGAGATCGATTCGATCTAGCTATGGTAAATCTGAGGTGTTGATTAACGGACGGCGTTGCAAATTGGCGGCATGCAAGAACGAGATGGAATCTGGTGTGAGGGTGGACGTCCTGCATTTGAGAAGATGGCAACCGAAGATTAATATGGATAAACCTTTCCTGGTCCCGATACTACGTAACCAGCGAAGAATTGAGATGCTGCGAAAATGCAGCCTCGAATCTCTTATGAGATTGATGAGAGCTGCGCAGGATTTTCAGAAGACGGTCACAACCGCTTACTTGAGACAGCTAATTAGCCGCGTGGTCAAAACTGATCACGGTTGGAATGTCAACTCGAAGTTGATGATGAAGTTGAAGTTCGATGATCGGATCAAGTTGGTTGAAGTCCGAAAACTCCTCAATGATAAAATTGAAGACATGGATATTCCAGGATGCATGAAGGTATCTGCACGGCTTGGAGTTCACATCATCTGGATTAAGAAACCAGGCGGTGGCGAACTTGATACACAATCAGCGGGTTTATGCCTGGGTTGATGTGTCTACCTGCACATGTGCAGGTTTTCCCTATCCACGGATAGGAGGACACGTGCAAGCTAGACTGCAGGATCTGGATGACGTTCACCCACTCTTGGTGAATGCCAATAATGTGCCAAAACATAAGCACCCTGATAGGGCAAGCTTGTTGTTGAGGAAGATTACGGATGGGTTTGTAGGATGGGCTAACTTTCGGGGCCCTGGACCTAAGATCGATAAAAGGGAGGTAGATGCATGTATGATGGATGCTCACATGGAAATTACTAAATGTTTGGATATGGAGGTGGTGCAGCAAATGAAGAGAAGGCTTACCGGTTTGGTATGCACACCCTTGGACAGAAGCCCAGGGGAAACCCTGGTTCTTTGCCCCAAGGTGTATTACGAAGCTATGTTGAAACTATTCGTACGAAGCCCGGGGTATGGTGCAGAGAGAGTCGGAGGACTCCCTGATGACTGCTTTCAAGACTGAAGCCATAGAATGTGGACTCCTGAAGTTCTTGCAGTGGGACAAGAAGGGTAAGATCGGTGAGGAGTATGCTTTACCAAAGCATAGTATCTCACTCGCTTTCGCCCTATCTGTCTCACTTACTCTGAACCTACTGCGAGGACTGGTAGAGTTGTGGCGAAGATTTTGAACCACATGTTGTTCACTATACCCGGGGACTGGCACTTCAACCTTAAGTCGGTGGAATCTCTCGTCCCTAAGTTGGAGAATATTAGTAATCGAATTGGGAGACGGATGGGGTTTGGTTCGGAAATGTCTGCGATGTCTTATGACATCAAAGACATGTTTTGTAAACTTCCCCACGCGGACATCATGGATGCAGTCCATTGGCTAGTTGACCATCCTAGGGACAAGGGTAGGTTGTCGGCGCGAGTTAATACACGTGGGAAAGGTTGTACCTTCGGTCGCGCTGTCGGGGCAAATACCCTGACAAGGGTATTTGTCGGGGGTTTTCAATGTCAGACGCTGTCCGACTTTCTCGCTGAATTGAAGGACTTGATGAGACTGACGTTGCCAATGTTTATTCAGACATGACCTATGACTGACAGGCTAAAAGTTTTCGGACGTTAGTCCGGGCGCGTGTGGCGTCCAGGAGTAACAAAGGCGAACGGCAATTCTTCGCTTTTGTCGAAGTCGTGGGAATGTGCGGATATGGGAACGGTAAAACTAGACCTATTTCACCTAAAACAATGTCGCACAGCTTAAGAGCCGCGCGATTCAGGGCCTAAGCGGGCCAAAAAGGGGCCGCTGCGACGAGGTTGGGACCGCAACGTGAAGGGGTAGTTAGCCTAGGGTCCGTGGGGCTTTTTGCGCCAAGGGCCGGGGTTGATAGCATTTGGGCCGGCTGAGTCGGGTGGCTGCTAAGGCCGTCGGCCACCAACCCAGCCGGCCAGCCACAGTGGCAAGCGGGCTTAGCTGCTAAGCGCTAGAGGGAGGCCTATTGGGCTAAAGTGTCTTCAAATGAATGGCAGCTCCTCTTTTAATGTGAGAAGGAGCTAGCCCAGTAGGTACCGTCGTCGGACTATCACCCTGTAGGCATAGGGATCGAACCTGACAACAGGCGACTGGGCTGGCTCCTTTTGCTGAGGGCTGCCCGGTTCCCCACCCCTCTGATGTGACGCGGTCGATTTCGACCGCGCGATCTACCAGATCGCACGGCCGAAATCGGCCGCGCGAAGATCAGCACGGCCGCGCGATCTACCAGATCTACCAGAGCGCACGGCCGAAATCGACCCCCATCAGGGATTCGAACTCGGGTCTGTGTTGCAACAGTTCCCGAGGAGAGGAGGATGAGAGGAAGTGTTGTCAGTGGAGAGTGGAGGTCTGCAGGATGAGGGGAGATGTTGCAGCCATGGCCAAGGGCTGGAGGCCCTCTGCCCCACCTTTGTGCTGGTGTTGTGACCGGTAGGCGGCGTCAGAGTTCGGACGGTGCGGCAGGCAACACTCATCTTAGTGGGATTATGCTGCCGGATTTGCCACGCGACGCGGATATTTTTAATGTGACTGAGGGGAGGTGTTGTCCGTTTGGCGGCGCGATAATGGCAAGGGTCATCAGGGGTTATGCTACCGAAATTTTGGTTCGGCGGCAACCTTTTTGAGGGGGAGGTGCTGCCAATTTTTTTTTGGCATGGCGGCAGCAACACTTTCAGTGGAAGTGCTACCTCTTTCTTAGCACGGCGGCAGCAACTGTCAGTGGGGTTATGCTGCGTATTTGACGACACGGCGAGCCATGGTCGCGCCGTTGGGGTTTTGGTGTGCGGCAGTAAAGGTGGATCCTGGTGTGGCCTAGAGGTTGGGTCTATGCTGGTGCACGATTGGGTCTGAGCGGCAGTGGCTATTGGAGTTGCAACGCTTGCGGTTTGTGCCGGAAGAACATCTTTATTTTTTTTTGGGGGGGGGGCTCGCAGCACATGCGGCTTGGACCAGGGTCACCCTTATTTTTTTTGCGGCACGCAGTGCGAATTGTTTTCAGTTATGACCTATTTGGTAATGCGGGCGATAGTATGGGGTTGCAAGGGGACCATCTGGGAGCATTTTGGGACCAGGTGGGACCGACTCTGAGTTCAGGATCAACGTGTTGGTATGGCTATTGTGAGCGGGCATGATGATTGAAGGCGACATGGACTTGCGGTTGGTTGGGGAAGTGTCATTGGAGCACGTGGTGCAGTTGGGACTGCGTTGGGACTGTCTGGATGTTGAGGCAATGTGGGTTTGGATTATGGGAGCACCCTCTTTGAGGATTGTCTCATTCAGACATATCGATGGACCCAACCTTGGTGTGATCAGGCACTTGGAGAAAGCGACGGACCGTCGTTCAGTGAAACGACCATAACCTGTGAAGTTGGGAGCTGCGTATTTTCATGTGAGCCGCATATTTTCATATTCAACGGCGATCTTGTACTTGATTTGTATATTAACCGGTCTTCTTGAGTGAGTCGGACTAAACTTCACTCAAGGTCAGTTGAGTGACTCATATTTCTCTTCACACCTGTGTGAACCCACACTTGCTTGACCCTGTTCATTGAATGTTTTTTGAAAATGGCAAATTTAATGTGTGTTCGCATGTGAA
>BFEA01000156.1:2657405-2668834 GCA_003427395.1 Chara braunii | reverse complement strand
CTCTCTCTCTCTCTCTCTCTCTCTCTCTCTCTCTCTCTCTCTCTCTCTCTCTCTCTCTCTCTCTCTCTCTCTCTCTCACGGTCCAATATCATCGCCTCGCCCCCACACCGCAGCACCGCGCCAGCGCTCCATAATCCCCGCAGCCCCGCGCGATGACCACTCCAACGTATCCCCGCGGTCGATCGCTCGGATAAACTCCCCTCCCCCCCGCACGGCAGCCCCGCGCTACCCACAGCTGGACCGCGCATGTCCAGTTTCGCAGTCCCCTCATTGTGATGCGCCACGCTCCAGTCATAGTCCGCGCCACAGTCCACTCACCGCAGTCGCCTCGTCCGATCCGACGCCCCCTCCGCGCTCCAGTCTCGCCCCCCAATTCCCGTTCGGCAACCGGCGCCGATTTTCCTCGGGCCCAGTGGGAAGCCTCACGCTGGGCCCTTTGTGATCTTTAAGAGTATAGGGATATTCTTCTCTCATTTCACCTCACACTATCTACCTACCACTACTAATTGTAGGCATACGGGGAACCCAATAGCAGCCAGAACAGTGTTCACGAGAGAACATGCGGGGGCTGCTCCCAACCTGCAGGTGGGCGATACCGGCTAGAGGACAACCGGTAGCATAAGGGATCATGCCAATAGGACCAATCCCTGTGCCTCCCCTCAGGTTCCCTCCCCTCCGAACATCAGCAGACTCTGCTCAATGCCGATCGGGGGATCCAGTGGTCTATCTCTAGGTGGCGGGCGCCAAACATGCCCAGGAAGGTACATGAGGCCAATGGGGATTGAACCCACGACCTCCTGAATGCCACTTGCGAGCCTTACCAACTGAGCTAGTCCGATGGATGATACAGAGAAGATTAGCATGGCCCTTGCTCAAGGATGACACGCATAGTCCTCGGACCTCTCCACAAAACAACTTTCTGGAGAGTGCAGGGCTTCACGTGTCGACATCATTTAGACAAAACTTTTTTTTCTGCAGAAGAAATGTAGTGGCGAGTAAGTGCAACCAGGCCTCGAGTTCGACACGATTCTCAACTTTTTCACTCTCCACGCATCCGCCACGACATGTGACGGATGGCGAGTAGTGCAACTAGGCCCTTAGAGCTGGAAGAGCCTCATCCACTGCTAAATAGCACGGACAAATGGCATTGATTGGCTCCCAAATAAGGAAGCATTAACCCCATTCGACTAAAAAACTATTTGAGCCGTTCTGCGCCATACAAATTGGCGGAGGGGAATGGTAGCAGGGAAAAAGAGTCTGACTAAATTGGAGATCCCAGTCAAACCCTTGGTAGCTCATTCTGTAATTGCGACCTGAAGTTGACAAAGGCCCTGTCTCCCTGGTGCAACCCTAATTAGCACAATCCCTTATGCAAGGGTACAGCGCATAACAGAACCCTGGCGACTGAACAGAGAGGAGAAATCATCATCCAAAGCGAAGCACCACTTCCACTTCAAATCGCTGTAATCTTGCGGAAAGATTCATTTTCATTTTGCACATTTGATTAGTGCACAACAGTCTACAGGCATTTCGAGCCTTTCCAAACCAGGTGCACTCGGCGATTCCAACATAATGAATGTAGGGGGTCCTACTAAAGTGTCCAACTGCATGTAGAGTGTCGTGTAATGGAGTGAGGCCCTATACGAGATGTTGGCCGTTCGTTCTAAGTTATCAACGGCCATGATCTCTTTGGGCCTGGCCAGACCCCTCGCCAATGGGCCTGGCTCAACAACAGACCACTCTGAGCACATTCATTAAAGTTTACACATTATAAGATGGGGGCCTGAGGGGAGGTACAGGGATTGGTCCTTCGGCATGGGCCTTGATGCTACCAGCTGTCCCGTGGCCAGTATTGCCCACCTGCAGGCCTGGAGCAGCCCCCACATGTTCGCTTGTGAACATAGTTCTGGCTGCTACGGGTTCCCCTATGATTACAATTAGTAGGAGTGGTAGCAAGGTATTGTGAGGTGAAATTGAGAAGGACGAACCAGCTTCTGGACCTGCGCCATCTTCCGGACCCCTCCCCTCCCCGTATTTTCTCTGCATCTAGAGGTGTCCTGATTTGCCCCCGAGAACCCCCCTATGTTTTTGTTCGATTAAAGGTACCTCGTTGAAATGTGTATGTTGTCAGCACTGGTAGCTCTTGAAATTCCGCCCTTTCTTTTAATCTGAAAATGCATGGGAAATTCGCGCGCCTTAGTGAGCGCGCTCGGAATTTGGCTCGACAGTTAGGAATTTTGGAATTAGCGGCACGCGGCGTAACCTTTCACACACGAATGTTCTTGGCCTCGACATGGAAGACTCTGGGAATTTTATAGGAATATGGATTAGAGTAGGACTTACTTTTTTTTCCCGCGTCTACTTTTCGCGTGGATATGGTGATTTCAATTTTTGAATTAGCGTAGTTTTGGGAAAAACTGTAACTGTTTCGGTGCCCATTCTTCTTTTGCTGTTCGGCACCATGCAAACGAGCTCCCTCCTCCTTCCTTCTTGCGCCCCTCTCAGCGTCTTCCCTCGCGCGCACATGCTCTCTCGCTCCCTCCCCCTCCAACTGTTTTTCTCTCTCCTTCCTTGCGCGCGCCCTTTTTCTTTTTCTTGATCATCTGAATCTTGGACCCGTTTCGCGCTATCGTTCGCTCTCCTCTCTTTTCCGCTCTAAGACCGGCGCTCGAAAAACCCAGTCGATCCTCTCTCCCCGTCTAGCTCAGGAGAAGCGCCGTGCGAGACGATTCTGATTGGCTGAGATCGGGTTGTGAGGGATCAACATGGCTTTCAACGGGCGATTACTCTCAAGCCCTCCCTTGCCCTCCCTTACCCTCCTTTACCCTACTCTTCATTTTTTCCCGCATCTCTGCCCCTTCTCGCAACTATAAATTTCGTCGGCGCATCCGCAAATCTCTCTCTCAACTCGTCAGCCAGCTTCCGGAAAGCAGTGGCTAGATGATGTGTGTATAGTGTGGGTCGAAAAGTTCTGACAGGCTGACTCTAGACTGGCTGGCTGTGCGCTAGATCGCCTCGGTGGATTGTGGGATTCGGATAAGCCACGTCGAGGCTAAGTTGGCAAGGTGACGATCGCAGTGGTGGATGGTGACACGCGACGACCGTGATCGTCGGTGCATGAATGAAGATGAGTGATCCGAGTTGAGTGGATGACTGGCCCGGGGCCATGTTGGAATTTGGCGGCGAGTACGCTCCCCTTGTTGCAAATCCTATCTTTGTTGTGAGCTCACAGCGGTAAAGTCGGACCTTCTTTGCATTTCCCGATCTCAGTGTAACTCTTCCCTCCTGGCTTTATATTCTGGCCTGTCTCTTCCTCCCTCCTTCTCTTTTCTCGCTGATATGAATAACTATGCATGATGAGTCAATCTTTTGCTTGTGATGGAATGGGCATTTGTGAATGTGTGCTCGGAAGAACTTCTCCCGGTACTCTTCCATTAGTTTCCCGGGTAATCCCCAGACCTACTGAGATTTGATCGTCTTGTCTTGTGAACGGGGAATGCGTGTGTAGTGACCATCGGCGATCTAAAGGGATTGTGATTACTTGCCATTGACATGACAGGGCAGGGGCATTGCATGTCTGCTGTTTTCGCACCTTCCACCGTGAATGTATGTATATGGGATGAAATGATCCAGCACGAAACTCGTCTTGATTAGGATACTGTCCGGACGGATCGATGACAGCGGCAATGTTGTTGGGATTTTGTTCACGAATGCAAGAGTGTTTAGATCTGTTGATGCTGTGATTACGGAAGAGTAGTTCGGGAGTTGTCGTTCGGGACACACTGCACATGTCATCTGCCTTATGCTGAACAACATATGCAGCATACCCTCGTAGAACAATGCGGGACTCCAAAGCCACGTGCGATCGGTACACGTGAACAGTGGCCGCGTCTCACCACACATGAGTTTTTGTCTCTCTTTGAACTTTCCTTTCCTGCTTCGTTTTTAGGAGTTTTGATTATGCCTTTCTGGTTGGACCGATAGGTTGTGTTTTTCGACTAGTATCGATTTTGGGCCTACGATGAATGATTGAGGATATCTTGGTGCCTGATTGATTGCCATGTGGACTGACGGACTCAACCTGACTAGGCGCCGACCTCCCGTATCCCCACCTCGCCCCTTCCCGTACAACGAGGAAAGGACGTGTGTGTGTGAGTGGGACGTACGAGAAGCCGTCACAAAGATTGGTGGGCGATATTATTTCCCTCCTGAAACTCGGTGTGCTTGGTTTGTTGATGCTGGGTTTGTCATTATCGATACGCATTTTCCGCCATATTCGTTGCTATTACCGTTTAACGAGTTGATCGTCATCCCGTGGTCGGCGGTGGCGCCCCATTGGCCTAAAACTCTATGTAGTGATTGCCAACGCTTTCATCACTACCAATCAAAGGGTTTCCACTACCGAGTACGGAATGAGGACGAGCATAAGGAAAGGGTCCCGCAATTAAGGCCGTCTACGTCAGATTCAGAATTGTGCAACGGGCGGCGTCGGGAGTTAGTCCGAGAACGTGATACGAAGTACATGCCCGCTCGCTTTCACTCCAAACGAACAGTCGTGGCTCGGTGGGAGGGTATATAGTATTTTCTGGATTGAATTCGAACTTCCCCGCGTTGCGAATCCCGCGCGCTCGCTTCGTAACCCGCGTTGCAACCGACCGGTTCTCTTGCTTCATTAGACCAACACGGGGGATTTCAGTTCAGTCTGTGTCCCCGCACTCAATTTCCAAAAAATCCTTGGCACACCCTATCTTGCTGTTTTTCAGGGCCTTTGTTCCCAAAAATCCTTGGCACGAAAGACGGCGCGGGGCGTGATGTTGGTATTGGAGCCGACACGTGTCGGTTCTGACGATTGTAAGACGAGCTGGCGAGAGGAAGATCAACTAAACAATGTAATTGCCTCAGTCCTCCCGTCACTCGACAGAGGACCGTCGAGGCTCAAATAGAGAATGCCCATGACCGATGCTAATGGAACACCTTTCAGGGTGATGGTAAGCATCCCCGCTACCTTTCCATTCTGTCCTAACTACACTCATCCGGAGGCATGGCTTGAAGCCGTGCAATCACAGGGTTATGACGCCGAGGATCTTCCCCGCGTCATCACCTTGTTACTCCTAAATACCGCGCACGATTGGTTCAGAAGGCACCGATGGGTGGATTGGGATACTTTTAAGAGAACGTTCCTAGCGCGATTGAACGCGGTGAGCGAAGATGCTGCATGGTTCGTACTGAAAAACCGTTCGCAGGAACCAGGGGAACTGTTACCCGACTTTGTGGATCGATTTCAGACCGCCTGAGACAAACCGGGACGGAAAGAAAACGCTGTCCGAGACCTGTTCATCGATCATCTCCGCAATCCCGTGTTGAAGGCGAAGCTGCAAAAAAAGGTCCCTCGCAAGACGAGCCAACTGTCCGTCATTAGCTGAAGTCCTCGAGCTAGATCTGCTGGACATGCGTAAGTATATCAGTCAAGGAGAAGAAGACATTTCGGACACGATCAAGGACGTGACTGCTAAGCGGCGGTCATGGCTTAGAGCAGTGGGACGATTTTACCCTTGTAAACATAGTCATGGCCCAAGATGCCGGATCGGTACCTATCACCAACATGCATCTGGCCCAGATGATTCATACCGCTACGACTAAACAGTCTGAGTGGATGAATAATTTACTTCAGATGCAGACTTCTCAGATGGATCGACTCGAACAGATCATGACGAAACTAGTGAAGGCTAATTCCAGCCCTTCTCGCCCTGTTCCCTCTCAGTACCCGCTGCTAACCGCCCCCCCCGCACGAGGACCAGCTCCTCCTGCTGCTCCCCTTCATATGGTTAATCCAGCAGGAAGGATCGAATGCTACAATTATAAACAGTCGGGACACTTCGCGCGAGAATGCCCTCAGCCGAAACGCAATCAACCTCCCCCTGTAGCCGCGCCCGTGGCCTTGAATCAAGGTTGGGTGGCCCCAGTATTAGAAGCCACAAGGGAAGCTTCCCCCTTCGTGGCTGATCAACCACCCTCAACCGATCCTGTCGTGTACCTTCATTTGGCCCAGCCGAGTACCTTCATTTGGCCGGACTGATCGGAGCGATCCGACCTGCCAAAGACGAGCTCGATTGGGTCGAGCGCACATTAGAGCGAGGACCACAGTTTCAAACAGGAAAGATCGATGTCCTACAGACACTCAAACAGCTGGACATTTGAGTGTCGGTCCTCGTACTACGACACTTGCTAACCATATCCGAAGCTGCAAATGACAAGCTCCTGCAACAATGGCAGAAGAATCAAAAGCGCTTTACCTACCAGCACGTTCAATGTATGCTAGAGAAAAAGAAAGAAGATGACTGCGAGGCAACTCCTCCCTCTGCGATCGAATCTTACGCACCTGAAACAACCAGAATCGTTGTCATTTCTTACGCCGAAAGAGACCATTTTATATGTGTTCGATCGGTCCTATGGAAAAGCGTCGAATGTGATTGCAAGGTCTGGGGTAAACCGTTTGAAGCGCTTATTGACAGTGGATCATCAGCCGTAGCTATATCCCTGAGCACAGTCAGAAAGACAGGCCGAGTGAACTCTATCCTTCCTATACCAGGGTATGACAATTATGTCTCGGCCAAAGAAGAAGCCATGAATATCTTAGGAATCATTGAAACGTCGTGGTCAAGGTAGGCCAGGTACATGTGCTGGTTAACGCATTAGTTATCGACATACACTCTTATTGGGTGTTGTTAGGCCTGCCTTGGGCGATGGAGGTAGGAGCACGGATCCACTTCGATTGTAAACAACTCGTCCTCACCCATACGGGGGGGAAACCTCAAACACTCCCACTACGAGTCTCTACTTGATCGCCGAAGAGAAACCCCTGTATTGTCCGGATAGGAATGATCCAGATCCCGAGCCCGGAAGAGTCTAGTGAAAAATAATGAGAAGAATTAGTCGTAATGTTCGATTACGAGACTAAAAACAAAATTGGAATAATCCCTGCAATCGCTCGGACATTCGATTCGAGCTCGGAAAATAGCGAGCCGAGCCGTATTCTGTCCACAGAAAGACGGGTCTCCCCCACGACATTTTTGGGAGAACCAATCTTGCAAATTTCAGACATTCTTGATCTCTTGGAACCCCCTCACACGTTATACGAGGGCGAGCTTTCACTCCGGGCAAGGTATCAACAGATGAATCAGTATCTTGATCTTTCTGTCTCTCCACCTAGATCACTACTCACGGAAGGAGCCATGATCGCTTTGATAAAGCAAGAAGCCGAGGCTCTGATAGAGGATGTTGCAGATCTCATGCAGGAGATGACCGGGTTAAACGGGTTGGAAATAGCAAAAAGCACCGTCGACTCTGAAACCGATGCGGAGATTAAGGAGACCGAGATGATCAGCCCGACTGAATCTCAAATGATTGTCACCGTCTTCTCGGTTCGAACTAGTAGTTCCATGTTCTCCAGTGTGCACGACAGGCGATCTCGAAAGATGGATTGGATCGAAACACCCTTGAACATCGCGGATAACACTGTAATTACAATACCCAGTCATGTCCCGATAGACCGTCGGAATCCATCGAGCTACCCCTCATGAGTCCACATGKTTCACCCCCTTCCAACTTTGAACCAATAGCCTTCCATGTGTCGATAATCGGGGTACCTCAGAAGTTGCCGACAAAGGGGGTCGGGACACACGTGCGGCCCTTAAGGCCAAAGCCAAGCGATATGCGGATTTAATGGAAAGGGTCGTTCCTAAGCTGGCCYRGAAAAGACAGAAAATGACAAACTGGCCCACGGTAGACAGGCCCGTAGCTACGAGGCCCGGAATGGGAATTCWGGCCCGCAACACCAATATAAGCTAGGGGATCTGGTACAGGTACGCAAATGTGCACGCGACCGTAAACTCGCTCCCAAATTCTCTGGCCGTTTTCTCGTCGTAGAGCTTGGTCCCAACGAAGCCAACACGGTGCGCATCACGCCCGATGCCAGCGCCAGCCATAACTCCCTTCCCATTGTCCGTCACACCTCCTACCTTCGTCCCCTCCCTCCTTCTGAGAACCTCAACCTATCTCCTTCTTCTTCCTCCAGCGCGGACGAGGAACTCGTTTCCTTTCCTTCGTCTGCAACTACCTCCCCCTCACCTTCGCCATGAGTTTTGTCATTGAGCTGGCCCTTCCACCTCAGCTTCTTCAACCTCGAACCTTGCTGCAATTTCACCAAGTCACGCACCCTCGCCTCAGTCCCGACCTTCTCCGATTTGCGCAACTCTTCAGTGACGGGGCTTGGTGCGCCGCCGTTAAGATAACTATATCAACCGATCAAGGCTCGACAGTCATCTTAGCGGAGGCGTCAGGATTTCGTCGCTATTCACGACCTACTCAGAGCGACGTAACGGTAATCGTGGCTTTCAGCGGTGATCTGTGTACCATCGGCGCGCAGCGGCACGATGCAGTAGTGACTGATCTTTACAATTGGGGACAGGAGTTGGCGGCTGATTGGCGGCAGGGACTGGCCCAACCAAGGCAACAAGTAGTGGGGACTAACTGTATTGATACCTTCTCCCTGCGGACCAGCGCCACTGATCGCCCCACTCGCCCGCTGCCCCATCTCCATCCCTACCCCGAGCGCCGATGAATCGTTTCTCCACCTTCTCTCTCCCCTCCGACCTTCCGATCATCTGGCCATCTTGGGCCGACCCCCTTCTCACTCTGGAAATTCGTCCCGCCTCAACCCTTCCATACAGTCCAACTTACATCCGCGAGTGGGCCGAGTTCGCGATGGTTAGTGTGTGTATGCTCATAGTAAAGTGCCACTGGTCGCGATATTACAGTAATCGGGAGTTGGAGCACTCTCACGAGATCTCGCTGGTGCTGGCACAGCTGTGGCCGAACAAGTCGACCACCGACGGCACGTTGGTAGGGCTGTTGTGCGGTGAGATCGCTAAGGGCGGACGAGCAACGGTCGCCTACGAGCTCCTCCCGTTCTTGTCTTAGCTCGTCGACGACCTGCCGACAAACATCATCTCCTACAATCTGAGCGATCCGAGGCAGGCTGAACCTGTGACCCTGGAAAGGAAGTTGACGCCAATGATAATCTGGGCGAACTGTACGGAGGATTACGGGTAGTATCTGAGCGATCACGATCCTACGGTTTGGTGCTACCTGGATCTAGATGAACTTGCAAAGGATAACTCCGACTTCGACGAGTTTTGGAAGGCACATCGAGAGAACGAGGAGCTGTCGTCGGCCGACGACCCGGGTTGCATAGCCATCGCCGGGCTATCGGAGGAAGAGGAGTCGGAAGCACGGTCCACGACAAAGGAAGAAGAAGAGGCGTCGACACTTGAGCCCCGAGAGGCCCCAGTAGCACGAGCGCCGCCTTCCGTTCCAGGAGGATCCGCCTTGAATCCCGCCGTTCCCTCAGACGCCGCTAGTCAGCACGATGGCGCAGCAACCTCCCGTCAGCGTCGCCGCTCTCGCTCACCATCTCCCTCCGTTTCCAACCCCTCCACGCTTCGTCCCTGTCCTCCTCTCGGCCCGGACGTACCATCCTCGTCCCATTTTCCGCCGCCCCCTTGATTACCTCTCCTTCCGTCCCCTCCCCCACCTTGAATTCCCCCTGGACTATCGCATCTTCGCCAACCGCATCTTCTGTCCACTGCACTACAAACTAACCCTCGACACATTTCCATCACTTCCCGTACCTTTTCCACGTGATTGTTTCGCATCTTAATTCTACCATTCACACAGTTCTCTATCTCCAGCAGGCTTACTGTTGACTTCAAACCCAAGTTTACCAGACAGTCATTCACTTCTCTCATAGTTTTGTCCTTCTTTACACCGCCACCTTCGTACACAATGTTACGTGCGTTCAATACGAACTCATGCACTCCCTCTACCTCGCTAAAAACTTACTCTGCACGTGACCCTCCTTTCGCGGGAGGGCACTTCCTGCACAAGTGCAGACTTCCAAGAACTGCTGTGAGGCAGTGCGGTGGTTATGGAGAATCTCCCCAACGGTTCGGTTTCGCTTCCACACCATCAGGAGTCTCCGACACGTGTAGTCAGCCAAGGATCAAGTATCTCCTTCCGAATCCTTCCTGATACAATTTCTCGTAGTTTTCTCAACGAAAGGTTGTTGTCATACGTAACGCTAACACATGCTTTCTTCCTAATGTTAACTCGGAACTTCTTCCACATGACCCCTGCTAGCGTGTCTTTCAAACTCTTCCATGAAGCTGGTCTAGAAAAAAACTCAATAGCCGATACCAGTTGCATCAGCTTCTCCAGGTCATAGTCATACAGTCTCTTCTTATACCAATTACCCCGGATCACCTGATACAGTTCCCGTTTCCGGCTCGCGTTTGCTTTTGACAACGTTTTTCCTTGCCACTTCACGATATCAACGACACATCCGGCTTCCAGTTCCAGTTTGCAATCCCGGATCATTTTTTCTCTCCCACTCACTGATCCTTGCGCAGGGCCCATGCTAATTACCCTTTTTTGTATCTTTCCAATTTTTACAGATGTCTCGATGGACTTTTTCCCCGATTTGCTCCCTTATGTATGTATGCGATGTGATGTGGGGAGCGGAAAAAAAAAAACAAAAAAAAAACGAGTATGTGATGCGGAGAAATATTGTCAGTAGTTCTGACAGTGCAATATATATAACCGTGACAGCCACTCACGAACCACGTTGTTTTTGCCGTGGCTCTCACGGGTCAGGCGGAGCCGCACTGTGTGAACAACAATCTCGAAGGGAGGGTAATTACCTTTGTCGGTTCGAAAATACTCGGCCTCCGACCTTTCGGGAGGCCGAAACGAAACGACCGCCGCCAATCAGATTGATCAACGTCGGGCTCGGCCTCCTGAAAGTTCGGGTACTGGCCAGGACTTGTCTAAACCGGACGCCAAAGGTACAAGTGGTTTAATACTCGCGGATATTCAGCATCACATCAACGGAGAGACGACCATCGTCGAGCTATGGCAATCCCCACCTCCAACGACTTGCAATCAGGGTGCAGCCCAAAGAATGAAGGCGCCTGGCATCCCCTACAAAATKTAACCCCTATGTCGTGGTCCTTAAGTAATTATTACAGACTGTGAGCCGTAGAAAATAATCAGAGCAACCTTCTTCACCCGAATGCGACATACGGACATTATAGCTGATGCATTTGGGGCATCTTTCAGTCTAAATACGTATCATTCAGCAGTCTAAATACAGCAATAATGACGGAACGTTGTGTTCGGGAGAAAAATGGAGCCTCGTGCACTGGTTCCCCATTAAGAAAAAATAAAATAAAAAAATCAGAGCTCCATGTACAAAAATATAAAAAAGATGCAAAAAAAAAAACAAAAAGATTCGACTTCTCTACTTCACCTTCGGCTGGCGGTTCATTAAGAAAAAAAGATTGTGGCGGAGAACTAGAGTACAAGCTGCTTTC
>BFEA01000156.1:2608044-2622466 GCA_003427395.1 Chara braunii | reverse complement strand
ACTTTATTGCAAGCACACGACGTTCAGTACTCAGACAACGCGCAGCTGTCCAACGCCTGTCTCTTATACACATCTAGATGTGTATAAGAGACAGCCTAACACACAGCTCCCCTGCAGCTTTCTTCCTCGCTCACCTTTGCCAAGAATTATCCTCGTGGTCTTACACTCCCTCGCTCTCTCCGCCCCTATAACACTTTTCTCCCCTGACCCTTGCCAAGGGTTATTCTCGTAGTCATACACTCCCTATTCCCACCGCCCTCAACAATTTTTCAAACATATACTCAGTCACACTTCCTTCTAACAAATAAAGCTCACATTCACGAACTAACCACTCCCTCTTGCTCACCGTCTTCCCCCCAACCCCCATACACCCCCCGTTTCTTTCTCTCTCGTTCCTCACCCTTTTCGAAATCATGGTCCAACAATTCTTCAACCTGTCGCACCCGGACTGAACCTACTCGAAAACAGTCATCCCCGCCTCTCTTGGATTAGTAGTGTAAAACGAAAATCACAATTTAGTCCGTCATAGAACATACAGTCTCTCGATGGTGTTTG
This sequence comes from Chara braunii, assembly GCA_003427395.1. Classification (NCBI taxonomy): domain Eukaryota; kingdom Viridiplantae; phylum Streptophyta; class Charophyceae; order Charales; family Characeae; genus Chara; species Chara braunii. The sequence goes on along the minus strand of BFEA01000156.1, from coordinate 2,621,911 downwards.
ACGTGACTGCGGACTGTAGTGTCGCTCTCTGATTCCACAATCATAAAGGAAACAGATCTACTTGACGGAAACTCGCAGTCGTCACCTCCCTGAAAACTAGAAGGCACCCTACATTACAATAGTCTCACCCTCCGCACTGGTACAATCAATCCAAGATCCTGATTAGATGTTCAATCCCAATGTCGTAACTTTTTTTTCTGCATGTTTTGCTATAAGAACCTCGAGCTGGCTTACTGCGATATCAAGATGTGTGTCTTGGTCCGTTACGCGACTCTCTCAGATGCACATAAACGACTTCAGTAACCTACCCTGTACAGTTTCGATTGGAAAACTTCCTTTCCCCCGCCCTTCCACCAACCACATGACCGCACGCATCCGCTCCCCTCTGTCTCACGCTCCGTCCTTCTTGCCCCTTTCTTCGCCCCCCCACATGCACCTCCCTTCAATTTTTTTCCCCCGTTCATATGGACCTGAAGGATCGACGATGGAAATCTTGTCCTAAACACTCGACATACCCTCTTGCAACTATATGACGACCCTCTCCCTGCCCCTCCCGGCCGCTCCTTTGCTACCGCCAACCTACACCATTTTAGCTAGTGCTCCCTTCCACACTATCCGATCACACCTTTTTCTCACCAGTAGATGTGTACAGTAGGTACTTGAGGAATAAAAATTAAAAAAATCTCACCTCCAAAGGAATCGAGGGTTAATCATCATCTCAAGTAATATCAGGTTTTTAATAGTAATATAAATAATCTATTTGAGGTTATTTACCGACATGTCTACGTGGCAAATGCCTGCTTGTGTAGGGAACGACACCTTTTATTGCTAAAATGTTATCACTATAAAATGCCTCTTGCCTGTGCGATGTTTCGGAACTCCATGATAGAACCACGGGCGGAGGTTGGTAGAAGAGGAGAATGCACGGTTTCTTGACGATGGGCCCTATCATCTTGTCCTGAGAGAGGTTGCAGTCGAGAGGGAACTGACAAAAGAGAGTTCGTCAGGAAGGGCAGCAACTGAGTGTTGATTGGAACTGCTATGACCCGCAGATAAGGGAGAGAGGGTAATAAACTAACAAGTTATCAACATAATTCATGTTTTTGTTTTCACAGTCATTATATTCGCCGTTGGTTACAGTTTGCCCTTGCGATCTATTGTGTGTACGACGCAAAGGGTCCGGTCTTTGTTCTTCTCCCTCTAGGCTCACAAACTCTGTCCGTCTGCTTTTTGAAGGCGCAGGCGAATAGGTAATATAGCCTAATGAGTCTATTCTCTTCAACGTGAAGCTTCGCGCACAGATACGCTAAGCGATCACCTATTAGGTCTACCTAGCTCATCTTCGCATTATAAACTCCGTGTTGAAAGCGCGTAACTCTCTGCAGCTATAGGCGCCGACGTGAGTATGACAGCACAAGAACTTGCGAATTGAAAACTCAACTAATTGACACGCTCAGTACACACATCTCTTCTTCCTGCCTTCAAGAACTCTTTCCCATGATATGTCTTCCAAGAGTTTTTTGAAACTCCTCCCCTCCGCAAAGCCCTTGACAATGCTTTCGCCACTTTACACCAGGGTTTCCAAATATACCCTCACACTCACTCTAACCCCCCTACAACATGATTTACCGTTCGCACCTCCCCCCTCCATAAAATAGCACCCCCAAGACAGCAACATCACCCCGTTCTCTCTCCAAGATGAAAACCCTCTCCACCAACGGAGATCTTAGTATCTTACACCCTCTTAGCTCCTCTACCCCCAACTTCCTCAGCAGAATGATTACTCCTGAAAACCCTCAGGCACACCTCCCCTCACCTACCAACCTCGGATCATAGTAGACCAACCACCATTGCAATGAAAATAATTCAAAAGAAACCACTCAAAAGCAGACCCAAAAAATATAGATAAGTAGATAGTTGTGCATGTATAGCCCTTATACTCAGAAGTCCTAAACTGCACGCCCTCCATATAGCCGCTCTTTTCCCCGAGAACTTTTCTCAGGTCAGTACTTCTTCCTAGACTGACCATCCTCTCCTACCACCCCTTCCCCCATATTAACCAACTCCGCTTCAGAAGGTTTTCGTTCTCCCATTAAAACCTGGTTTTCCCCAATCTCTCAAGACCTCATATAATTTCCCCTCAACTTCTTCCCTGTACTACACACCGTAAGCAATTAGAGATAGGGAATGCGTTATCCATAAAAAAGAACAGGATCTTGACAAGATCCACCCTGGGTATGTCGCTAGTATGAGTCTAACCTCCTTCCCACTGACTATGACCATTTACCCTTATCCTGCATCCCTTATTTTAGTCTTCCTCACATACATTCCAAAGAAAACTCACCTCACCTGCTCATTCCTCCCCTACCCAGTCCTGACACATTCTGTTATACCATCCCTGCACATAACTAGCTAACACTAAAATAACGATTTTAAAGCCCGTTTGATTAAGTCTATACAACTCCGGCAAAAACAAACCTATGACCACGCCCTCCATCTTTTTATCCTTGTTCTCACATAATTCCCTTTTCCGTTACTGAGCCTTGTTCGAATTCCCCGTGTGATTGCTCTATGCTGATTACTTAACCACCTGATGTTGTTAGTTACTTTGCTATAAACTTTGTTGATAGCTGAACTTGTTGCCGTCTCCCTTACTGCTGTCTTTTTTTCCCTCCCACCCTCCCCTGCCTAGCACCCAACATGCTCAGCCACTACCGATTCTTGACTGGTGCGTTTCCTCACATAGCGAAATGCTGCCCCTATGCAATAACCCCCAGCTACCTGTCAAGCACGCACGCCCTCTTCCCCTTCTCAGCTTCTCCACCCCCAACTTACTCTCCAGAGCACCCTTGGTTTCACCTTCCCCCGCCAACCTCCCCCATGCCAAGATGTACCATCTGCTAGAATAGAAAATGAAAAGAATAAAATAAAAAAATGACTTGAAAACATGATCAAAAGGAAAAGAAAATGAACAAGGAACATATAACACATAAAAATCCTGCTTGTTTGTGAATTGTCTTTGACCCCTCACCCCTGTTACTTTAGGGAGTTATCGAACTTCTAGCTCTATAGGTCGCCGTGTTATCCCTCGGCAACCCTCCCCAGGTTAGTACACCTACCTTGGCTAGCCCATCTGGAATAACGATTTTTTATCGTAGGCCCTTATAAAAGATTAGACTCCTTTTCTCGAAATACTCCCCTCTCTCCCTACCATCCTTGAAGCTCTTACAACCTGGATCGACTACGACCTTCGTTACCAAATCCACGTAAAATAGCTTGCGATGTATAATCTGAGTTTCTAGGTCCAACTGAAAGATACACTGCAGCACTCCCTACCCTGCAAACTCTGGTCACATGTCTTACGACACACCTCCACTCCCAGTCCTAAGTCTACACTCCATTCCCTCACATATCCCTCTCCCCCTGTTTCTCCGCTCTCTTTGCTTGGTAGCCCCGTTTTATACCCAAAACGAATCCCCCATAACGAGGACGTGGTCAATAATATTCTGCCAACCAGGTTCTACCCAAACCTTCCTATATAAGCTTCATTTGTTAACCACTCGGTAACCCCCGCCGATACACAGACTGTACTCCTCCGAGAATACATCCCTGACTTGGTGATACCCTCAGTAAGACGCACAATCCAAACCCACAATTTCGGCCCCTTCTCTCTGAAACAGTTATGATGCCCCTAGACTAAGGAAGAAAATTACTCGTAAGACTCCAGAATTCCCGCTCATATCAGGATAGTACTCCAGGACAACTCTGAAACCTTGCCCTTCTCTTCATCCTGCTCCCCTCATACACAAAAGGTTCCCGGAATGATAGTTCTTACTGACTATTTTTCCTATGTCCCTGGTAATCCAAAAACAAGATTACAGTACTATAGGGCAGTACGTTCCCCGTCCCAAATCCCACTTCCCGTAATCTAAGGAGTCTACACCTTCCCTACAAACTATACCGAACAACAGGACAAGATTGAGATAGACCCAGGTCTACTCCCCTCCTTATAAAACCCCTGGTGTATTTCGGTCCTATTAGAATTACCTCCCCCATCACCACCAACAATGCACGAACAGGACCACCTGGAACACAGGAAACGCCCACCCTGCTACAAGTCTCTGTTCACCCTCCAGACAGAAAAAGACAACCCCCCTCCCCCTTACCAGTTCCTTGATATACGTAGGACCCAGGCTGTACACACCCACTTGCCCACCTCAAATGCATTTCTGGTTATACAACTATCTCTTCTACACGACCTTACTAATTCGTACCCCTACTATGTGCAGGACCAGGAAAATGTCAACAGAGGATGGCATGCAGAGTTGGCCCCCCATGTTGCGCCCTTCGCTACTCTCCAGTCGCCGACTGCACACTCGCAACTGGTGATGATGACCTTACCCAGGGACGTCCTCCGCACTGTCCACGAAGCTTCACAGACTCCCTTTTTGATAGAGACACTCACTTTTAGTGACTGGGCGGTTCTCAGTGGAATCTATGAGTCCACCTCAGAGGTCCTAGACAGGAAAATCCAGGCCCTCGCCCTCAGTGCCCCGATCATTGTCTCTAGAAACAGAATAGAGAATAGGGAAATCTGCAAAATTATCGCTAATGGGGAAAAAACGATCCTGGAAAACTTTGGTTATAGCACGGCCCACCTCACAAACGTCGGGGATATAGACGTATCGGAACAAGTGAATGTCAAAAGACAGGAGAGAAGAAGACGGATCGGACTGACGCAAGCCAAGATAGACTACCTAGAGAAACAGCAAGAGAAAAGATTGAATGTTGTCCTCGCCACTCCCTCCACTGCAGCAGATAGTTCTGGCAGAACACACAAACTTGCACAGGACAGCCATTTTCTCCCATTAGAATCTAGCTCTTGGATAGAAAGACGGAGCAAGCACGTCTCACACAAGCTATGGCACTTAGACAACTTCAACTACGCGGCCCCGATCTCTGTCGAAGCTTACAAAGCCCTAGCAAATCTCTCAGACAAGGATATGGAGAAATGCAAGGACGCTGCAGACAACTTTGCACTTCACCTCCCCAACAACAGACCTGCCTTTGACGGTAGCTTCCCCATACTGGCCATCCTTGATAAGACTAAGTGCTCCGTCTCCAGACAGGTTTTGGTACAAAAAGGTTTCCCATGGGCCCCTCAGACTCTAGAGGAAGTGAAGAAGATGTGGAACACGGGCAGACCATATCTCAAATGCACCTGCACCACGAACTGCGGCAAGTCCATCACATGGTTTGATCACTTCATATGGTACTACATCGCCAACCTCGACTTCTTCGATTCAGATGCCCCTTCAGACATCACAAGGATGTCGGATTTCCAGCAGCGACTCGAGACCGAATGGAGACAGGCCGTACTAGCACAAGTCACTTTCCTCTTCATGAGGAAAAAGATGACTAGCCTTTTGGAGAGGCTCATCGACAACCCCAAGAGCACAGCTGAACAACTTTTGGAGCACCCCTCCCTGAAGGAAGTCCCTTTTGCCAAGAGATTCGCAGCCATCCTCCTCCCAGAAGAGACCGACCGAGCCAAGACTCCCTCCTCAAGACGCAGAGCAAGATCACCGGCCAACGACATGGTGCAGCGCAGCAGGTCCAGGCAAACGACCCTCTCGTTTACTGCTTCGCTGAATGACCGACCTGCCAACACACCCTCGCCTGCCTCTGTCAATCTCAGGACTCCCAATAGGACCACGACAACCAACGTCCAGGCCCCCTCTTCCAGCCTCCCACTGAATCCCCAGCCACACCTTCCACCAATCCACTGCTCCCCTACTGCTGCCCCCCTGCCAGGTACACATGCAAGGCCTCCCTCGGCCCCACAGATCAACACTCCACCACATCACACTCCCCGTCCCCCTCCCATGCAACCAGCACATACCACACCTGCAATTGCTGCAGCGGCTACCTTGACCATACAGAGGCCCAAGCAGAAGAGGCCCAGGAATGGTCGCAGAGGCAAGCAGGCTGGTGCACGCACGGCGAAAAGACCTCGCATCCATAAGACCAACGACAGACCGCCATCAGGCCCGTCTCTCACAACACAGGCACAACAGTTGATCACGTCTGCCTTGCACACAAACCAAGCACAACCTCCCATCCTCCCGCTACCTACCCAACAGAACACAGCGTCAGACACAATTGCCCACAGCCCCTTCCCCAATCACCCCAGTCTTTGGCAACCACAATCAACCCCCAACAGCTGGATCCCTCCCGTACAACAGCTGATCAAACGACTCTCAGCGAACATGACCCCTCCCCCTGCACGTCTGCCCCGCTGTGCCACACAGGTGATCAACATCTCTGAGAGCTCTTCCAGGTCTGGTTCCAGACCTCATCAACCAATCAACGTCAGTTCACCCTCTCTGGATACTCCTGTCAAAGCGGTCAGCTCGTTTGGCCACATTCTCCAGGGCTTTGATGCAGAAGGCTCCCCTTCCACGTCAAGCTGCCTTGGTAATGAGGAAGTCGTCCAGGAGACCCTGGATCCAGTGACAGCAAAGATCACCAGAAGGAACCTCATGCAAGACTATGACCAAGAACACCTGGCGCTCTCTACTTCCTGAGCTACTACTGCAGGAAGAGGCTTCAGTCTACAGTTGACTAAGTTTGTTTAGGATTCATTAGGGGTTCTCCGACCCCCCAAGTGTTCAAGCTTTCAGTATTTCTTCAAAAACTCTTCAATAAGAAACGCCCAACCATTCCCACCTCCTGACCAACCCCACAGTCCAGGCAGCCAGGGCGTCAGGGAATACGTCAGGTAGTAGAGACATATACTTATTAAGACAAACCATTTCCATTCCTTCATCAAGAGTGCTTTTGAAGTGGCTAGACCTCAGAAATATTGATCGGTCACCCTCTGGAAAAATGTGAGTGACTAGGTTTAGACGAGAAAGATGAAACTTCCTGTACTCTTGCTTTTGGATTTCTGGTAATTTTTTTTGGCCCATGGACCTCCCCCTCACTTATTGGTAACTTAGCAGAGGTCCACCTCTAGGTACCACCCTACTTAAGTAAGTAGTGTATGAGATTCTCATAAACCCGCCACTTGACTCTATGGATCCGTGTAAGTCTCTTTTGGACTAAGGGATTTTGGTTTTTCTCGCCTACACACCGAATTATGAGGATAGTTGTTTTTTGGTAATCACCCCACGACAGGTAGCACCGTGATGACGATCTCTAGTGTGGAGCTAGGCTTTGTCAGACTACTAATACTGAACCGGCAATGGTATTGTTTCAGTCTCTCAGCAGAGACACGAACCTCTTCGGTTCTTCAATAATAAGTTAACTTGTTGTCTTAATGGTGTCTTAAACTCTTGTTTTGTTTCTCGATTCCAGGTCGCGTTCGAACCATGAGATTTGGGTTACGAATTATGAAAGTGCAAATGTTTACATCAATGAATAGTTAAGAGTACAGGTGCCTTGTTTACTGACCCATGTTGCCTTCAAATCACACCTCTGACGTCAACCCCCAACACCTATACAACTCGTAACTTTACGTTCTAAATCTGAAATTCCAATGACTCCTTCATCCGCACTAGGTTCCCAATACTCAAAAAGAGACACCTTCCACTTTTTAGTCGTCAAAGTCTTTATGAAGAATGACTGATAAGAAGTATGGCTACTTACCGTCTTAAGACCTAAGCAGTATCTCTTCTCCCCGCTTCCTCCTTTCCCAACAGTCCATGGAGCAAGTCAAGCGTCTCGCTGCCCAATAAAACTTGTGGTGCTGCTACAAGCTATTCGTATACAGTTGTCCCTATGGCCTTCACGGTAATACAACCTGTAAGACACACGTGTGACCAAAATCATGTATTAACCATACACACTACTACCTCTACCCTACAGTAGCCCCCGGTTTCCACGTTTATTACTCCCCGACCAATCTACTTTCCTTCAGATGCAACAAAAAACGAGGGCTTCATACTTATACAAGAGTCAATATTCAAACTACCAAGTACCTAAAAATTCGAAAGTATACGAGCTGCATGTCTCTCTCTCTTCCTGTGATTACAAGACTCATACTTCCTTGACTTAAAAGATTCTGAGTGTGGGCATACAAAAGAGCTCAAACCCTACACTTTAATAGGTATAGAAAACTAATGACGAGAAAAGTGTTGTCCTCAACAACAGGAACCCCACCTCGCGATCATGGAGGACGGAAGATGCGGCTGGAGAAGTCAGACTCCCACACCAGAAAGGCTGGTCCATTTACACTATACGAGCTGGCTATTTGAAAGGGTCAAGCCAAAGGAGCCCCTCTCAAAAATCCTGTCGGAACACATTCCTGATATAGACACCCGCCTGAGTTCTTTTACCTACGGATGGACCTATGATGCACACATTATTAGAAAACTCTATAAACCCTCGGAAGTTTTTCAAACCTTCGATGTCCTCTCGTGGTATGAGGGACAACCGCCACGATGTTTCTGCCAACAAAATAGGTTCTCCCCCTATGCTCAACACAGTTCCGATGGCAATATGCCGCCACATGTGGTCACCCTTGACCTCAACATTGTAAAAAATCCTGAACTACGAAAACAATTGGCAATGGGCTTAAACCATATCCCTCTCAAAACACACAAAACCACAGATGTCCTACAGCAGACGACCAAAGCTCTCTCCCTCACCCGGATTACCTAAACCAAGATGGATGTTGCATCACTCCACAAATACGGGACCTCTCCCACGAACAACTCAGAGCCACCATTAGACGTACCTGCTCTCATCACCTTCAATCCTTCCCAGAAAACAGTCACGCCTTGCAAAAAGAAATAGACTTCCTTACATAACATTTTTACATCTCTGGGATAGACAAGGCACCCAACACCCCATCGATCATCTGTATTAACTACATCAGGTTACTCGCCCTCCAGAGACTAACCAGAAATGACTTCACCCCCTGCGAGATCACGACCTTTAATTTACTAATTCATCTCGAACACCAGATTACTACTACCTTCCCTTTCTGCCCTATCCAGAACAAGGATCTTCCCTACCTTATGGCGATCCACAAAAAATACAAAAATAGCTTCCGTTGGTTAACAAATGCAGCCAATGTCATCTTCTCTCCCCTTGCGGACATTTGTGCATCTGCACTAAAGTCACTCTCTGAAATGGTGAAAAAACACTGCGGACTTCTGACAGAAAAAAACAGAAATAGAAACGGGCTATAGGGTTCCTCTTTGGTGGATTGTAGACTCCGTCTTCGACTATGTCTATAACCTCCCCCCATGGATACATACAATGTTCTCAGCAGATATCACCCGTTGTTACGAAACCATCCCAACAGATTACACACCAGATGGACTCCCCACCGCTGTCAATTTCTTCACAGACTTAGCATTCAGACATGCAAAGAAGACACTTGGGAGGAATGCAACACTTGTATGTAAGATCCGAGTGATGGAAAAAGAAGTCAAAATTTTCACAGAATGGACTACTACGCCCTCCCCTGACCATGTCACCCTCTCCCCCAAACTCATCAAAGATATGAACAAATGGCTTATCAACAACGCCTTCACCTCACTTGGAGGACTTATATGGAGACAAACACTCGAGATTCCTATGGGACTCAACTGCTCCCCCATCTGGTGCAACATTTACTTCTTTCATTATGAATACAGATTCATGAAGAAACTCAAACGACTCCCTAACAGACATCTACTTCCCCTTTTCCAGCATACTTTCAGGTATTTTGATGACCTCAATTCCGTAAACAACCCCAAAATTCTAAACTTCTTGAGACCAACAATCGAAAATAAGAAAAGCAAATACTTTCTCTACCCTCTCAATTTTGTCACCCTTGTGGAACAGACTACTGAACATGCAGAACTTGGCTCTGAACAAATTGGCATAAAGGCGAACTTCCTCAATGCTACTATCAGTATTATAGATCCTCAACAAGGCACATACAAAACCACAAAGTTTGGCAAAAGAAAGGAACTTAACTTTCCTATCACTCGGTTCATCAAATTTCATTCTAACAGACCGGTTTTTCAGTCCCTCAAGATCCTCATACCTCAAGTCATAAACATACTAACAATCACATCGGACCACCACGACGCAGCAACAGATATCCTCGACACCATACTGGCTATGGTCAACAATGGGTTCAGCGCCCACAGGTGTCTGAAGGTCATAGAAATAGTACTAAAAACCCCCCACCAATACCAACCATTCCGTTGTAATCCCAACCTGGTAATAAACTCACCATCCAACCCTGTGTAGTGTATGTGTGGAGACCACACTGATTTGTGGTCTGGTTCGGATGGCGGACGACCCTGAATGGGGGCAGGTTCGTCATCCGAACCTCGCCCCCTTCAGCCCCCCATCACGAGGGTTTGCGGGAGGGACATACACACACACACACACACACACACACACACACACACACACACACACACACGAAACTCCAAACAAGAAAGATAGAAGATAAAAAAAAGCAATACTAAAAAAATGTGGAAACTTTTTTTACCAATAAGTAATAATAATAATTTTACAAAAAAGAGGAAGGAGGATACCTCCTCTAACTGTATGGCACGTACCTTTACCCACCCTCTACACCTCCCCCTAAGAATTCCTCACCACCTCGAATCCACGGAAACCTCAATATCTTTTATGAGACTGACCCACATAATTCCACATGAAGACCTGTGACCCCCCGGAAAAAACCTTCGGTTGCAAGCACGAGAACCCTTTTTTCGCCACTCCAAAACTTCTGGGCCTCAAATCACGGCACATCGGATCGCCACCAGCAGGAAAGACAAAAACTTGACTCCCACTACCCCCCACCCATTACAGGACACATTACACATACGACACTCACTCTGGCAACCCACAGCCTAAAGTGCGCTAAGGACACGAAATCCGTGCCGCTTCGGTTTGGTGCGGCAAACACACAACACTATCACCCGCCATATCCGCTCTACATGCCGCGAACTTTATTGCAAGCACACGACGTTCAGTACTCAGACAACGCGCAGCTGTCCAACGCACTTGCTTCTCTGATTACCAGACCCACCGCTACCCACACAATTGCAAGCTGACGGGAAACACAAGCCCGACTTCAAATCAGCCCGACGACATTCCAAGTGCAATCGGTGCTTCCCCCTCGAAGAAAAATCCTCCTCACACTCCTAGTAGCCCCAATACAACCTTAGTCGTTGCCATCTCACCCCACTTCCCCCAATAGACATGGACCACACACGCGTCTTCTTCGTCTTTGTCCCTCCCCCATTCAGCTCTCACTTCTCCCCTGACCCCTTGCAACATGATATTGGTAAGTCCACACTCCCTCTCACTCCCACTATCAAAGAGACTATATCTTCCTCCCACAACGTTCTGCTCCTCATCTTGGCTCACTGCTGGGAGTTCTTCCGAATACTACAGCATCCGTAATTGTGTGCAAGACTACCTCTCGTACACGCCAAGCATGAGAGGAGTCCTTCCCAGCGCCTCCCCCTGCCTGGTTCTCCCGAACAGCAGAACGCTCTGAGCCATCTTGCGATCTCGACGGACATGGATGACGCCATTGACAACATCATCACTGGCGCCGACATCAACGCCCATCTGGTAAGTTTTCCCCTCCTCGCCCACCGTCTAGATGTACTAATGCTTAATTGTTAGTCCCTGTGGATGATCGAATACCCCCCTCTATTCCCTCTCAGCCTCCACTTCACCGAACCCATACACTCCCCAGTCATCCCCACCTGCTTGAGAGCTTTTCCCCCCTCAGGTTCCCACCCTCTCTCCACACTCAGGAACACCCCCCTTCCTCCTCTCTATTCCTTCCTTCCTCTCTCCAGAGTATGGACATCCTGTCCACCTACCCTCTGATGAGCCATCCATTGGCGCGGATGGCGAAAAGCGCTTAAGGGGACGCGCCTACCCCCCTCCTCCCCAGACAAAAATTGGTTTGCTGGGTGATGGAGCTACCTCTCCCTTCTCCTTCCTACTYTTTTCTCCTCTTCATTCGGATGATGGCTTACCTCGTGTAAAGTTGCCTCTCCCCACCTTCTCTCTAAACCCCCTCTTTGCTCCCTCCCAGTTTATTGGCATTCGTGATGCTAGGAATGAATGGACATAAGTTTGGCAGTCTGGTGTCTTTGTCTTCAATATAGTTGAAAGCGGATGCCATTCCCCTCTTCTTGGGGCTGTCAATGCGTATGCATTTGTTTTGTTCACACACACACACACAGGCACTAAGCCTTGATACAGTAGCTGGGGTTGACTCCCCTCTTGATGGCATCATCTATAGCTTTCCTTGTTGAGGTAAGGAAATAAAGTCTTTCTTGGCCATCGTACTCCGAACCAAGGGATGCTTATTATTGTTTCCTCCCCCCTCTCTTTCTCACTACCGTGAATGGATGGTTTAGAGGACTATTTCGTAGTAGTCGGCTAGAGGTCTTAAGGCGTGTCTACCCTCCGTTACTGAGGAAGAGATGCGAACAAACCAAATATGCTCGCTCCTCGCTCCCCTATCCAATCGGAGTGATATGACCGCTGTCGTCCTTGTTGCTGACAGACAAATGTCTCCTTTGCTCCTTCCCTCTTAGGATCCGTGAAGATCTTCTTCCTCTTCTTTGCTATTTCTTCTCTTTTTGCTCTCTCCCCCCACCCCCCATCCCCCCTCCTACTCCCCCCTTGACGGTTTCCTTCCGTGATCCCCCTCCCCATTGCTCTCTTCCTATTTCTTCCTCTCCCTTCTTCCTTTTCTTCCTTCCCCCCCACCCCGTCTTCCCTCACCCTCACCTTGTGATTCCGTGTTTTCCATACCCTGTTGCTACCTCTCTCCCCTCTTTCCCCCCCCACTCGCCAGGTCTCTCCTACTCTCCCGACCTCACTCCCCCCTCTCTCTCTCTCCCTCTCTCTCCCTCTCTCTCCCTCTCTCTCCCTCAAGCCCCCCCTCTTCTCTCACCTCGACCCTATGATTCCGAATTCTCCATACCCTGTTGCCACCTCTTTCCCCTGTTCCTTCCCCCCTCCCGGCGGGACTCTCCTACTCTCCAGACCTTACACAATCTCTTTTCTGTCTCACAGCCCGACCGAAATCATTGACACGATCGTTCTCACTTTTAAGTTCCCGGCATTCGCTCTAGACCTGTCCTCACATTCTGTCTACTGATATATTATCCCATTAGCGTAATAATGTCGACCTTGACTACTCTGCGGAAAAACTTATGGCTGCTATCGCTCAAATTGGACGTACCCTGACTGCCGTAATTGGAATTTTTCTAAAGGCTCTGCCACGCAGAAGTGACACAACAGCTAAACCGAATAATTACTGTTTTCGATATCTAACTTACCATCCCTTGACTTGATTAATACTCCCGCCCTCCACCCCCTCCCGCCCACCGACTTCATAACCACATGAGTCTCCTGGATCCAACGTTTCAGTAGGAATCTATCTCACTTGTTCCCTCGATGCGTAGTTTCTCACGAGTTCCCTCTCTTCCCCCTACCAACCTTTTTTTCTTCCTCTCCTTTGTTCACCTCCCTTCTTTCTCTCTCTTGCTCTTTCCCCTCCTCCGCTCCCCCCCTCCCCCCCTCCCCCCTCCTGATCCTCTACTTCTTTACTGAATCCTTGGTCCCATTTCAAAAGGTCGCTTCCTGTTCACGCCATGCGACGTATCAGTGGACGCGTTCCCCCTCGTGGCCACAACAACTTAACCCACTCATTATCTCGTTTTTACAACCTCCCTCCCTTTTTTCCTGTCAATCGGAGTGGCACGACAGCAAATGGTACTCATTGCTAACCTCCAAACCCGCCCTCAACTACTTCTGGCATATCTCTCTTCCCTTTCTAGCTCTTTTTCCTTTTACTCTCTCTCTCTCTCTCTCTCTC
>BFEA01000156.1:2588435-2608034 GCA_003427395.1 Chara braunii | reverse complement strand
AATCAAACCTTTTTTTTCAAGTTTTTTTTTTTTTTTTTTTCAAATTTTGCATCTTTATTTTTCTAAAACACCTCATACCCCTGCAAAAATCAGAAATTCATTTCTAAAAAATATAGGTGAACTCAGGGACCATATATCTGATGATAAAAAATGACAAAAAAAAATTCCAGCTTTTTTTTTTTTTTTTTTTTAAATCGAATTTAGTTTTTTATTTAAGAAAATCCTAAACAAAGTCGGATTCCAAAAAAACAAATATGGGTTGTAGGGCTTAAAATTCCCTACAACCCTTTTTTTTTCTTTTTTTTGGGGGGCTATTATTTAATTCAGGAAAAATCTGGTAAAGTTGGGTCCGCGCCGTAGGCCGCGGAGGCTGCCGTGAATACGTCCGCCCTTCGACCTCGGCCCCGTGGACGCGTCCGTGGGTGTTTCATAGTTTGTCGGTGCTGAGTTTGTCATTATCGATACGCATTTTCTTCCATATTCGTTGCTATTACCGTTTAACGAGTTGATCGTCATCCCGTGGTCGACAGTGGCGCGCCATTGGCCTAAAACTCTGTGTAGTGATTGCCAACGCTTCGATCACTACCAATCAAAGGGTTTCCAGTACCGAGTACGGAATGAGGACGAGCATAAGGAAAGGGCTACGTAATTAAGGTCGTCTATGTCAGATTCGGAATTGTGCAACGTGTGGCGTCGGGAGTTGGTCCGAAAACGGGATACTAAGTACATGCCCGGTCCCTTTCACTCGAAACGAAGAGTCGTAGCTCGGTGGGAGGTTCGACAATATTTTCTGGATTGAATTCAAACTTTCGCTCATTGTGAATCCCGCGCACGTGCTTCTTTGTAATCCGCGTTGCAACCGACCGGTTCTCTTACTTCATCAGACCAACACAGGGGACTTCAATTTTGTCCGTGTCCCAAAAATCCTTGGCACACCCCATCTTGCTGTTTTTCAGGGCCCTTTTTCCACACCCTTAATGCTCCGAACGAAAGACAGCGCAGGGCGTGAGGTTGGTATCGGAGCCGACACGTGTCGGTTCTGACGATAGTAAGACGAGCAGGCGAGAGGAAGATCAGCTAAACAATCTAATCGCCTCAATCCTCCCGTCACTCGGCAGAGGTCCGCCGAGGCTCGAATAGAGATGCCCATGGCCGATGCTAATGAAACACCTGCCTGGGTGATGGTAAGCATCCCCGCTACCTTTCCATTCTATCCTTACTACACTCATCCGGAGGCATGGCTTGAAGACGTGCAAGCACAGGGTTATGATGCCGAGGATCTTCCCCGCGTCATCACCCTGTTACTCCAAAATATCGCGCACGATTGGTTCAGAAGGCACCGATGGGTGGATTGGGATACTTTTAAGTGAGCGTTTCTAGCGCGATTTGATGCGGTCAGCGAAGATGCTGCATGGTTCATACTGAAAAACCATCCGTAGAAACCAGGGGAAGTGTTACCTGACTTTGTGGATCGATTTCAGACCGCCTTAGACAAATCGGGACGGGAAGAAAATGCTGTCCGAGACCTGTTCATCGATCATCTCCGCAATCCCGTGTTGAAGGTGAAGTTGCAGAAAAAGGTCCCTCCCAAGACGAACCAACTGTCCGTCATTATAGCTAAAACCCTCGAGCTAGATCTGCTGGACACGCGTAAGTATATTAGTCAGGGAGAAGAAGACATTTCGGACACGATCCAGGACGTGGCTGCTAAGCGGCGGTCATGGCTCAGAGCGGTGGGACGATTTTACTTCGTCCCGATTATGACTATCAGGACGGCCCCGCCCCGGATCCCTCCCCGTATCACTCCCTACCGCGCACGAAAGCTCCTCTTCCTCCCAAAGTGGCGCCTGTAAACACAGTCATGGCCCAAGATGCCGCATCGGTACCTATCACCAACATGCATCTGGCCCAGATAATTCATACCGCTACGACTAAACAATCTGAGTGGATGAATAATCTGCTTCAGATGCAGGCTTCTCAGATGGATGGACTGAAACAGATCATGGCGAAACTAGTGAAAGTTAATTCCAGCCCTTCTCGCCCTGTTCCCTCTCAGTACCCGCTGCTAACTGCCCCTCCTGCAGGAGGACCAGCTCCTCCTGCCGCTCCCCTTCATATGGGTAATCTAGTAGGAAGGATCGAATGCTATAACTATAAACAGTCGGGATTCTTCGCGCGAGAATTCCCTCAGCCGAAACGCAATCAACCTCCCCCTGCAGCCTCGCCCGTGGCCTTGAAGAATCAAGGCCGGGTGGCCGCAGTATTAGAAGCCGCAAGGGAAGCTTCCCCCTTCGTGGCCGATCAACCAACCTCAACCGATCCTGTCGCGTCTACATCGAGATCATCTTCCGAGGCCGCTGATATCGTCGATCCAGCCAAGTACCTTCATTTGGCCGGACTGATCGGAGCAATCCGACCCGCCAAAGACGAGCTCGATTGGGTCGAGCGCACATCAGAGCCAGGACCACAGTTTCAAAAAGGAGAGATCGATGTCTTACAGACACTCAAACAACTGGACATCCGAGTGCCGGTCCCCGTAGGACACTTGCTGACCATATCCGAAGCTGCAAATGACAAGCTCCTGCAGCAATGCCAGAAGAATCAAAAGCGCTTTACCTACCAGCGCGTTCAGTGTATATTGAAGAAAAAGAAAGAAGATGAGAGCGAGGCAAGTCCTCCCCTTGCGATCGAATCTAACTCACCTGAAACGGCGAGAATCGCTGCCATTTCTTACGTCGAGAGAGACCATTTTGTACGTGTCTGATCGGTCCTATGGAAAAGCACCGAATGTGATTGCGAGGTCTGGGGTAAACCGTTTGATGCGCTTATTGACACTGGATCATCAGCCGTAGCTATATCCCTGAGCACAGTCAGAAAGACAGGCCGACTGAACTCTATCCTTCCTCTACCAGGGAAGGACAATTATGTCTCGGCCGATGAAGTAGCCATGAATATCGTAGGAATCATTGAGAACGTCGTGGTCAAGGTAGGTCGGGTACATGTATTGGTTAATGCATTAGTTATCGACGTACACTCTTATTGGGTGTTGTTAGGCTTGCCCTGGGCGATGGCGGTAGGAGCACGGATCCACTTCGATTTTAAACAACTCATCCTCACCCATACGGGGGGGAAACCTCAAACACTCCACTACGAGTCTCTACTCGATCGTCGAAGAAAAACCCCAGTATTGTCCGAATAGGAATGATCCAGATCCCGAGCCCGGAAGAATCTTTCCCAAACAACAATGAAGAACAACACCTCACGTGGGAAGACGAGTTCAACGAACGCGATTACAAGGAGGAACTTAGCGGTATGCCTAGTGAAAAAGAATGAGAACAATGAGTTAAAATGTTCGATTATGGGACTGAAGAAAAATTTCGAATGATCCCCACAACCGCTCGGACATTCGATCTGAGCTCGGAAAATAGCGAGTCGAGCCGTATTCTGTCCCCAGAAAGACGGGTTTCGCCTACGACATTTTTGGGAGAACCAATCTTGCAAATTTCAGACATGGTTGATCTTTTGGAACCCCCTCGCACGTTATACGAGGGCGCACTTTCACTCCGGGCTAGGTATCAAGAGAGGAATCAGTATCTGGATCTTTCTATCTCTCCACCTAGATCACTACTCACGCAAAGAGCCATGATCGCTTTGATCAAGCAAGAAGCAGAGGATCTGATAGAGGATGTTGCATATCTCATGCAGGAAATGATCAGGTTAACCGGGTTGGAAATAGCAAAAAGCACCGTCGACTCTGAAACGGATGAGGAGATTAAGGAGACTGAGATGATCAGCTCGGATGAATCTCAAATGATTGTCACCGTCTTCTCGGTTCGAACTAGTAGTTCCATGTTCTCCAGTGTGCACGACAGGCGATCTCGAAAGATGGATTGGATCGAAACACCCTTGAACATCGCGGATAACACTGTAATTACAATACCCAGTCATGTCCCGATAGACCGTCGGAATCCATCGAGCTACCCCTCATGAGTCCACATGKTTCACCCCCTTCCAACTTTGAACCAATAGCCTTCCATGTGTCGATAATCGGGGTACCTCAGAAGTTGCCGACAAAGGGGGTCGGGACACACGTGCGGCCCTTAAGGCCAAAGCCAAGCGATATGCGGATTTAATGGAAAGGGTCGTTCCTAAGCTGGCCYRGAAAAGACAGAAAATGACAAACTGGCCCACGGTAGACAGGCCCGTAGCTACGAGGCCCGGAATGGGAATTCWGGCCCGCAACACCAATATAAGCTAGGGGATCTGGTACAGGTACGCAAATGTGCACGCGACCGTAAACTCGCTCCCAAATTCTCTGGCCGTTTTCTCGTCGTAGAGCTTGGTCCCAACGAAGCCAACACGGTGCGCATCACGCCCGATGCCAGCGCCAGCCATAACTCCCTTCCCATTGTCCGTCACACCTCCTACCTTCGTCCCCTCCCTCCTTCTGAGAACCTCAACCTATCTCCTTCTTCTTCCTCCAGCGCGGACGAGGAACTCGTTTCCTTTCCTTCGTCTGCAACTACCTCCCCCTCACCTTCGCCATGAGTTTTGTCATTGAGCTGGCCCTTCCACCTCAGCTTCTTCAACCTCGAAACTTGCTGCAATTTCGCCAAGTCACGCACCCCCGCCTCAGTCCCGACCTTCTCCGATTTGCTCAGCTCTTCAGCGACGGGGCTTGGTGCGCCGCAGTTGAGATAACTATATCAACCGATCAAGGCTCGACAGTCATCTTAGTGGAGGCGTCAGGCTTTCGTCGCTACTCACGACCTACTCAGAGCGACGTAACGGTAATCGTGGCTTTCAGCGGCGATCTGTGTACCATCGGCGCGCAGCGGCGCGATGCCGTAGTTACCGATCTTTACAAGTGGGAACAGGAGTTGGCGGCTGATTGGCAGCAGCGACTGGCCCAGCCAAGGCGACAAGTAGTGGGGACTGATTGTATTGATACCTTCTCCCTGCGGACCAGCGCCACTGATCGCCCCACTCGCCCGCTTCCCCATCTCCATCCCTACCCTGAGCGCCGATGAATCGTTTCTCCACCTTCTCTCTCCCCTCCGACCTTCCAATCATCTGGCCATCTTGGGCCGACCCGCTTCTCACTCTGGAAATTCGTTCCGCCTCAGCCCTTCCATTCAGTCCAGCTTACATTCGCGAGTGGGCCGAGTTCGCGACGGTTAGTGTGTGTATGCTCACAGTAAAGTGCCACTGGTCGCAGAATTACAGTAATCAGGAGTTGGAGCACAGTCACGAGATCTCGCTGGTGCTGGCGCAGCTGTGGCCAAACGAATCGACCACCGACGGCAGGTTGGTAGGGCTGTTGTGCGGTGAGATCGCTAAGAACGGCCGAGCAACGGTTGCCTACGAGCTCCTCACGTTCTTGTCTTTGCTCGTCGACGACCTGCTGACGGACATCATCTCCTACGATCCGAGTGATCCGAGGCAGGCTGAACCTGTGACCCTGGAAAGGAAGTTGACGCCAACCGTAATCTGGGCGAACTGTACGGAGGATTACGGGCAGTATCTGAGCAATAACGATCCTACAGTTTGGTGCTACCTGGACCTGGATGAACTTGCACCGGATAAATCCGACTTCGATGAGTTTTGAAAGGCACATCGAGAGAACGGGGAGCTGTCGTCGGATGACGACCTGGGTCGCATAGCCATCGCCCTGCGATCGGAGGAAGAGGAGTCGAAAGCACGGTCGATGACAAAGGAAGAAGAAGACGCGTCGACACCTGAGCCCCGAGAGGCCCCACCAGCACGAGCGCCGTCTTCCGTTCGAGGAGGATCCGCCTTGAATCCCGCCGTTCCCTCAGATGTCGCTAGTTGGCACGATGGCGCAGCAACCTCCCGTCAGTGTCGCCGCTCTCACTCGTCATCTCCCTCCGTTTTCGCCCCCTCCGCGCTTTGTCCCCGTCCTCCTCCCGGCCCGAACGTACCGTCCTTGTCCCGTTTTTCGCCGCCCCCTTGATTACCTCTCCTTTCGTCCCCTCCCCCACCTTGAATTCCCCCTGGACTATCGCATCTTTGCCAGCCGCATCTTCTATCATCACTTCGCCGCACGACTCCTATGCACGGTCTTCCCCCATCGTTCCCCCTCCTTCCCTTTCAATATCCACCTCTTCAGTGTCGTCTGGGCACAGTTCAACCATATGGAGTTGTAGTGTATCATTTCCGGCACCTTTCCCACCGTGGAGGACTACGAGTCCCTAAGGGATAATGTCCTCCGCACCATCCCCTCCTTATATCCCGATTATCTACTATCCCTATCCCGACCCAATCATCGATTCCCCCACGCACATCGGATCATACATTTCGTTGATCTCGATGACGAGGCGGCGGATTGCTTCCCTCCGCTCCCATCTGAGTGGCCCCGACCCCTCCACCATCCTCTCCTTCAAGTTGTCGACTACCGGCAGACGGACTTCCAATAACGAGGCAGGGGTGCAGAGCACACGGAGAACCAACGGACGATGATGGCGTCACTTGGACAATCTCCGACGATCGAAAAGCCAAGGGAGTCCCAGCAGCTCGAGCCAGCAGACTCGCGAAGATATTGCAATTGACGTTGGCGTCGACATGAACTCTGGCTCAACTATCTGCGCGGATGCGGACACCTTCTCTCTTGATACGCCTGGTTCCTCATTCATCCTCTCTTCCCCCTCCCTCCTCCTCTGCCATGGCATGCAATAAGGAGATCTCATAATTTTGGAAACCCCTGCGCGTCACATATGTAATGTCACATATGTGACGAACCAGCTTTCGGACCTGCGCCATCTTTCGGACCCCTCCCCTCCCCATATTTTCTCTGCATCTAGAGGTGTCCTGATCGGCCCCCGAGAACCCCCCTTTGTTTTTGTTCGATTAAAGGTACCTCGTTGAAATCTGTATGTTGTCAGCACTGGTAACTTTTGAAATTCCGCCCTTTTTTTTAATATGAAAATGCATGGAAAATTCGCATGCCTTAGTGAGCATGCTCGAAATTTGGCTCGACAGTTAGGAATTCCGGAATTAACGGAACGCGGCGTGACCTTTCACGCACGAATGTTCTTGGCCTCGACATGGAAGACTCTGGGAATTTTGTAAGAATATGGATTAGCATAGGACCTACTTTCTTTTCCCTCGTCCACTTTTCGCGCGGATATGGTGATTTCAATTTTTGAATAACTGTAGGATTGGGAAAAACTGCAACTGTTTCGGTGCCCATTCTTCTTTTGTTGTTCGACACCATGCAAACAAGCTCCCTCCTCCTTCCTTCTTGCGCCCCTCTCAGCGGCTTCCCTCGTGCGCACATGCTTCCTCGCTCCCTCCCCCTGTAACTGTTTTTTTCTTTCCTTCCCAAAGCGCGCCCTTTTTCTCTTTCTTGATCATCTGAATGTTGGACCCGTTTCGCGCTATCCTTCACACTCCTCTAATTTGCGCTCTAAGACTTACGCTCGAAAAACCCAGTCGATCCTCTCTGCCCATCTAGCCAAGGAAAAGCGTCGTGCACGACGATTCTGATTGGTTGAGATCGGGTTGTGAGGGATCAACATGACTTTCAACGGGCGATTACTCTCAAACCCTCCCTTACCCTCCTCTACCCTACTCTTCATCTTTCCCCGCATCTCTCCCCCTTCTCGCAACTATAAATTTCGCCGGCGCATCCACAAATCTCTCTCTCAACTCGTCAGCCAGCTTCCGGGAAGCAGTGGCTAGATGATGTGTGTATAGTGCGAGTCGGAAAGTCCTGACGGGCTGACTGTAGACTGGCTGGCTGTACGCTAGATCGCCATGACGGACTGTGGGATCCGGGCAAGCCACCTCGAGGCTAAGTTGGCGGGGTGGCGATCATAGTGGTGGATGGTGACACGCGACGACCGGGATCGTCGGTGCATGAATGAGGATGAGTGATCCGAGTTGAGTGGATGACTGGCCGGGAACCATGTTGGAATTTGGCGGCGAGTACGCCCCCCTTGTTGCGAATCCATTCTTTGGTGTGGGCTCACGACGGTAAAGTCGGACCTTCTTCGCATTTCCCGATCTCAATGTAACTCTTCCCTCCTAGCTTGATATTCTCGCGTGTCTCTTCCTCCCTCCTTCTCTTTTCTTGCTGATATGAATAACTATGCATGATGAGTCAATCTTTTGCTCGTGATGGAATGAGCATTTGTGAATGTGTGCTTGGAAGAACTTCTCTTGGAACTCTTCCATTAGTTTTCTGGGTAATCCCCGGACCTACTGAGATTTCATCGTCTTGTCTTGTGAACGGGGGATGTGCGTGTAGCTACCATCAGCGATCTAAATGGATTGTGATTACTTGTCTTTGACATGATAGGGCAGGGGCATTTCATGTCTGCCGTTTTCACACCTTCCGCAATGAATGTATGCATATGGGATGAAAATGATCGAGCACAAAACTCGTCTTAATTGGGATACTGTCCGGACGGATCGATGACAGGGGCAATGTTGTTGGGATTTTGTTCGAGAATGCAAGAGTGTTTAAATTTGTTGATGCTGTGATTACGGAAGAGTACCCCGGGAGCTGCCATTCGGGACACACTACACATGCCATTTGCCTTATGCTGCACAATATATGCAGCATACCCTCGTAGAACAATGAGGGACTCCAAAGCCACGTGCGATCAGTATACGTGAATAGTAGCCGCATCTTACCACACATGAGTTTTTGTCTCTCTCTGAACTTTCCTTTCCTGCTTCGTTTTTAGGAGTTTTGATTCCGCCTTTCTGGTTGGATTGATAGGTTGTGTGTTTTTTTACTGGTATCGATTCTGGGCCTACGATGAATGATTGACGATATCTTTGGCGCCTGATTGATTGCCATGTGGACTGACGGGCTCAACCCGACTAGGCGTCGGCCTTCCGTATCCCCACCTCGCCCCTTCCCGTATAACGAGGAAAGAACGCGTGTGTGTGAGTGGGACGTATGAGAAGCCGTCGCAAAGATCGGTGGGCGATATTACTTCCCTTCTGAAAATCGGTATTCTGGGTTTATCGGTGTTGGGTTTGTCATTATTGATACGCATTTTCCGCCATATTCGTTGCTATTACCGTTTAATGAGTTGATCGTCATCCCGTGGTCGGCAGTAGCGCCCCAAAACTCTGTGTAGTGATTGCCAACGCTTCGATCACTACCAATCAAAGGGCTTCCTCTACCGTGTATGGAATGAGGACGAGCATAAGGAAAGGGCCATGCGATTAAGGTCGTGTACGTCAAATTCGGAATTGTGCAACGTGCGGCGTCGGGAGTTAGTCCGAAACGGGATACTAAGTACGTGTCCGCTCCCTTTCACTCCAAACGAAGAGTCGTGGCTCGGTGGGAGGCTCGACAGAAACCGGTTCTGTTACTTCATCAGACCACCACGGGGGATTTCAGTTATGTCTGTGTCCGCACACTCAATTTCCCAAAAATCCTTGACATACCTCATCTTGCTGTTTTTCAGGGCCTTTTTTTCGCACCCTTAATACTCCGAACGAAAGACAGCGCAGGGCATGAGATTGCGCATCATAAGCAGAATGTAGCTTTCTTTTTAGAAAAAAAAAAAAAAAAGTTGGGTTGTATACATTGCCCGAACTGCAATTTGAAACTGTATCTTTGCCCAGTGCAATTATAACTCCTTTTTGTGCCTCCCAAGTTTCCCCTAATAATAAATGGGGGCCGGCCACCCCACATAAAGGCTGGTGTTGGGAGCCTTACCGAGTTTCGATTTTGACAGGACCCAATGGGACCCGAAAGAAAATTCAGAAAAAACAAAGACCCATTTCCTAATACCCTACTATAGGCAGAAATACCAACCAAAACCAACTGAAAGTAAGGGCCCAGTGGATTTCCCGGATACTGCCAGAAAAAAAGGATCCAGCAAAGCTCCTAAGCCTACAACTGAAAGGACAAAATAGACAGAACACCCCTCCTACAAACACCCTAGTTCTTACAAAAAGTCAGTCTAAAAATAGGAGCGATGTAATCATGCAGGGTCTAACATCAATCCCTGAACCTATCTCGGTTCGGCTTGTAGCCAGTACCTAACATTCCCCCTCCTACGGGGTCGACCAACTGAGAGGTTAGGTTAGTACTGCACCCCCTCACCCCCCCACCATCTCCCCCTCCCCCCTCCCCCCCACGTTACTCTCATTCTCTCGTTCCCCCACTGGTGTTGCCCCTTGCCCATGCGAACAAGAGCTATGTCATTTCCCGTGTGTGACCGCCCTCTATCTGCTTTCCGTGTCAAATCCACCATAAGCATCATTCGGATGATGGCTTTCATTTTCACGTTGATCCCCTGATTGGTCGTCCACTCATCTGTGAAGATGATATTGTTCTGATCTTCCCAAATAGCCTTGCGTGTAATGCACTAACCTCACACCCAGAGCTTTGTTTCATACAAGAAAGGTCGAAGGGTAATTAGGGCCAACGTGCGGGGTATAAACAAAACTCCGCTCCGCCGTGGGCTTGGGGGCAAGGCGCAACGCAGTCGTCGACCGCGAAAGGAATTGACAACTAGAAAAAAAAAGTGAACACACAAAATTTACCGCTTCTCTCGCACCAGGTTCACGCCAACTCTATTGTAAGGTCCCAAGAGAAAGGGAGCATCTAGGCCCCAGAGTCGGTTTCATCAAGTCTGCGAGGTCAATTAGGAGCCTCGTCCTCCGATGGGGGTGAGACTGGGGGAACCCACGTTTGGAAGCTCGACGGTAGGGCTCCCGCACTGCGCGAGAGTTATGAGAACCAGGCAGACCTTCATACCCGAGTACTAGCCTTCGTCAAGAACACGAGTCTCCCCATCGACACCAACGACAGTTAAATTGGGGCTTCCAGGTGGTGTGGGCAGCCGACCAGGGTAGCACAGTCACATCTCGATGAGACAAGATAATGGGACGGGAAAGAAAACTAATTAATTAGAATAAGCCCGCTTCCCCCTATCTGACAAGCCTTCGATGGTTTATATAGATGAACCCAGCCGGTCCGCAACAACGCGCTTCGCACATCATCCTCACAGTAAATATTGTCCTCGCCTGCGATCGGGAAAGGTGGAAAGGTGTTATGGCGGATCAACGCAAGGGTTGGGCACGGGTAATCACCCCTGCTCACATTCAGCATAGTGCACCTAAATTGCATACAAATCTCGACGGACCTTACCCCGCTCTCTCCTACTTGACCAAAAATGCAAGTTCAAGGACACAACGTCGTTCAATTGCCATTATTACAAAAGGTTACGGTCGCGTAACAAAGAGATTGAGCAGGTAGACCAAACGCCCATGCCCGATGTCTCTTGTCGTCGACGATGAACTGAGATAAATGAGGGACAAACTGACACGCGGCACTTGCCCGTGAGAGCAGAGAGATGGTAAAGTCAACGATGATACCCAACGCATGGGATCAACGAGGGTCGGAGAAAAGGAGGGGGAATCAACCCACTCATGCATACAGGCACACATTTGACATCCCAACTCTCCCCAGGGTCGTGCCTAAGTGCGCCTGACATCAGCATTGTCATTCCACATCCATACACTCAAGTATCTTGGACAGCAAAGCATTCAACATTCATAAACCCTCGTAACCAACACATGCATGCGACTGAGTATCTACACTTAGTCCACTGCACATACAACACTTGGACAAAGCAACAATGGAGAAAAGAGTGAGTCCCTTGCTATTCAAAATTCTAGTGCTGGCCTCCGTCAGGCGAAGCCACCAATGATGGACCCGATTTCCAGTAGGTGACGCTCTCCACCAATAGATGGAGCAATGCTTTCTGGGAAACAAAAAAAACGCAGCCACCAACTCGAACATCCGCCAACCATAGCCACAAGGCCTTGCCACTGGCTACATTCGTTCCCCACACTGCTCAGTCCCTCCGACTTCTTTACCCCAAGTCTACCGCTAATCCTACCTTACGTCGTCACTCCGCCCGTCACTTGGGCACGTCGAGCGTGTTCAATGCCACGGTCTTTGCTCATAGCTTGCGCAACATTCAAGTTGCAGCCGAGATCAAAGAGAAGGAGAGGAAGGGGCTGCGATAATTTATAGCGGGGAAGGCGGAGGTGTGCTATCGTATGGTCTGGGCAGCAAGGGGTGTAGATCAGCAAGACAAAACGAGGAAGAAGGTTCCAGAAGGATCGAAAGAGGCAGAATCATCGACCATTTCGTTCAATTGGAGTGATCGTCCAAGCCGTGCGTGTAAGTTCGCTCTCACGATACTGATCCGACCATCCCAACTAACGACCAATCAATCGCACCTTTCAGCCATCGCAACTAATGACCAATCAATCGCACCGAAAGGTGAGGGGAGGATCGGGTGCAGAGTCGAGGGAAGACGAAAGGACATGAAAGAAGGGAAGATGGTGTGCATGTGCAGAGAGGGTACCGAATTTACGCGGCATGCAATTATTCAAAAATGGCCAAGCGCGCTCTAGCATGAAGAAAATTTGAATACCGACAACCGAAACTCCTAACTGTTTCTTTAAACCACCAGTACTTGGCCCATACATCGGCTGCGGGGCATTGTCTTTAACGCCCCGCAACTTCCGGAGGCTCGGGGTACCAACCCTCAAATGCTGGCGTCGCCAGCCATAACATGTTTTTCTTGTTGCGCTGGCGGGTCGACGTGAAACGGCGCGCAACTCGTTTTCAGGCTCAACATCGATAGTTGGGCCAAGTACTTGTGGTTTAATTTCTATGCGCGGTCGCTAACCATCCGCTCGGAGGAATAATTTGAACGTGGATAGGGGCAATTCGAAAAAATGTGTGCATACAATCCTAAAAAATAGAAAATGGACCTCGTTTTTCTTTACCAACTACGATCTGTGCTTGGGGGTTTGCTTCAGGTTCTACTTCGAAGGGTACGTGAAACCGCAAAGTACGGATCCCAACTTATCACACGCCACACCGCTATCAAAATGACAAAAGTATCAGTGCATCTTCCGCAGAAGGTGGCAAGGTGCATCCGTTTTAGTAACGGATGCATCTTGCCACACTCTGTGTGTGACGGACCCACAAGGATGGCGGTCTGTCAGGATGAAGACGAAGGGTTGAAGTAGGAGGAGATAGAGATGGAGCTGGAAGGGACAGTGCAGCTCCGACACGGACTCAGCACGCACATACTCCAAATGTGCACAATGAAGAATGAACTGAAAACAAACAACAGTTGGGGTATACCCCCAAAGAACCAACTGGACTGGACTGGACTGGACTGGTACCGACAGTGGTACCGGGCAGGACTGGACTGGACTGGAACAACACATGGCCTGTGAGGTCAGGCCACGGCCTGGTCCCACAGGCCGAACAAGCAAATGGCCTAATAGGCCCTGGCTGTAGGCCAGGGCAGATAGAGGCCCGCTGCACAATCCTCAGACTCGTAGTGAATCTTAAGAGCCATTAACATGCTATCCGCAAAAGCTACAAAACTTTGCAATAAAGAAAGTTGCAAAATCTAGGATGCGGAGCAAGCTCCATGCGGAGTCCATGCGATGCTGCAGCCTAAGCTACATAATGTCAAATGAAAAACAAATGTCTGGTATACACATCATAACTAACAACAGAAAGTGAAATATAGCATGATATATTCCTAAAGTTCTGGAGGCAAGTGCCTCTATGCTTGAAGGAAAAGAGAGCAATATGTCACAAGTAATGTCATGTCGCTGAACACTAAGAGTGGGATGGTCTCAGAGGGGGTGAATGCAGCCTAAGAATCGAAACTCCTAAGGGCAGTCACACACGAAGGTGGGATAGGTCATCAGGCTCAAGGTAAGGGAGTGGTAGCGAAGCAAAACCAATGACCTTAACAGATAGACCATAAAGGCGAGCAATGCTCGAGGAAAGGGTGACACCATGAAGGGTCGACCATGAAAGGGGAGCTTGGAATAAGGTGGACATATGCCTAACTGAAGGCATGCAATTGTAGGCGCTAGGGTGATGAGGGATGCAATGGGTGAGGGAAACATGCACACAACACACCAACTGGGGGAGGGACCTAAATCTGGGAGTAGGGAAGCCAAGATAACACCACGGTCCTAATGCCTATGCGATACAAAGGGGGAGTCCAACTCAGAGAGACCTAGCTAAGTGAGAACCACCATGCGATACGTGCAAGGGAATATGCAGGGTAGGATGGTGGCATGAGGGAGTCACGTCAAAACTAGCTGAAGTCGATAAGATGACTGAAGTCAAGAAGGTAGTTGAAGTCGTCGAAGTGGTCGATGACGTTGATGAAGTAGGAGTCTAGTCAATGTCAAAGCAGAGCCGCAAAACACAGACATCCTGAAGAAGTTGATGATAGAGTACCTGAAGGTGTGAGTTAGTAGGAGGATGGTAGGTGATCAAAGTGTCAGTCGTCGAGATGCCGAGGGTGTCGACGAGTGCGTTGTGGATGCGTGAAGGCGTTCGTCTGCTGCAGAAGAACAACCTCAGAGGGAGCGGGCTCATCCTCAGCAATTTCCGAGTCCTCGGTCGGAGGAGGAGGAAGCGGCTCAGTCGGCTAAGTAAGAGCACAAATCTCAGCACGACGAGCACGATCATATGCACGCACCAACATCCAGGCATGCTCGAAGTGCTCGAGGGGCTCCCAAGTAGCCTGCTCATCAGGATAGCCCTGCCAACGCACAAGGTACTCGATGTGAGGAGGGGTATCATTAGTAACTCGGCGAGATACGATGTCGGAAACGATGAACTCCTCATGATCGTCCACCATGATAGGTGGAGGGTGCTTATAAGGACATCGACGAAGTGCTCAGACGGTCTGCGATAAAGACGCAGCAAGGAGACGTGGTAAACATCGTGTACACGAGCCTGTCAAATGTAATCAGGTAGCTTCACACAGAAGTTGACCAGACTAGCAGCAGTATCAGAACCAACGACCTGAAGGATGCAGCATGGACTGAAGAAGCGACGCCTAAACTTGCAAAGCGTATCCTCTTCGAGTTGCAAATGGTGTGCGTCGACGAGCACATCGTCACTGATTTTAAATGGATGATCCATTCGTGATCAGTTCCCTCGTACGACTATGTGAGTGTGGGAGTCGGTTAGACTCTCATGTGCGTGCTTCATAATCGCCGCCATGTGGGTGATCCAGTCGTCAAGCACAGGACAACGAGTGTCCGGGCGCAACTGCGACGGTCGTAGAAAATCCACGGGGGTACACGAAGGTGGTAGTCGAGGTCGCAATAGAATGTCGACATTTTCGTGGCTGACACAATTGCGTGGTTGTACGCAATCTCCACGTATGCTAAGTGTAAGTCTCATTGTTGGTCACCCCCAATAAACTATCGGAGGATATTACCTGAAATTTTATTGGTGACCTAAGTCTGATGATCCCTCTGAGGGTGGTAAGACGATGAGAAGCGGAGTTGGGATCCGTACACCTCATGTAGGCGTCGCCATAATGTGTTGGTACTAAAGCGCGGATCACGGTCGGAGATGATGCTCTGAGGTAAGCCGTGATCTCTCACGACACGGTCGAAGATGATGTTGGCGACCTCGCGAGAGCTAATGCGATAGCGGCACATGACAAAGCATGCACGCTTCGTGAAGCGATCGACCCGACCAAGATAGCATCATTATCTCGCTCAGTGGGTGAAACTTGAAAGAAGGGGACCAATGAAATCCATCAAGATGGATTGCCAACGACCCTTAGGTATGGGTAGGGGCTGAAGTAACCCATACGGACGGTGGTTCGCACTGTTCACCTCCTGGTGGGTAGGACACTCCTAGATGTAGGCTTTGACGAAGTCCTTGGACTTCAGCCAGACGTAGAGGCGACAAACACGAGCCAACGTCTTGTGGAAGCCCATATGACTCGGACTGGCAGCTGCCTGGTCATGGAACTCTGTTATGGCCCAGATGAGGAGTTGTGCGATGAAGGGAACGCAAATACGTGGTCCTAACTTACTAGATCTATCATGCCAGTACACGAGACCGTTCTCACCCGAGAGAGTATAAAGAAACGATCTTGCCACTCCGCAGTGTCGCGTAAATGGCGTGATAATCCGGGCAGTGGTGGTACTGAGTGCGATATGCACCGATCATCAACTGATTAACAATGGTGATGAAGATGACCGCAAGGTGGATGGGTTCCTAATTGTGACCGGGATGGCGGGACAAGGCATCCTTGAAGCAATTCATTTCACCCTTGATGGGTTGAGTCATGAAACTGAACTCCGATAAATCACATCACCAACGTGTCTGTCGACGAAAAAGTTTGGGTTTCGTGAGGAAAGTCTGGACGACTCGGTTGTCTGTGTGCACCATGCAGAGTGCCCCATGCAGATAATGACGCCAATCAACAGAAAAAAATGCAGCTTCGGAACATGCAGAATTTTTGTATGATTTGTACTACATTCATCTGTTGAAAATCAGGTTCCCTACACAATTTATGAGGATATCCTGTTGAACACATGGGATCCCAATCAAATCTTCCTTTTGAATACACTGGTCATACGGGACAATATCATTCTAGTGATGGACCAGCAGTTTGTAATCAGTTGAAGTTATGTTGAAAATGTGTATAAAAACAGCCTAATCAATTGAAGTTATGTTGAAAATTTGTATAAAAACAGCCTCTCTTGTTTAAAAATTGTTGAAAATCTGTTTACAAACAGTTTACCAACACCGTTCAAAAAAAATAAAAATAAAAAAATTCGTCCGCTATGAATAGTCATCACTCTTTATTACAACAAAACTGACACAATATTGTACTGAGAAGACTCCGTTTTGGTTGCTGCTCTAAACAAAGAGATTGTCAAAGCAACACATGGCTCTCACTGATTTTGATAATAATGTTCCGCAACTACATAACTTTAACTATTTTTGTCTTCAATGCCACGTTGGTCGGCAGGTGCGTATTCATTTTCAATATGACTGCAATATTTTGTATGATATTACAATGCACCTGCCGACTAGGACGTGTCAAAGGAGTATACATTGCGAACAGACATGCAGTATCCGTAGAATATAAGATGATTACTCAGAAGCCTTCGTACACTGAGTCACACTCCTTTAGTCATAAAATTGTATTTAAATCAAGAAATTAAGGTGCGATTGTTATCCGGTGCATTTAATAAAGGTTTTTGTCTTTTGCAATACATTGTAATTC
Organism: Chara braunii; assembly: GCA_003427395.1. Taxonomy (NCBI): domain Eukaryota; kingdom Viridiplantae; phylum Streptophyta; class Charophyceae; order Charales; family Characeae; genus Chara; species Chara braunii. The sequence continues at coordinate 2,590,944 of BFEA01000156.1, read as the reverse complement.
ACAGACACCCTTTACCACAAAGAACAAGGAAGCGGTTGTGAGAGGGTCACATGCAGTGCCACATGTTACTTGTATGTGTTCAACGTGCAGTGCCATATGTTGAAAAGAGCTGCAGACATCATATTCTCTCAATTTGTGTCATCTTTTTAAAGTTTATGTGTATCCAATGTTTTTGAGTATGTGTGTATATGAGTGTGTGTGTGTGTGTGTGTGTGTGTATTTTTATTGGAAAGGGGCAAACCACAGAGAGAGAGAGAGAGAGAAAGAGAGAGAGAGAGAGAGAGAGAGAGAGAGAGAGAGAGAGAGAGAGAGAGAGCACTTGTTTGTAAAACGAACAATATAATCCATCATCCATCAGTTGCAGCGAAAGATATCATGATGTGTATACGAAACCAACACTATAAAGATACACGAGGAGGAGCAAAGTACACTTACAATGTCGATTGTAATGTACAGTTTAATTCTGACAACAAAAAGATATAATTGCACAACGATTATCGTTCTGGTGAGGGCGGTCTATTTCGAGCACTCCCTAGAACGGGCAGTGGTCATAGCATATTCTCTACGGAAAAAAAAAAACAAAATCGAAAATCGTTCTTCAATATGTTATTGACAAAACGATAACAGTTTGTACAACTACATTCCTAAACAAAAAAATTAATATGTTATCGCAGAGTTGTCTCCCTTCCTTGCTTGTACAACATCATTTTATGTATAATGTACATAAAGTATCTAAGAAGTGGAGACACGAATGACAAGGCCTCAACAACTGAATGCAAAAGTAGACCAATGAAAGGGGTTTCAAACTGTATTTCCCACTTTTTGCCTTGCATTTTTTTTTTTTTTTTTCCTCTCTCTCTTTCTCTCTCTCTCTCACTGCCTCAGATGTCCCCCCCGTGAGAGGCGTCATCCTCCGTGGGGGACTGAGGGTCGGTTCCCTGATCTGGGTCACTCGCAGAATCATCTGAGGCAGTGACATCATCAATGCTCAACGGGTCACGAAGCAGCACATGCAAGCGACGAGAGAGGGCCTCTACGAGGGCCACGACGGTATGTGGAGGACTGTCGAAGCTGAGAGGGGCGAGGTGCTGCAGTAGTAGCGGAATGGGCAGCGGCGGACTGAAGGGAGGGGCCGACGAGTGGAGCATAAGTGAGATGAATGGCCCTAGCAATGTTGAAAGCCTCTAGTAAGGTGGGGATCGAATACGCCAACATCTGCAGCTGGAATGGTTGGGGTAGGCCTGCCCGGAATCGTTGGATCATGGTGTCCTCGGATATGGCTGTGATGGGAATCTGAGCGCGTACACGGTGGAATGTCGTGATGTATGACTCTAAGGCATTGTCGCCACCAAGCCATCTGATCTCAGCCACACGACTAATCAGGTCGCGAGTGGGTGCAGGACGAGAAAAGTACTGCTGAAGGAAATCGCGAAACTCGGGATAAGACATGCCCTCATGTATGCCGTGCTGTGAGCGAAGGGAGAGAAAGTCGCGCCAGGTGGAGGCTGCACGACCTGTAAAGTGAGAGGACATCTTGACGGGCCACAGTTCCATGGCGACACCATGGTAGCGAAGCTGCTCCTAGTAGTGATCCATCCTTGGAGCTCGGAGGACCTGCCGTCAAACTGTGGGAGGCGATCCCGTCGAAACTGTGGAACATACGTTGGTGGCTGATAATGAGTAGGAAGAGGGAGAAGCGATTGTGACAAGAGGACAGAGGAAGTAGTGGCACCGACAGAACCACTAGAAAGAGCGGGGAGCCGGGGCAAAGGTCCCTGACACATCGTGGTGGCTGGTGGTGGGAGTAAGAAATGCATCGCGGCGGCCTGTGTCTGATGTTGTCGATAGATGAAAGGGGCGACAGGCTGTGCCGCGAGGTGGGGAGGCAGGGTTTGACCTCCTTGGATTTGGGGGATGTGATCATGGGCCAGGGTGAGTTGGCGTTGGAGCTCGGCATTCTGTGTCCTGGGTGTAAGGGGGGGGGGCGAGGAAGCGGGGGGGGATGAGGGAGGTGTCGTAGAAACTATCGTCGAGGAGGTGGCGGGACAAGATGCCATGGATCCTGTGGAGGGAGGTGCAGGGGTAGAAACCTGGGAGGCAAAGATAGCTGCACAGGAAGGGTGGGACTGGGGTGAGGTCATGCAGCCCGTGGAAGAGACAAGTGTGTAGATGATGCTAGCCGAGGAAGTTGGCATAGATGCAGATGAGGGGGGTGGGGAGGGAGATGCACTGGTACGGGGCTCCAACTGTGACACGTAGGCCGACATGGATGAAAAGTCAGTATGGAGGTCCGAGATTTTGGCCTCGAGTGTGGCCTGCATGCGGAGGAGGAGGTCCACTATGGGATCCGACTGGGAAGCTGGGCCCGAACTGGTTGCCATAGGGGTGGCCATTGAGTCGGATGTAGGCTCGTGAGCTAGGAACGCAAGTCCTTCGTTGGTGGAGCGGGAGGGGCTCACAAATTCGGTAGTCTGCATGGGGTCAAGGGATGGAGAAGGTGAGGAGGGAG
>BFEA01000156.1:2558308-2570401 GCA_003427395.1 Chara braunii | reverse complement strand
CCCCCCCCCCCCCCTCCCCCTTGACAGGCTGTTAGCAGAAGAAGATGCAAGGCCGGATTCGGGCTCATCTCGGAGAGTGCTGGGTTTCCCGACCCTCACACACGCCCGGGCGTGATGGCCAGCAGCCCGTCCGCTCATGGGAAAATTTGTACAGTTTCTATAGATGTACGAAGTGCATGTCGACCCATACATGTTAGGATTACATAATATGAACACTCACCAACATCAAAATAAACTGTTAGACGCCAACCAATCAGATGTTATGCATTTTCCGGTTCAATTGTCCGTCATCAACACTTCGGTGCACTGATTTTGCGGTCAACATGTTGTGGTCGGCAGGTGCGTGCGCATTCCAGACATTGGGGTGTAGTTGTGTATCGAAGTACGACGCAGCTGTCGACTAAGACATGTTCATGTGCTGCATGTTTCGCGCACACAAACAGTTTTAATAAAAGTAAAGATTAACTTGCACAACTCTACGCACACGAGTGTGTGTCCAACCTATGAAGTATAGAACGTATATCACGACTTCCGATAGGATAGACAAATGATTTGTAGCAAACCAACGGTCACAAACACGGGTAATTTTTTATGTTAAGAAAAAAAAAAAATGTCCTATTAACATAAGTTAAGCTCCTCTATAAATATCTTAAGTGTGCAAGTTGTATGCATTTTTTTAAACCAATAACTACGTCTGTCTCGTATATACAATATATTCTTATGTGTCAATTGTAGTACACGTGATAATGCCTATCACCTCTTTGCGCTCTTCGACTACGTCTCCGGAAAATGCGTGTACGTTTCCTTCGGCACACCCTAAAGAAAAAGTACGGTGCTAAGACGAAGTTCAAAGATACTATTTTTAAGTTGGAAGTTAGTTGGTACATGTTTAAACGTGTTGGGACACGTTGACATGAGTTCGATAAGCACTGACAAACTGATTACAGAGTACAAATAAACACACCAACTGATTATAGAATATAAATAAACAAATTTTCAACACAAGAAAATATGGCATGTACATATGTAAGGATATATTAAAGCCGTATCAACTCACGGTAAACTTTGAAAAACATAACTTTTTGCCTCGCATTTTTTCTGTTGTTGTCAGGTAGCATAAACTACTGCGATAACCTCACGTTCATCTACAAAGTAGTTTATCTCAGCAGACATTAGTTGACGGGAGTAGAAAGCGATTGGGCAATCCCTAGCACGAAGCTCGACAGTCCCATCCTCCACGATGGTCGGAAAGTAAGTAACGGGAGGACTGTAAGTAGAAGGAAATGGTGGGAGGATAGGCGTCAGTCGAGAAGCAGTGGCTACAGGAGAGAGGGTGAAAGGAGGAACATGGGGATAAGGTGAATCAGAAGGAGAGGGAAACACCTGAGAAAGTACGGCTCCTAATGCAAAATCTGATGCATCAGTGGTGATGATAAAGGGACAGTCAAAATCGGGGAGGCGAAGAACCGACGCACAAGTCGTCGCCTTCGTGAGGGTGCGAAAGACGTCCTCGCAGACGGGTGTCCAAAACCACGGAAGGTTCTTCCGGAGGAGAGTGGACGTAAGGACGTAGTATTACCCAACGTATATCCAAATAAAATTATTATAGTAACTCGTAAGGCCTAAGAAACTGCAAAGCTGCTTGACGGATGTGGGGACGGGTCACTCCGCAGTAGCAGTGATATTCCTGTCGTCCATGTGGAGACCCTGATCAAACAAATGATGTCCTAGGAAGTCTACTTTGCGTTGGGCAAAGCGGCACTTACTGAGCTTGGCATAAAAACCATCCTTGCGAAAACGTTGTAGGACATCACTGAGGTGTCTGAGATGGTCTTCTAAGGTACGACTGTACACCAGAATATCGTTCAAGTATACGAGAACGTATTCTTCAAGTTCAAGGATATCCCTGAAGATATCGTTCATCGTCGTCTGTAAGGTGGCAGGTGCGTTGGTGAGGCCGAATAACATCACCGTGAGCTCGTAGTGGTCGAAACGTGACAAAAAGACGGTCTTCGGTTGGTCCTCCGCGACAACGCGGATCTTATGGTAACCACTACAACAATCGATCTTCGTGAGGAAGTGGTTGCCTTCCAGACGGTCAAACAACTCATCCGCGCGAGGCATGGGATAGTTGTTTTTAACCGTGTAACGGTTAAGGCCACAGTAGTCAATGCAGAGGCGAAGAGTTTCATCCGCTTTGCGAGCAAAGAGGACGGGTGTACCCCAAAGCGAGTTACTGGGTTTAATGAAACCCAGTCGAAGGAGCTCCTCAAGTTTACGCTTGAGTTCTACCGCCTCTGGAATTGAGAGTTAGTAGGGTGTCTAATGGTGGACATGATAGTCAGGCACGAGTTGGATAGAATTCTCAACACTGCTCATCGGAGCGATTCCGCTGTATAAGAAATACGGGGGGGAAACGTCGCGGTACTCTCGAATCAAATCGCGAATATAGAGCTCTAAGTCGGTCGTGAACCATGTGAGTTCCTCAACGTCTGCATCAGCACGTGATATATATGTGGACTCGGCAGTGGACGACATAGGGGCCTGGGATGTTAAGGGGGTATCCGCAGGCTTAGGGATGGATGTAGGAATGAGAGCCGCGAAGATGGAGGAAGGGTAAAGGGGGTCGGGCTCCAATGAGATGAGCTCAAACTCAGGATAAAGTGAATTATAGCAAATAAGATCCATGACGTTCACTAAGTAGAACATGACGTCCTCCTGTCGTATGAAGTAAGCAAACTGACAATGAGAAGTGACGGCGATGTCTGGGTGAGACCTAGAGGAACGAGTGTCCTGGGGAGGTAGGTCGGGAGGGGTGTCGCCCGTGGTTCCAATGAAGGAGACTTGATGGGTCTGACCACACTTTGTTTTGAGAACAGGTCTCTCGGTCACCCTTCGGTCTTTGTGTCACGGAACTGGCAAGACCAGGGAGTGCCAATAATAAAGTCGTACTCAGTCTCCAACACATCGAAGTATGCGGAGGAAGGGTAGCGCCGAGGCGCTTGGGTACTATCCGGTGGCTGTAGGGTGAGGGAAAAGTGGAGGTTGTTGAGCGTCTGATCGAAGAAGTGTCGCGTCTTGTTATCTCTTAGGGTAACGGAGATAGGAGAGCGAGATCCGGAGGTAGCTAGACGAGTTTCCTCAACCACGCGAGGGTGAACGAAATCTCCCTACGAGTCGAAGTCTCATAAAGCGCGGTACACCCTTATAGATGTCCCCAAGCGGATAGGAATGATGGGGAGGGTGCAATTAGGGTCAAAGAGCAGAGTGAGAAGACGACGCATGACGTTTACGTGTCTCGTAAGTCGCTCCTGACGAGCTCGAAGAATGCTCAAGTATAGGAGAGATGACAAAATGTCATCGCGAGTCTCCAACTGAGCGCTACAACAAGCAACTGGCTACAACGAGCTTTGCGAATGGCGCGACGCGTCAAAAGTCTCGGAGGGGAAGGACTAAATGCGGCAATCTGCGGTGGGGTAGATGGTACCTCGACAGACAGTGGGGCAGAGGGAACTGCATCTGTCGTGTTCTGAGGATCCTCTAGTGGGGTAGCCAAAGGGGAAAACCGCGACTCGGTGGTCAGGAAGCTGGCTACGTGCGAGTTCTCAGTGATACACTGCATTGTGGCTAGCTGGATGAGACTGGTCAGACGGGGCCGGAGGGGGACTGAGATCGGCGTTGACGAGAAATGCCAGCATAGTGTCGATCGAGCGACACATGGTATGGACACTGTGAGGAGGTGTGTCCATCTTGCCGGCAACGAAGACAACCTCGACGGGCCTCGAGGGCAGCGCGCTCCTCAAAGGATAGAGCTCCGCGAGGAGGGACAAAACCCTGCGGGAGGTCTATCTAAGGGACAATAAACGTGCGGGCGCTAGACTGCGCGCATGACCCATGATGGACACGACCATCTGCAAGCGCTTGGCCACCGGGACAGTGTCGTCATCCAAGTGGTACTAGATGATGTTGTAGGGTCAAACCCCGATAGACTTTCGAGCCTTGGTCGACCCCACTGCGGGTCCCAGTTGACTCGGCCCGCCCACGCTCATGCTCACGACGCGGGTCGTTCGTCCCAGGGTCACCCCCACCTAGTGCTTTGAGATGGATGGGGGTGGGTCATCGAGCGAGAGAGCTTTGACATTGGGGATGTAGCTCAGCCCTCGCGCCGGTTGATAGTCTCGCTCATCATTCCGTAAACGCTGATTTTTTTTCTTCTTGGTTGATTTCTCAAACAAATGCTATTTCCAATACGCTGGCAGTCCGGGGGTTCTTTGAGAGTTCTTCTTCCTTTGTGCGCAGGCTAAGCGTCATTCTTAGGCTACGCACAATTTTCCTAAGCACAACAATCCTACGACGTCATCAGGGTGCGGCAGCGCCGTCTTCCCCCTCGCCTCTACGCACTCCTCGTGTCTCATACATTCCATCCATCGTTATGGAGCAGGCCCCTTAGTCCTTTCGGGGACTTCACAGTGTTCACACGCATGCACGGGCTACTTCACATTCCGATTAGCAAAAAACTCTCTCCTTTCTTTCATTCACATTTCAAGTCTCATGCACAAAGGTCTCTCTTATGGGTCGGTTTTACACTAAGGGCCCCTTAGTTTCTTTGCCACCTCTTCCCTTTTTCTTTGCCGCTCGGCTTCCCCGACCTGGTCCCGCTCAAGGCATCCCAAGGCATACTCACCAGCAAAATCCTACACAAAGGCAAACACCGATACAATCCCTCATCGGGGTCAAAACATAACTTGAAGACCCTTCCCGCATGTCTAACTTTTTTTTTCTTTGTCTTTTTTTCATTCCCCTTTCTTTGCTCAATCAGTCCATCATCTTCTCATAGTCATGCAGTCGGGGGAATGGTTGAGTCAAGTTGTACCATAGGGTTAGGGCGGTCTGGTCATATGCTTTACATATACAGTTCATGTTATGTTGGGCACACCCTAGGGTTAAGGCAGTCCAGATGTATGTACCTTATTTGTTATTTAGGCAGGTCAGGCATACCCTTTAGGTAGGGTGAGTCTGACTATATGACATAGGAAAGGGGGACTTAAAAGGGAAAAGAACTGAGAGATGTAACGAACTACTTGGGCAAACTGATGTGGGATTGTGAGAGATGTTTGTTTATGTATGCTTATGGACTCTCACTTTGGGGCGTCTTTTTTCGATAGGTTAGTTGCTTAGATGCTCGCCAAGTGCTGGAGCCATAGGTAGATGAGATGAGTGATGGGAGGGAGAGTTTGGGATAAAGATAGGGCTGACCTTACTTGAAGTTAGAGTTAACGATAACTCACGATACCATTTTCTAAAAAAGGATCGTGTGAACTATCTTCAATCCTAACTATCAAGCAAGTGTCAGAAGTTAGTCTCAAATATAACTTTGCTTTGTCGTTCGGCTTTCAGCTTTGTATAAAACTTGGCAGCCTCCTGCTCCTATGGGAAGCGCTGCCAAAATTTTTACAAACCTGAAAGAGTTAGTCATTTCTGGACTCATAGGAATTCTGCGAAGGCACTTTTCCTGAGGGAAGCGCTGCCGAAATTTCGTAGAATTTGAGGAGTTATAATATTTCTAGTTAGGAGATACTTGGCAAATCCACCCTAAATAGGGGGGATGCTCAATGACTTGGTACTAGTGAGGGGAGATGACAATGAGATTAGTAGAGGAGCTAGGTTACGAATTGGGGAGTATTTTCCTTTTGGCATGAACATAGTAGTGATTCTTTTTTGCCTGTACTGTGATGCAGGTTTTCATATTTCGCTTGAAGGCTTGATTCGTTCAGCCTGATCCTTCAAAGGATCACTTTTCTGTTATCACTGATAACAGATCGGTTGTCGATTCTTCGGTTCACGACTCAACTTTCCTGTTTCTTCTGCTTCTCAACCTAAGACTTGGCTCTTGCTGGGTTTTATGTTTTTTTGGGCTTTCACCCAAATTTTTTATAAATGGTCATTTCTTAAAGAATGAGTATTTTTGTTGAGGAATGGTGGGGAAAAGGTTGGGCTTGTGTGCATAAGGTAGGGTGTGCGCTGCAGAAGACCGAAAAGTTGACCCTTTTTAATGTGTGCTATGTCGTTTGAACTCTGTGTATGATCGCAGGTATGTGTGGAAAAATCTCGATTGAGTCTTGGTGAATGGTTATGTTTTGGATTTAGATGGGCAAACCACACAACTCTCGTGAGAGTGAACTACCACACTACTCTTTGTTTGATTGAGATTGTTTTTTTTCTCGTTTTGATATTGTGATAGTTAAAGTAGGCATACGTTCAGATAACCCTCATGGGGTTATGCGACCTCATGCTTACGTTGTCCTTGTTCTCGTTGGTTCAATTTGTCGGACGTTAGTCCTGAACCTGGAATTCAAGGCCCTTGTCCATGACATCCCATGTCCTAGGCTCAGCGCGGAAGGGATCATCCCTCACACAGAGCCTAACTTGTATTGCCCATCACGACGCTCGGCCTAAGAGACAGAAGCGCCGCGAGGGTTAAGGGGTTGTTCTTCAATGACTTAATATCGTGAAGGAGGCTTCCTTCACGATACCTCATCTCTGACACTTGAGTGTCTTCCGCACCACTATGGGAATCAGACAGGTGCGGGTAGCGCATGAAGCAACGCTCTAACGAGTGTTCGCAAAGACTCGCATTGTTGGAGAATCTGTCTTTTCCTTCGCTTCAACATCCCTCTTATCTATTTCCAAGCGCGGGCTACACTCGAAACCTGACACGGAATAAGTTATGGGACGGTCACTCAAAAGGAAAAGGCGACGCGTCACCAGGTCCCTCTTCTTTCTTTAAGGCCGGTTGTCCTACCAAACGGACACTCGCACCTTTTGGGGCGGACGGGGCCTATAAACCACACTTAAATTTTCATAGAGGTTTTATGATTTATTTGTGTTTTCTTTTGCTAATGTTAATAGGTTTTTTTTTCCTTGTTTTAATTTTATTTTGGTGGAACGATAAAGTTCCGAGCGGAAGGATTAGCGTGTTGCTCGTGGTGCGCCTGATAACTCACCACCGCTCCGAATTCCTTCCTTCCCTATGGACCATCTTACCTCGCACATTTTATGACACCTCATGGTGCAGAAGATGGTAAGGCCCTCAGGCCGCCTTTGCGCTCGCTAAAGGTTCACCCCCCTTAGCGCACGCTTCAGCCGACGCCCGAGCGTCGAGAGCGACCCCATGACTCAGATAAGACCACTCAATTATGGACACTACATAATGCGTCGTCATCACGACCGCTTACGTAGGATTGCATTGCTAGCCGATATGTGTAGGCCCTGCGCGTGCACGACCGTCTTATACGATCCGGCGTGTGGACTCCACTTAGGGCTTGCACAGGAACAGTTATGGGTCAAGCAGAAGGGACAAAAGCACGTTGTGGTAAGTAGACCCGAGTTTTGGCAGTGCGAAATGTCGTGCGGACGAAGTACTAGTCCTAGTCAGCCTATGAGAATCGGCATACGAGGCTTCGGCGTTTCGAACGTCGGTTCGCACATGGGTCGGGATTGGGCATTGTCCCCGCGCACCCTTCGTACTAACCAACCCCTTTCCATTTGACAGGCCTACCAAGCTATACAAATTGGAGTACGGGTTAGGCAGAGAAAAAAAAGGGGACTAGCCTCTTTTTCCCCTCTTCGATCGATTCCTTTTTTGGGTTTTCATAGTTGGACGTTGGAGTCTGTGGCAGCCGTCAAATTCAAACCTCTTGACCTGTCCACATACCTCCGACGTTGGAGCATGTCAAGAGAACCGAGACTCTGGCTGCCACGATAGCCCTGAAGCTGTCTACTCAATCCCTCTCCACAGGGTGCAAAAGAGGGTAGATCTTGTAACCGCATTTGCGATTGTCCAGCGTCAAGAGGATAACCCCTCGAGACGTTTGTCAGCCGACACTTGAGTGTCGAAGGTGACCCTCAAAACCTCTAAGAGCCACCTGAGTTTGGGTACCGCATAGCACTCCATCATTGCGACTGCTTGCGTAAACATGCATTGCAAGTCGATAGGATAGAGCCCATGCCGCCTCGGTATTTATTTTGAGCTTCGCGCGCTACACTCATCTAATCCCTCAACAAAAAGTTATGGGTTGGGTGAGAACAAGGGGCTAGGCGCGATTTACGAGTGAAACTTGGTTTTGTTTCATCCGGTATCGTCGCGTGGTTAGAATAACCGTCCTAGTCGACCGACGTAGGATCGCACTCGAGAGATCAGCGCCTCGAGTGACGGTTCGCGTGCGGGTTCGATTCGGGCTTTTGACCGCGCGTACCCCCTGTGCTACAGCGAACGAGAAATGTCCTCGGCTGGGACACCTCTGCGACTGCACATGAAAAACTTTCGTACGAGGTCTGGTAGCTCGGCAGATACGCCCACTCAAGGGATGATAACAGCTCCCCCGAGTGGAAGTAAAGCAGTGCCTCGCGTGACCCTGTCTTGTCGTAGGGACTCGCGAGAGGTACGGTTGGCGCACTCGGTCGGAGCAGTAAAACATTCTTTGCGACAAGTCCTGCCAAATCCTACGTGACAAGGCCGGAAGGGTCCCCCTGCGGGACCGATGCGCTCGACAGCGGGACTACCGGTGGGCCAAAAAAAAATGCATCTAGTACAGGGAGAGTGGCAGGGACTTGAGTTATCCCAAGATAACCATGAGCCGACATAAGGGATGACCGAACAAAGCAAACGACACCGTCGAGATCAAGATCTAGACGGTGGAGAATATTAGCACCACTAGTGTAGTGGGATCAAGTGGGAGAGCCGAGAGATAAAAGAAAGCAAAATGATGATGGTGGAAGGGTGACCCAGCAGTCCGAGATATCTCGGACTAACTGGGCATGAGAAAATATAGCCCCAAGAGGCTCAATACAAAAGAAAAGGCTGTCAAAAGAAAATCGGAGCCAAAAGGGTTCAAAATTACGACTAATGGAGGCAAAATGAGGCCCCCTATGAACATGGGGGTGTCATTATTGTAATCCGAGATATAACAGTCAATTGCTGAGTCTGAATCTGGCCATGTATGAGGATCCATGACCTAGAAAATGGCTCAACAGCTACTTGAGACTTGTCATATCAGAAATAAAAGAAAAGAAAAGAAAAATGAGAGAAAATGGAGGAAGAATAAGACAAAAGGGGAGAAAAAAGTGGAGGAGAATGTATCGGCCTATTGGGACTGGCATAGTAGGGACTGGCAGGTCCCTACTGTGACCTCATCCCTCATAGAATTGAGGAGGGKAATCCGGATTGCAGAGATATGGCCCTTGGGGCAATATCTTCACAAAATCTGAATTAAAAAAGAAAAAAATGAGAAGGGAAATCAGGCCATGTATGAGGATCCATGGCCTAAAAAGAGACTCAACAGCTACTTGAGACTTGTCACATCATAAATAAAAGAAGAGAGAAGAAAAATGAGAGAAAATGGAGGGAGAATGAGACAAAAGGGGAGAAAAGAGTGGAGGAAAATGTATCGGCCTATTGGGACTGGCATAGTAGGGACTGGCAGGTCCCTACTGTGACCTCATCCCTCCTAGAATTGAGGAGGGTAATCCGGATTGCAGAGATATGACCCTTGGGGCAATATCTCCACAAAATCTGAATTAAAAAAGAAAAAAATGAGAGAAGATGCAAAGGGAAATGACCGGTTTTCTTTTCGGTCAAGGATCTGAGATTCTGATCCATGGAGAAGGGAATATGGCCGTTTTTTATAAGGCCTACCCAAACGGCCAACTCCGGAATGAGTTGGTACCCCAAAATGGAAAGAAACAAAAGAGAGAAAAAGACAAAACTGTGCATTTGGCCCCAAAAGAGGGTCAAATGCACCAAAAATTGAAAAGGAGAGCTTAGGGGTTCAAATTTGAAGCAAGGACTACCTGGGGATGACACGAAATATTGTTGGCTTTGGATCTCAACCAGATCCAAGGCTGAAATAGCACCGAGGCATGAAAAAATACCTCGATATACCAAAAATTAGGTAGAAATTGAAAAAATCGATAAAAAAGGTTCACTAGGTCTTTTTCTCTCAAGTGAGGCTGCCCCTTGGGCATTGGGACCCAAGGGGGCAGCATTTTGAAAATAAAAAATAGGTTGAAGGAGGCCAAGAGGCAATCCGAGTTGGTACCAACCACTCGGACTGCATGTACTTGGCCAAAATAAGGCCCGGGTACCTTCGGAAGAGCCTAGTGGTGTACTTTTGCCTTAGGGGTACCTCGGTTCACCTCAAAGCACATGGGGAGGCCCATGGGCTGACCGGAGTGCTGGTTTGAACCTACATAATTTGAGGATTCAGTCCGTCACACTCACATTTACATGAGGAGTGTCCATGATGCCAAAGTGAACTCATAGGTGCATTTTTCTCACTTGGAGAGAGGAGAGGGGAACCCCTGCCAGTTTGAGAGTTTAGAGAAGACTGTGAGCTAGGGAAAGGAGCTCTAGAGGTTAGTGGTAGTGAGGCTGGCCTAGGGAGGTGATCCGCCATAGCCCCCAGGCTGTGAGGAAGATAGAGAGGCTAAAGGAGTCTTATTAGCCCCCCTACAGGGGAGGACTCCATAGTCATAGTGGACGAAGTTTTTCATAGCTTGGTTGAGGTTGAGAGATGAAGGAGAGAAGGGTTTGAGGAAGGAGAAAGTCATAACCAAGGTGATACTTGTGCAAAGAAGGGAGAAGCTTCATCAAGGTTGGTGCTCCATCTCCAAGACTCCAAGAAGGTGAATGGAAATAAGAAAATTCTCCTCCTCCTTTTTTTTCTTTTTTTTATTCTCTTTCTTCTTCTTCTTCTCATTCTTCATCTTCTTCTTCCTCTTCCTCTTCCTCTTCTTCTTCTTTTTCCTTCCTTATCTTCCTTCTCTCCTCCCTCTTCTTCTTCTTCTTCTTCTCCTTCTTCGTCTTCTTCTTCTTTATCTTTTTTCCCTTCCCTTCCTTCTCCTGCTCTCCCAATGATCTTTAATTCATATCCCACTCTCTTCTTCTTCACCCTCTCTCTCTCTCTCTCTAGAGGAACTTTCCTAAGTTTAAGGTAGATGATAGGGAGACTTCTTACTAGTAATGATCTCTCCATGGGATCATTCTTCACGCCCATGTCAATCGTCACTTCCCCCCTTGTGATTTCATGCATTTAAGTAAGTTTCACTCACTCTTTTCTCACTTTCTCTCCACTTCTGCACTTAGGAGCAAATCGCAACTCTTGTGTTTACTTAATCTAGTATTTTGGTGATGATTACCTCTTGTTTAGTCAATTTCCCCACTCTCATGTGAAGCGTCACTCCCCCCTTTGTCATTCCATGCATTTGAGTGAGTTTCACTCACTCTTTTCTCACTTTCTCTTCATTTATTCACTTAGGAGCAAATCATAACTCTTGTGTTTGCTTAATCTAGTGTTTTGATGATGATTACCTCTTGTTTAGTCTATTTCCCCACCCCCATGTGAAGTGTCACTTCCCCCCTTGTGATTTCATGCATTTGAGTGAGTTTCACTCACTCTTTTTTCACTTTCTCTCCATTTCTTCACTTAGGAGCAAATCGTAACTCTTGTATTTGCTTATCTAGTGTTTTGATGATGATTATCTCTTGTTTAGGTCAATTTTCCATTCCCATGTGAAGCGTCACTTTCCCTCTTGTGATTTTTCGCATTTGAGAGAGTTTCACTCACTCTTCTCTCTCTTTCTCTCCATCCCTTCACTTGGGAGCAAATTGCAACTCTTGTCCATGCTTGTTCTAGTGTTTTGATGGTTCTTTTCACCTACTTTGCTAAATTTTCACACATGATGACATTCAGTTTCATTCTATGTTGCATCCAAGAGCTTTAAGAATGTGTTTGAGCAAGTTTCACTCACATGCATGACTCAACTCTCACATGATGATGTTCCGTTGCATTATTGGTTGCATTCATGAGCTTCAAGCGTGTGTTTGAGCAAGTCTCACTAACANTTCCGTTGCATTATTGGTTGCATTCATGAGCTTCAAGCGTGTGTTTGAGCAAGTCTCACTAACATGCATGACTCAACTCTCACATGATGATGTTCTGTTGCATTCTTGGTTGCATTCATGAGCTTCAAGCATGTGTTTGAGCAAGTCTCACTCATATGCATGACTCAACTCTCACATGATGATGTTCCGTT
>BFEA01000156.1:2527417-2537704 GCA_003427395.1 Chara braunii | reverse complement strand
TCTCTCTCTCTCTCTCTCTCTCTCTCTCTCTCTCTCTCTCGTCTTCCTCCTGCCGATCCTTCGTTGCTCTCCCCTGTATGCCACGTGACAGACATCCTTAAAGAGCATTTCCCTCGTCGTTACACCTCTTTTTCCTCCTTTCCCCCCTCATCCTTTTTTCCCCCCACCAACCCGTCGTCCTTCGCCAACTCCTTGTCCTATTCCGCCTGCTCGACCATTTTTTCCTTGGCCACCTTCTGCCACCTCCTCCACTTCCCGCGCACAAAGTCCGCGTTCGCACTGCTATCAGGAACGTCCTGAATCAGCATCAGCACCATGGACACGCACTGGAGCCCTAATGTTCTTTTCCTCTCCTCGCCGACCGCATTATCCAACCAGATACATTTCATCGAGTGATCACCGATGTATCACTTCCCGACTGTTCTATCAGACCCCCCCCCCTTTTTTTGGCCACGGTCCTCGGCACTGGCCTCCACCACCATTTTCCTTGGGCGAAACGGCACACAGCTTTTCCGTCGTGCCCCACGTCGATTTGAGGCCGCTCGCGATTTTCAGTTTTTTTTTCTTTTTTCATGCATGGGCCCGCCACCCCAGGTCCCAAACCCGAAAACCGGGTCTCGCGTTGGCATTACACGAGACCCGGTTTTTCCTGTAGTAGTATGTAGATAATAAAATAATGAAGGGTTGGCTGAGATCTTGATCAGCCACCCTGATTGCACTAACCCTAGCCAGGGGGGTCTTCACTGCTGCCAAGGTACTGCTGCAGCAGTAGGAGCAATCATCATCATCATCATCATCTGCCAGTGGGTGGGCTGGGATCTTGATCAGCCACCCAGATCTCCTTGTAGTGCAGCCCCCTATCCAGGGGGGTCTTCAAGGTCCTCAGCAAGCTGCCATGCGGCACTGCAGATGACCACATGCGCAGGCAGCAGCAGCCACGATGCCCGGGGCGGCGGGAGGCAAATAGCAACATGCCCGCTGCTGCCCTGCTGGCAGCTGCTCGCCCCTCGCCCACGGTGGGGGGGGTGGAAAGGATTAAATAGCTCGTTTGGAAGTTCAACATGAACGCCCCACAGTACAAAGGCATGGATATAGTTTGGCCAGTGTGTTACAGCTCTGGTTACACACACGCATGGCCAACAGCTGCCTGGATTCAAACCCTGGCAGCATATACATCTTGGGTCTTGATATACAATCCAGGAGCGAGGCGGGGCAGGACAGTGGGGCAGTGTGGGCACGTGTGTGTGCGTGTGCGTCATGGTGACACTCTCTTCTCACCACCTATTGCTCCCTTGCCGCTGTGCTTTTTACGCACGTTCCCTTGTACACCATGTTTCGGGCTGTGGTGGATGGGAGCGGGGAACGTTCCCGCTCTGATACCAGGATGAAGACCAAGGGTTGAAGGGGGAGGAGATGGAGTTGGAAGGGACAGCGCAGATCCGACGTGGACTTAACACGCACGTACTCCAAATGTGCACAATGAAGAATGAACTGAAAACAGACAACAGTTGGGATATGCCCCCAGTAGACTGACGCCACTGGACTGGACTGGCCTGCAACCGGCAGTGGTACCGGGCAGGACTGCACTGGACTGGAATAGCACACGGCCTGTGGGGTCAGGCCACGGCCTGGTCCCACAGGCCGAACAGGCAAATGGCCCAATAGGCCCAGGGCAGATAGTGGCCAGCTGCACCGTGGCAAAATGCACTCCTACTTTTCTCTTTTCGACAGTGGCGATGCCCTAAGGGCCTCTCCACACCATTGTAGAAAGGAGAAAAGAACAAGTGCATCTCACCCCGAAAGTGGTAAGATGCACCCCTTGCTATTCATAGCTTTGGACAGTGGTGTGGCGAGGCCCTAAATGTACCTGCACCTCACAAGTGTTTGTACACAGGTGCAGACAGTGGCCATTGATCTCAGCCTGCCTTTCTGCTTCTCTGCGCATAACACATCCAGATTCAGACGCTTAGTCCAATACTCTTTGCCAATGGGACCTGGCCCCTAGTTCATCTGGATTCAAACTCAGGTCTGTATTTCAACAGTCTATGGGTGTACCAACTTGGGCAAGTCCCACTTCTTTTTTATTTTTAAATCATAACATCCCGTGTTGGTAGGAGTCACTGGCTTTCTCAGGGAAAAAAAATGAAAAATAAAAAAATCCTGCATTGGCCTGCAGTGCTTAGGTGGTAAGAGAAGCAATAGGGGCCAAGTCCCACTAGCAGTGTTGAGTTTCCTCAACAGCTGAATCTGGACGTGCTCGTGGAGATGTGCAGAAATCCCGTTGAGTTTCCTCAACGGCACATCTTTGCAAACACGTCCAGATTCAGGCGTTGAGGAAACTCAACCCTGCTAGGGACGCTGGGCCCGGTTCCCAGCACGTGTTGCTCCCCACGAATAGACTGGAGCATTTGTCCAAAAAAAAAGAAAGAAAGAAAAGAAAAAGAAAAAAAACGCTGCTAGTGGGTCATGGCCCCAGGATTGAGGCATGTGGGGGGATGACTCCAGTCTATTGGTAGGGAGCTTCACCTGCTGGAACCATTTTTTTATTATTTTTTTTTAACCCAGGATTGAGGCATCTGGGGTGAAGTCCCACCGCCGAAGTTGAGTTTTCTCAACGCTGAGCTTTCTATCACGTGTGGCATAGTGGGACGGAGCTCTGTCGTTGATGTATTGACAATCTAAGGGTACCGAAATACAGGAGAATAACCTATTAGATTTGGTCATTTTGTAGATTTTTTCTTTGACGTGAAATCCATTTTGTTGTATGCGTTGGCCCTTTTGGTTTGCTCGGGAAGCCATTTTCCATTGAGAAAACTACCCTACCGAGGGTAGGGTACATTTCTCAACGTACTGGACCCCGCGAAGCAGTTTATTTTCATCACGGACTGGCAGTCGGAGGCTATTTTCGCTATTTTAGCGCAAAAGGGGAATGACGACCGCGAACACGTCATCGAATACGTGTCGCGAACAGTACCAGACGAGCGGAGAAATGACTCAGCCCCGCAGGGCGAATGCTACGCAGTAGTGTGGGGAATCCAGCACTTCCATCCGTATCTTTACGGACAGAAGTTCCTCCTTGTCACCGATCATGAACCCCTGTTAGCACTGAAGAGGCTCTCTAATTACACGAGCATGATTGGCCGATGGGTAGTGCGCCTACAGGAGTACGACTTCGACATCATCAATCGAAAGACAGAGAGACACGGCAACGCGGACGGGTTGACACGTCTGCATCGACCAGTTAAAGTGCCTAAAGCAAAGGAGATCATCCCGTGAAAGGAACCGGAGTCGGTGAACGGGCCCAAGTATGGACAAGTGGCAGTTCTCCCACATGGCAAGAAGCAGGCGGGTGGCAATGGGTGACGGAGGTAATCCTACAACCCCTCTCTCTCCCCTCTCCTCCTCATCTATTATCTTCCTGCCTGATAAATTTTGTTATTTTTGCAAAGCAATTTCTCGCATATACTCGGTCCCTATGCGCCCTAACGAGGAAGGATATGCGGAATGGATAGATTTGCGACAGTGTGTTGCAAAGCTCACGGCTCGTGCATCCAATACCGAAATGACAGTAAGCCTTGGTTGTGCCCCTTGTGTCGGGTTGATAAGATCCCGACCGAGGCTCGCTTTCTAGACGCCACGTAGGAAGGGTTGGAAAAGACCCGAAGATTTAGAAGGGCCGAGGTATGGACGAATATCGCCTTGATTGCTACCCTAGTGGGTAACCCCCTTCAGGACTTCACCAGGGGCGGAGGAGGGCCAATGAAAGGGCTCGGGACTACCGTTAGATTGAGGGATGTTTGGAAAAATGGAAAACGGATGGTAGCGGAATTTGGATGGTAGTACCGCATCCGTTCATGAGGTATGACTGGGTAAAGACAGCGCACGAGGAAACCGCCGCCCATTTTGCCGTACGGATTACGGAGTCAACAATCGACAAAAACGAGTGGTATTGGTCCAATATTCGTGACGATGTGAAATTCATCGTCGCGAACTGTCAGGTCTGCGCTGCTGACAAGGCGTCGATTCAGCCGCCAAGATCAATAGTATCGACGGTAGTTGAGCGGTCTTTTCAAAGAGTTAGTATGGATACCACCGATATTGTGGTGCCCCCTGGACCCAATAGTTGTGAATATTCAATCCTACTCGTGTTTGTGGACCATTTTTCGAAATGGATCGAGGCGTATCCCTGTCGTACGTGACAGGCGGCCGAAATTGCGCTATACGTCAATCGATTTTTAGGGATGCACCACGACACGGAGGAAATTCTGACCGATAATGGGGCAGAATTCAGGGAGGAAGTCCCGAGGAATCTGGTCGTACACGGTGTCGCTATTCGGAATACCGTACCCCATATGTCGCAATCTAACGGGCTGGTAGAAAATGCAAATAGAGTGATAAAGACTGCGCTACGCCTCAACATCGCGGTGCGGGATCCCAGGCCCTGGCCCGATATTGTAGATCATATCCTGGCGGTCCATCGAGGGATGCCCCACGAATCGACGGGCCTGAGCCCTTTTCAATTAAGGACCAATAGCATGGCCTGCGTTTCAATACCGAGCCTTCCGGATGAGTCTTCATTGAACCGGCAGCCTACGAGAGCCACGGTTCGGGACAAGGCCAAGCGACACCTGGAACTGATGGAAAGGTCCCTGCCCCGATTAGCCCGAAAACGCCAGAAAATGACCGAGTTGGCCCACGGCCGACAGGTTCGTAGTTACGAGGCCCGGAACGGGAACGCGGGTCCGCGGCCCCAGTATAAATTAGGGGACTTGGTGCAGGTGAGGAAATGTGCTCGCCAAGGGAAGATAACGCCACGATTCTTCGAGCGATTTCGCGTGATCGAGCTCGGCCCGAACGGAGTGAACACGGTGCGCCTCGTGCCAAAGGTCTCAGGAAGTCGATCGTCACGGTCGATCGTTCGCCATGTGTCTTACCTACGTCCCCTCCCTTCCTCCCCATCTCCTGCACCCTCTTCCTCTTCCTTGGCTACGGAAGAAGACGACGACTCTCCATTGCTTTTTTCCTCCCCTGCATCTCTCGCCTTTTCCCATACTCCATCCCCACCACCATCGCCATGAGTTTCTTACGGAGCGAGCTCTCGGTGATCATTTGCTAGCGCCACGAGGCTACATCTTAGCGATTCGGCAGGTTCATCATCCGCGGTTCAATCTGGATCTTCTACAACTCGCGCAGTTCTTCTGCACTTCGGGGGTATACGCAGCAGCCGAGTTCCGATTTGCGGGCAGTCACCAGGCGGTTGTGTTAGCAGAGGCGGTAGCTGTCCATCGGCGGTCAGCTCCAGGGATCAGCCACGTGTCTACAGTTGTCGGCTTCAGCGGCGATATTAACGCGATCAGTGCGCTACGGCATACTGCTATCTGAACGTCACTGAGAGAGTGGGGACAACAATTGGCAGCGGAGTGGAACCACTGGCTCACGCGCCACGGGGACAATCTTGTCCCTACGGACGGCATCGATCTCGGTGGGATTCGAGCGTTCCAGCACGAACCGACGGTGGTGCTCCCAGAACTCATCCCCTTCCAACATCCTTAATGAACCGCTCCCAACTCTCTACCTTCGCCGTTCCTTCTCTCTTTCCCACCTTTTGGCAGTCTAGTCTTCACCCTCGCTTCTCTTTCTGTCTGGAGCCGCTCGCTGTCCCCCTCCTCGATCCAAGGTAGTGAAGGCTCTGGTGTGAACACTTCGTCGATCTTTCGGTGTGCCTGGTCGGAGTGTGACTCACGTGGACCAGGGACGAAGAGCACCGCGCTTAGGCCGAGTACCTGGAGTTGCTGATCATCCAGGCTTAAAGGACGGACGTGGAGGGCGATCTTCTCGGGTTCCTGTTCGGATCGGTACGGCCCGACCATCGCCAACTGATCGTGCAGGAGCTCACAGTTCCTTTCGCACAGTTGGTTGACGATCTCCCTCTCGAGATCGTCTCGCAGAGAGACGAGAGTCCGGTCCTGCACGTCCTCACATAAACGCTGACGCCGTACCTTCAGTGGTCGGCGTGCTTGGAGGAGCCGGGAAGCGGCCGCAACCCGCCATCGCAGCGGGGATATCTGGACCCGCGGGAAATCATCGATCGTGCCTTCTTCCAAGATTGAACTGTCTCCGAAGACGAGGAGTTAGCGATCGAAGAGAAAGAAGAAGAAGGCACAGAAGAAGAAGAGGCGGCTGAGGAGGACGACGAGAAGGAGACACCGGAAAAGGGGAGCTATAGTGAGCACAACGAAGGGGAGCAGAGTGAGGCTGCGGAAGAAGAAGACGAAGAGGAGGAAGAGCTGGAGCTAGAAGAATCCGGGTGGGAGATCTCGGCGGAAGAGGCGGAACAAGCGGACGCTCAGGCAGAGGATCCCGAGGCGGCACGCAAGAGAGAAGAGATTGCGGCCAGAAAGCGACAACTGGAATTCGCTAGCGGAGCAAATCTGTAGATGGGCGACGATCCGGCCCGAGATCCGGAGCCGCCCAAACCCGAAGATGGGGACCCAGCTGCCGAGACTTCGAGCGCACCGGCAAGGCGGCGACGAAGCCGATCCCCCTCCCCCTCCACCTCCGACTGTCTACCAGTTCGAGCCCGTACTGATGCGGGTCATCGGGCTTCGTCCCCGGTTGTTATCCCGCCATACCCTTGACCATCTCACCCTCCGCCAAATCACCACCCGTGTCACCTTCCCCCATAACCCC
Organism: Chara braunii; assembly: GCA_003427395.1. Lineage (NCBI taxonomy): Eukaryota > Viridiplantae > Streptophyta > Charophyceae > Charales > Characeae > Chara > Chara braunii. The sequence continues at coordinate 2,531,014 of BFEA01000156.1, read as the reverse complement.
TTCCCCATCGATACCTTCCGTTTCTTCTACGCACGCCTCATTGTTACAGTTCACCCTCATCCCTCGACCCGGTGCGCCCTCCCCGACTTCTGCCTTCACGGAGTACTGCGGATGTGGGAGATTTGGGTGCGGTCTGTGTACTCTGAATTGAGCTCCCCCGTTGTTTCTTCCATGGGGATTCTCTGACATATGGTTATGAGGCTGCCACATTTGGTGGTGATCTAACTGCTGCAGGTGTTGAAGATGCTGGACTTGTTCCGACTGGTTTCCATAGTGAGCATTTGGGTCCTCCATATGTGTGTGTCCTTGGTCCTGCTGAAATCTTGGATCAGCTCGGGGCTGAAGGTTGTTGTTCGTGAATCCGTTGAAGGGACTCCATTCTTGCATTTGGGGGGGGTACCCGTAACCTAGAGCTCTGTTTCGAGGATCCAGGTGGGGTGTCATACCTCCGGGTTCTTCTTCCAGAATTGTATCTGGGAGGAAGGATCTTTTCCATGGGCCGTCCGCTCTTGACTGCAACTCAGGTCCCCTGCCCCTATTGCTCTGGTTCTGGTGACTTGTCGAAGGGTGACCGCCTTCGCCCCATCTACCGTTACCACGCTGTTGCAGCTCTAGCTGCCTGTTAGCCTCCCGTCTCTCCAGGTCTCTTCTGGTTGACGACCTACCTCCACTTTCCTGTGCTTGGCTTGTGTGTGGTCTGTCCCCCTGTCTTCCCTCTCCTTCTCTATTCTCCCCACCCTGCCTCTGCATGAATTGTCTATATCTTCCCTGGTGACCACCTGCCCTTACACCTCCCTGTCCACCTCTCCGTTCCTCCTGTCGTATCCTTGGGCAATTTTCTTCAATGTGGTAATACCACTTACACCTGCTGCACCAGTCGGTGAAGGGGGTAACCACCTCCACTTTCCATCGCTCGCCCCTGTGAGATTGGATTATCAGCTCATCATCGATTTTGTCTCTCGATTCCGGAGGCATATCCACATTTACATTCATTAACTTTGGCCTTGCTGGGTCATACTGGGGCGGATGTATGTGGACAATCTCTCCGAACATACTCTTGACCGCACTCTTCAAGTGATAGTATGCATCCAGCGGGACTCTCAACGCTATGATCCAAAAATTTGTTTCTGCTTCCTGTAATCTAAGCATCTTGAGTTCCTATTTTGTCGGTCATGGCTTCATACTGGCTACATACTCTTTGCCTGCCAGCTTGAGCTTCGCCTCCCTTTTTCCCAGCATCCAGTCTGCTACCACCTTGGACTTCGCTACATATGACACGACGTTCGGACCTTCGAATTTTATTATCCCTCTGTCTGTCTCTGGTTGAAAAATTCTAGCTGCTGACCAGCCATCTTCGTACGCACGCACCAAATCTTCCTTCACTGATTTGGACAATTGTCTCGTTTCCCCTTGAAACACTAGAATGACAGTTCTCTCTTTGAGCCATTGCTCCTTGATTTCGTCCACTGCCTCGTTTACCACGAATCTTCTCCCTTCTTCATTCTCGGTCACCTCCCCTATGTCCAAGTCATCTGGACACGTTCCCTCATCATAACAACGCCCTACTGACTCTCGCACTCTTGTTTCTTCTCCTCGAACCTCCTCACCTCTTGGGTCTTGGTGTACTGGTTGCCTGGCCCGATCCATGCTGTTTCTCCGAGTCCCTTGTTGTACTCAGGACTTTGCCACCTTGGTACACTGTGTTGATGATGTTGCTACACGAGCAACCTTGATTACACACCCTTCTTGTATCCGATTGATTATCTTCCTTTCCTTGTTTTAGCCTCTCTGATCCTCGATTCACATAGTATCTCCCGTTTCCTTTCTCCAGGCTCCCAGTGTTAGCACTCGACTCAAGGATTTTTGCCCTTCTGAGTTTTCTTCTATCACTTCCCGACCTTCTCCCTGTGAACCTCACCTCCATAGCCTTCCCAGTTTCTGGTCCCTTCCTCAACCCAGGTTTTCTTTACTATCCCTCCTTCTGCTGATCCTCTTACCTTAACCTCTCTTCTGCACCTGTTTTGCTTCCTGTCTTCCCCTTCCGTTCCTTTCGCCCGACCCTGTGTTACAAGGATTCTGTTATGTCTGGACTTTCGTTGCAGCGCTGCACTTGTGCTCCTCCGTATTCTTGGCACGTAGGTACTCGGTGTGCTTCCCTCTTGGTACTTCACTTTCCCGTGGTGGGAGACCCCCGGAGCTCTTGGCCTTTCTTCTACTTTCTGAACCGCGGTAGCTACCTCCACCAAATGCGCTTTTTCCTTCCCTCCTCCGGTGAAAAGATAATAATCGATACTTGTCTACATGCTTTATGACTGTGCCGACTCCTTTCGTCCCTCTTTGATCGAGTTTTTTTCCCTGTACTAAGGTAACTCGAATTACCTTCGGAAAACTGGGATCTCTAGAGCACTGATTAATACTACCTCGTCTTGCTTTACTCGTCCCTCTTTTGGAAACGCTCGATTCTCTCTTTACAGTTACTACGGTGAATGAAATCCGTGGCGAAAAATTCCCTGCGCGGTGGTAAATTCCTTCCCTCCTCCGGTGACAAGATAATAATCGACACTTGTCTACCTGCTTTAGGACTGTACCGACTCCTTTCGTCCCTCTTTGATCGAGATTTTTACCTGTGCTAAGGTGACTCGAATTACCTTCGGGGAACTGGGATCTCTAGAGAACCGATTGATACTACCTCGTCTTGTTCTACTCATCCCTCCCTCTGGAAATGCTCAATTCTCTTTTACAGTTACCACGGTGAAAGAGATCCCTGCTGAGAATTCCCTGCACGGTGAATTTACCATCGCGTCTGTTACCAAGGTAATTTCTCCTACTAATTCACCATCGCTTTCTCAAAAACTATGTGTTACCTACTTGTCATTCTAACATCGAAGCGGACACCTCCCTTCATCCTTTTTCCTCCCTAGCTGAAGGCTTCTAACCACTGAATCCGGATTCACCTCTCTCGCCTATCATTTAGGTTAGCAGAAACTCAGCTGTTTACCTTACCTCGGTAATCGAGCTAGTGCCATGGACGGGTAGGCTGTCTTGTTCCTATGCTCCTCTTCCATTCCTGGCCTATCTCCTGTTCAGTGTCTCCTCCCAAACCCCTACCCTACCGGGGATGGACGGACTGTTCGAGTAGACTGTGCGCTGAGGCCAGGCCTCCACCCTCGTGGTGGAGCGTGCAAGACTGCAAGTCTACCTTCCGCTTCCCGTCATGGCGGCGGGTTTGGCGGACGAACAGCGCTACGTGCTAGGCCCGTAGCGACGCCGGTAACGGAGCGCTATGCTACTCCGCCCGGTACCAGCGCTCCCAGAACACCTATTTTTCATATTTTTCACCGTGGCCATAGCTGGGGTGGCCCGCCCAAAATTTTGTTGAGCAATTCGCAGCCCGTCAGGGATGCGTTTTCCCCCCCTGAGACATTTCAACGTTCACCGTCAATCAAATTAAACGTTGGTGGTCGTCGGAGGGTGGGCATTTTGAGGTTTTGGGGCATTGCAAAGGCGAGGACCGCGTAGGACCGGTAGCTGCGCGTAGGAGGCCGCAGTCCTTTTCCGAATCCGAAATTGAAACGGTGCGGGTCCACTTTAGCAGAG
>BFEA01000156.1:2503797-2514556 GCA_003427395.1 Chara braunii | reverse complement strand
CCCCTCGTTTGTTGTCCTCTTCTCCCCCTCCCCCTCCCTCTCTGCCCCTACGGTTTACCGTAGGCAGCTCTGTTTGACTATATAGTCAAACAGAGCTGCCTACGGTAAACCCCTCGTTTGTTGTCCTCTTCTCCCCCTCCCCCTCCCTCTCTGCCCCTACGGTTTACCGTAGGCAGCTCTGTTTCTGCCTACGGTAAACCGTAGGGGCAGAGAGGGAGGGGGAGGGGGAGAAGAGGACAACAAACGAGGGGCTGTGACAAACTGTTTCGTCCGAGTTTCACCGACTCATCAGGAGGAGGCTGAACCCTCAACACTCTGCAGAATCCCCTAACTGATTACACTGTAAGGGATAATCCACCTTAACCCCGATTGTGGTTAATATTAATGTTTGACATAGTATATATTTTCTAATGTTTCACATGGCACATAGATTTTCACAATTTTTCAGAGTTTCTAATACTATTTCGTGAGATCAGCTCATCTTTTGCAACTTTTTTTTTCTTTTTTTCTTTTTTTCTTTCTTTCTCATCAACACAATTCTTGCCAAAACTTAAAACTCACCCCAGCCAGCTGTGCTACTATGCTCAATTGTTTTCCCTCTTTTCCAATGTTGCCGCTTGTGTTGTATTGCCCTTTTTGTAAGATTGCAAGAGGCCTCTTCTTAAGTTTTAATTATTTTATGAATTTTTATCTATTTAGTATTTATTAATTTATTTTTGTAAAGTTAGACATGCGATTGGTTACTTGTCCCCCTTTTACTCTTCAGTTCGACTTTTTTGGGAAGTTCGGGTTGCTCATCCTTGACCAGATTCATTTTCCAGAAACAGCTTTGCGCCAGATGCGAGCCGTGACAATGTAGGCGACTACGACTTGGCAGAGCTGGATCATCCTCTGCACTTTGCACTTGATGACGATCCTGAGTTGGGACAAGAAGGTACTGAGCCACACTTCACTGCTGTGGTATTTATAAGATGCCACTTCCCACTCCTTCCTAACTACCTCCCCCTCCTTCTCCGCCCTGCACTTTGTTCCTCCTCTTTCTCTCCTCCTTCTCCTTCCCCGTTATCGCTCTTCCACTTCTTTGCCGTGGTATTTATGATTGCCGCGTTCTACTCCCTCCTCATATCTCTCCCTCCTCGTTACTCTTGCTCCTATTTCTCCCTTCTCTACTTTTGGCCATCCTCCTGTCTCTCCCATCCTCGTCCTCCTATCTCTCCCTCCTCCACTCTCTTCCCCCACCGTCTCGATCCTCCACTCTCTCGCTCCACTTCTTCTCATCTCAACTTTCTTGCATCCTCCACTTTCGCCCATTCTCTTATCTCTCCCTCTTCCACTTTCTTCCATCCTCCTACCTCTCCCTCTCATCGTCTCCCTCTATTCTTCCCCCCTGTCTCTTTCCTCTATTCCTCCCCCCTATCTCTTCCTCCTCTCTCCATCCTCCATGGCCTCCCATCCTCTCCCATCCTCTCCCATCCTCTCCCATCCTCTCCCATCCTCTCCCATCCTCTCCCATCCTCTCCCATCCTCCCCTATCCTCCCTTTTCTCCGTTCTCCCATGTTCCCTTCCTCCTGACTATCCCTCTTCCTATCTCTCTCACCTCCTACTTCTGCCTCCTCCGCTTTCTTCCTCCAATCCTCCCAGGCTTTCACTGTCGTTCTTGCGTCACCTCTTTCTCCCTCCTCCTGCTCATGGTTATCCTGTCTTTGTCCTTCTCTCCTCGTTCTTGCTCCTGCTCAGTTCTCTTGCCTCCCTTCCCTCTCTCGTCCTCTTTGTCTTCGTAACCTTTGGACTTGCAGTCCTCCCTGTTGTACACATTCGAGAAGTCAAACAACAATCGGAAGGGCAAATTTGAAAGGGTCCCTCCAGAAGGGAAAATTTGAAAGGGTCCCTCCGGAAGGGCAAATTTGAAAGGGTCCCTCCGGTGACGAGCTTACCTGGATTTTGTTTTGCAGAACGTATCTGCCGATCGGGCAGGGCATCGTGGTGCCAGCTGCCTTGTGAAAGGATCTTTGTAAAAGACGGCATTTGTGTGTATCGTTAGCATTAGCTACCTTTCCCCCTTTGCCCATCTCTTTTTCTTCTCCACGTTTTCTTTCGTTCTCCCCCAATTTACTCATTTCGGAAGTTGGTTTTGGGAGAGGTTCTTGAGTGTGGCTGGTAGTGGATATTATATTAAATTATTATTAATTGAACTGATGATCCCGAATTTGGATGGCAAAGGTACAATCAAGCAGCTGGCGCAATCCCATCCACCGGGATTAGGCACTTATGACCATTGATCTGCAACATTGATGCTGAGGTATGCTTAATTGTGGCCACTGTCTTCCCCCGATTCGAACGTTCGGTCATTATCGCTGAATCTAGACTGAATATTTGCCCCAATTACAGCTCTAGACTGAATATTTGCCCCAAATACAGTTATAATGACAGGACATTCTATTGGGGGGAAGACAGTACTGGAATCACGTCCCTGGACTGTATTGTTGAGAGCGTTAATTTTGATTTCATGTGAATATCCACGTGGCCTGGGGTATGATCCATACTAAACGTATCTGACTTCAATCATGGTCAGATGGAGATAAGAATGTCCAAGTATGCCCTTCGTTTATTTTGATTTCATGGTGCGCACTGCTCTTAGATTTATCCACTTCAGTCTGTGTGTGAGCATGGCCCTTGCCCTTCAGTGGCTGAGACAAATAACCCAAGGGTTCAAAGTTCAGACCTTTGGTTCCCCCACCTGCTCCTGCCCACCCCGCTGCTCCCTTGCCCCACCCCACCTGGTGCCCTCTTCACTCCTGTCCAAAATGACCCCCCCCCCCCCCCCCCCCCCCCCCCCCCCCCCCCCCCCCCCCCCCCCCCCCCCCCCCCCCCCCCCCCCCAAACCCCCCCCCCCCCCCCCCCCCCCCCCGCGGGAGGAATAGCCTTGCCAGGACTTTGAAAACCCTGAGGAATGCAGAAATTCACGATTTATACTCTTTTGTGATCCTGCTGTTTGTACTGTGTTTGCTGATTGCTTCAGATGGTGTTGCGACTTCTGCATCGCCTTGTGGGAAAGACAGATTGACACTTGTACCTTCTTTCGATACCTCTGAGGAGGTGGGTTCGTTAAACACCTTCTTCTTCTTCTTCTTCTTTCTTTTTCTTTCTTTTTCTTCTTCTTGGTCCTTCTTCTTCTTGTTTTCTTCTTCTTCTGGTCCTTCTTCTTCTGGTCCTTCTTCTTCTGGTCCTTCTTCTTCTTCTTCTTCTTCTTCTTCTTCTTCTTTTCTTTTCTTTCTTTTTGTTCTTCTTGGTCCTTTTTTTCTTTTTCTTTCTTTTTGTTCTTATTGGTTCTTCTTCTTCTTCTTCTTCTTCTTCTTCTTCTTCTTCTTCTTTTCTTTCTTTTTGTTCTTCTTGGTCCTCCTTTTCTTTTTCTTTCTTTTTGTTCTTATTGGTTCTTCTTCTTCTTTTTCTTCTTCTTCTTGGTCCTCTTCGAAGGCATTTATTTTTTTTGTAATCCTAACTGGTGGTACTAATCATTGATCATTTTTTCCCCTTTTTTTGTTGGGTTATTGATCCTTTTATTTTGGGTTATTCACCCTTTTTTAATTGTATTCAGGTGCAAGGAGGCAAGCTGCATTTGGGACTGGACCTTTTTTTTCTTTTTCTTGCAGTTTGATGAATAGTGCTTGTAACTCGCAGTGGGTTCTTTTAACTTCTGCTCACTGCGTGTGATTCATAGCATCATGTGTTTTCTATTTTGTATGCAGTGGAAGTTCTGGAGCTATCAGTGCACGTGGGATTCTGCAATGAAAGGAGGACAGAGTTCTCCCTTTTCTGTTTTTTTTTTTTTTTTTAACTTGACCACTATGTTGCACGGTCGAGGCCATGGGGGTTGTTGTGTTTTTTTGTATTTTTTTTCCCCTGCAGGGAATGATGAATTGTCACAAAAATCTTTGGTGAACTTTGATCAGATCTTCATCTGTTCGTGGTCCCCTTTGTATGTTCCTGGACCTTTTTTTTTTTGGTGCTAATACCACTGTGTGGTCTTGTATTTATTTTGGATTTTGCCAGTATTCTGTTGAAGGATGTGTAGGGATTGAACAGTGAGACATATACTTTGAGATAATGGATCCGATCGGAATTCGGCATTTGTTGATTTTTTGACTGTTCTTACATAGTTGGTGCTCCCATCTGATTGTGTGATTCTGATGTCTGTTTGTTCTTAGATTTAGGGAATCTTTCCAGGATTCCAGCTATAATGTATATATAGATATATATCTTCTCCCTATCTGCCTACGGTTTACCGGGCAGCTCTGTTTGACGATATATATTGAGCCTCGTGATGAGTCTGTGAAACTACGACGAAACAGTCTGTCACAGCCCCTCATTTGTTGTACTCTTCGCCCCCTCTGCCGAAGGTTTACTGGGCAGTTCTATTTGACGATATATATTGATGATATATATACTCCCACAAAACAGTTTCTCACAGCCCCTCGTTTGTTGTCCTCTTCTCCCTCTCTGCCTACGGTTTACCGGGCAGCTCTGTTTGACAATATATATACATCTATATATCTATATCTATATCTATCTATCTATGATGAGTCGGTGAAACTCCGATGAAAAAGTTTGCCACAGCCCCTCGTTTGTTGTCCTCTTCTCCCTCTCTGCCTACGGTTTACCGGGCAGCTCTGTTTGACTATATATGCAAGGAAGATGAGCAATAGCGAACTTCAGCAATCAAACAGCATCATACATATGAGACCAGATAGTTGTGACCTCGAACCAACGGCAGAATTGCATCACGAGTTTCACCAAATAAGAGCACACCAAGAGTTCATAATTGACAATGCTGAAATAGTCCCATCATCATCATCAACGAAGAACTAATGTTGATATCCTATCTGGCGCTCGGCGCCCAGACTACAGATGGCAGATCCTATCTAGCCTATACTACAATGCCGAAGATGACGACAACAGCTTCACCGAAGTACGAGCAGATAGCGGCCAATGCCGCACGCTTCCAGCACCAGGTATRTCTCTCGCTTCACTCACAACCTCGTTCCCCAACACACAGATGCCACATGCACCCAAGGACCACCCTGCGCCACACCCAGCTTACAGCAGCGCAGCTCGGCTATGGCTGCCTGCTCCTTCCTGCTCGCGCGTGAGTGCCAGCGAGCTACAGTGCAGCAGCGCTTGCGCAGCATGCAGCCAGCACCCGAATGCCCCATGCAGAGGCAGGCCCTTTGCTATATGGAAGTGGCCTGCCTGCTTGCTGTCCCAGGCTGCGCTGGGCCTTTCCCAAGAAGATTCCGGTAGGCCCCGGTAGGCTGAGGCCCAGTCCGCACATCTCAGGCCCTGGGCCTGTAGTGGTTGCTCGCGCCCAACTGTCAACGGCCTGTGTTAGGCCCACATCCCGAATCCAACCCAGGGCCTGCCTTCGATACATTCACACAGGCTGCCCAGGGTGTGGGTTCCTTCAACCAACTGGCGCTGCGCAACTGCCTGAATTTCCTGAGTTGCGTGGTGACCAAAATAAGGGCGCTCAGGCCCTCATTGAGCCTGCCTTCACTTAGGGCGGCCGGCGTGCTGCATGGTAGGGGCTGAAAAGGGGCATCGGGGCTTCAGCCTCACATATATATACATATATAAATGTGAGTGACGATATATATATATATATATCGTCACAAACAGAACTGCCCATATATATATATATAGATATATATATAAACTCCGATGAAACAGTTTGTCACAGCCCCTCGTTTGTTGTCCTGTTCTCCCTCTCTGCCTACGGTTTACCAGGTAGCTCTGTTAGCCCCTCGTTTGTTGTCCTCTTCTCCCTCTCTGCCTACGGTTTACCGGGCAGCTCTGTTTGACTATATATATAGTGAGGGTTCAGCCTCCTGATGAGTCGGTGAAACTCCGACAAAACAGTTTGTCACAGCCCCTCGTCTGTTGTCCTCCGCTCCTCTGCAAACGGTTTACCGGCCAGCTCTGTTTGACTATATATATATATATTGTCACAATATATATATTGTCAAACATATATACATATCTATTTCAGCCTCCTGATGAGTCGGTGAAACTCCGACGAAACAGTTTGTCAAAGCCCTCGTTTGTTGTCCTCTTCTCCCTCTCTGCCTACGGTTTACCAGGCAGCTCTGTTTGATGATATATATATCACCGTCCCTCGTTTGTTGTCCTCTTCTTCCTCTCTGCCTATGGTTTACTGGGCAGTTCTGCCTCTTGTTTGTTGTCCTCTCCTCCCTCTCTGCCTATGGTTTACCGGGCAGTTCTGTTTGACGATATATATATATTATATATATATATGTGTGTGTGTGTGTGTGTGTGTGTGTGTGTGTGTGTGTGTGTGTGTGTATAGTCACTGTATACTATGTGACGATATATATATATATATATATATATATATATATATATATATATATATATATATATAAGTATACTTCCCGGAATGGCTTTGGAAATTATCTGACAGTGGGGAAGTTAACGTTTCTTGTAGAATAGACTTCGATATCAAAGTGATATTGGAGTTTGGCAGTAGGTCGATCGCGTTGACGTATGTGATCTGCTGGTTTTGATTGAAGTTTGTCATTGATTTGATTGCACGGCATCCGTGCGCTGCTGTTTTTTATTGTGTGATTTTGTTGCCTGTTTCCTCAGAGTGGGAAACCTCTCATGGGAGGTGGACATGGTGAAACTAAGGCTGATAGTCAGCTGGTGAGTATTGCGTAGCGGAGTAGGTGATAATGTCTGTGACTCATAAGTTTCGACTGCAACAACGAAGTTTGATGTGATCGATGGAATCAAATTTGCCAAGTTGCTCAACTTCATCAGGACTAGATATTCATATCGTATTATGTTAGTAGGGGGGTCCCATTTGATGGAGATGTGCGGTGAAAATGATGGAATAGTATCTGTTTGAGCGTCGATGAAATCGAATGTGAGTGTGTGAACACCTAAATAAAAGGGATAAGTGATGGCACTATGGTATGGCGGAAGGAAAGGCAATGCAATCGGAAGGGGGGGGAAGGGAGGGAAAGCGAACGGAAGGAAGGAGGGGAGGAGGGGGAGGGAGACCCACCCTCCGAACTCGACGTGACAGTTTTCTGCCATACAGCTGTCCGGCAATGTTCTGTTTTGAATGCGTAACACTCACAGCCAGATCTGTAAACACTGTTTGCCTCCTGGATGTTTCTATCGGCGGAGATAACGCGATGCACATGTAGGTTGTGTGCCCTGCTTTGTGTGAACCAATCACCAACGTAAGTAAATAAGCTGCATAGCATCAAAGAAGGGAAGAGGGAAAGTAGGGAGGGAAGAGCGTGAGGTGCAAGGGAGTATGTTTATGGACTGCTTCCGGGTGAGAGGGAATGATCGCTGTAGATTGGTGTGCTAACCACTGGCTGGTCACATGAGGATAGTCAAATTTCTTGTAGTAGTAAAAGAGAAGGATATATCGTATTATGTAAAAAAATATTCTACATATAAATCTAATTCATTAATTAAGCAGAATCCTATTGAATTAAGCATTTATTTATGTACACCTGTGTTCTTTTTTTTTTTTTTTTTTTTTTTTTCCCCGTACAGGTTGAGCAACATTCGCAGTATAATAATGCTGCAGTGTCTGCCTCATCTGTTGGCGTTGAGTCTCCAACAGGCGCGCGTTTGAGTTCCACTCATCATGCGGCGTTTGACTTGCCCAGCAGTAGGGCAGGCATTGACGGGGTTAATTCGCCATCGGCAGCACCGATGGCAGTCTCTGGGCGGTTAGAGAACTGGGGAGAAGCGCAGCGGATGGAGCCTCACAGTCCGCGGACAGATGCATCAGGGGAAATGGATGCGGAAATGAAGGTGGGTGTTGAAACGGATGAATGATTCATTGATTGTGAGCAATTGAAGGGCCGATGATCACTTTGTGGAGCTGTCCCTGTGGGAGACATGCTGTCCAGTGCACCCCGATGACAGCCTTTTGATTGAATTGTCGATAGTGTTTTACCATACTACGATTTGTGGGATTTCTTTTTTGTGAAAAGTTCTTGTGACTTCTTTTATTTGTGGGAAATCTGTTGTGACAGGGTTAGTTCACTTTTTACTTGGAGGGCCTGAACCATCCCGGACTCGGCCTGAGGGCCCGGACCATACTGGACTCGGTCTGAGGGCCCGGACCATCTTGTTCTCCGCTTGGTTTGGCCCCGACCTTTCCATTGCTGCTTTGGCAGACTACCCTGAATCCTAGCCTCCCAGGCAAATTGCAGGCCATCCTGGACTCGGCCTGAGGGCCCGTACCATACTGGACTCGGTCTGGGGGCACGGACCATCCTGTTCTCCGCTTGGTTTGGCCCCGACCTTTCCATTGCTGCTTTGGAAGACTACCATGAACCCTAGCCTCCCAGGCAAATTGCAGGCCATCCTGGACTCGGCCTGAGGGCCCGGACCATACTGGACTCGGTCTGGGGGCCCCGACCATCCTGTTCTTCGTTGGTTTGGCCCCGACCTCTCCATTGCTGCTTTGGCAGACTACCATGAATCCTAGCCTCCCAGGCAAATTGCAGACCGGGGTCATGGTAGTATCTCTCTGTTGTGGTCCTCGTGAGAGCATGTCCTTTAGGCCATGCACTGGCAGCCTAGCACATTATCGGTGCAATTTGTATGCTTTTTTTTTTGGGCCCAGTCCCAGCGTAGTTGCTGAGTTCCACGTGGGAAGGCTTCATTTGGCAGGGCGGGGGAGGAGAGAGCATCATGGAGAATGATGCGGGAAAAAGGTTCTCAAATGCAGGGGATCAGTCCTAGGAGGTATCACCAGGCCGAGCACAGATCTTATGAGGGATGGTGCCATTCTGATCTAAGAAAGGGCTTGGCAAAGGCAGAACTGGGCTGCCTCATATGAGAAAACTCGGAGACGAGGCCCACATATCAGCTGCATGACAAGAAACTGGGGCTGCCAACTGGATCTGTCAAAGGCTCAAATCATAATCGTGGCCAGTAGCTGCTGCTTTTTTTTTTTTTTTTTTTTTTTTTTTTTCACAGCCATTCCAGAGTGCCTGCCGTTTCAGCCTCACATGATCCCTGAACCTCTTTCTTATGGCAGCAGGAGACAGATGGTCGTTTGTGGAGCTGAAGGTGGTCATGCTCAGGTAGACCCCGTTCACAAGCTGAAGGCTGTTCCCAACCCGAAGGCTGCAAGGGATGTCGAGAGTCATAGAGTACTTGACTTTGAGAGGGACAAAAATGGAAAGAGAGAGAGGGGGAGGAGGGGGGGGGGGGGGGGGTTCTCTTGTTTATGGGGCTGAAATGGTCTTCTTTGGGTCAGATTGAGGTGCATATGACCCTGCGTCCTTTGTTCGGGGTAGTGGGTCGAGGTGCATATGACCCTGCGTCCTTTGTTTGGGGTAGTGGGTCTTTTCGGGGGGCATTGTCTTGAAGGTCTGTGGCTTATTCTTGGTGTAGAATGACCTTTTTGTTCCCCCTCGGCCCCCGTTATCAGTTGTCACCGCTCTATTGCTGCTGCTGCAGCCACCATTGGTGCTGTGTTGGCTGCTGTGTTCAGTCGAGTATGAGCAGTACCTGCCACAATCATGTGGTGGTGGACTGTGTCGACAGGAAATGCTAGACAATGACGGGATGATGTTTTGGTGAAGGGGGGAAAGGGCGCTGGGGGCCATTGGCTTTTGATTATTCTTTTCACTGTCAGACTGCAACCACCCTTTGGCATCGTGAGCGATGGAAGAAGGGCTGTGTGTGTGAAAAGATGGGGGCCAGAGCAGGCATGGACCCAAGTTGAGGGATTGCTGCTGTCAATGTTTGGAAGGTACATACAAAATGAAAAGAGCCTCTATGTCTGTCTACTTCACAATAAACATGAGTATGCGATAGAGGACCGTGGTGCAACTGCTGTGGTGGCGACTCATACATTAACAAGATATGCTCTCTCGTCAGCCTTGCGGTGCACTGTCCTGCAAAGGTTAAGTGGGCTAAGCTTCTCGCTTCAGCCTTGTGGCGCACTGTCTTGCGAAGGTGAAATGGGCTATAGGCTTGTCCCAATCATGTCATGGAAAATCTTGCGACCATGAAATGTCGGGAGACGGGGGTAAGGATAGGCTTGGCATCAACCCTACAATCTCCACAACTCCACAGCTCTGACCTGTATGTGCACTGACTGAAGTCACATACCTTGTGTACGCCAGGTGCCAAAAACAATGAGAAAACTCCCTGAGTGTCACATGATCGCATGCCATGGCAGAAAGTGACAGGGGAGGGCATGCAGATGCCCACATCATCCGATCTTGGGTTCATGGGCCTGCCATGTCATGGAAAACCATGTGACCACGAATTGGGGAAGTCTATAGGAGAGGCCTACATGTGTAGGCTGGAGGCCAGGTAGTTGTCTCTCTGGCAGAGTAGTATATAGCAGAGGCCAGCCCAGTAGTTGGTGGGTAGTCTTTGGTTTTCTTTCATATATTGCAAGCTGTGAGTGAGAGTAAAGCAACAGCTTAGCGGTACAGTACAGATTAAGGCTGGTGGAGCTGGATGAAGTTGGAGATGAAGTGGAGGAGTCCACTCACCTGGCGCCATATCTTGGGGGTTCCCCACCGGGTATAGCCAGCCCTTTCTTGGAAACATCTGTAGTGCATCAGCGTCTCAAGGCTCTGGGTTTCGCTGGTAAGTATTTGTGTGTGTGTGTGTGTGTGTGTGTGTGTGTGTGTGTGTGTGTGTGTGAGAGAGAGAGAGAGAGAGAGAGAGAGAGAGAGAGAGAGAGAG
>BFEA01000156.1:2490519-2500614 GCA_003427395.1 Chara braunii | reverse complement strand
AGAGAGAGAGAGAGAGAGAGAGAGAGATGGTGCCTGTGTGCATGTGTGTGTGTGTGTGTGTGGGTGGGTGTGGGTGCGCGTGTTGGTGTGGCTATGACATGGCCCTTGTGGCATGTAGTTGAGAATGGGGCTGCACTTGGCACTTGCCCCTGTCTAGATGGGCACTGTGTTTTCTGCATGTATGTATACCTGTTGCTCGTTTTATCAAAGGCATGTGAGAGATGCTTGAAATAATCTGACATAATTTAATGTCATTCATGTAGTTGAGATGTATGTTATGTAACTGTGGTGGCGTGAGGGGAATGCACTGGTCGTGCACAGGGTGCCAATTGGCAGCTTTCTTGACAGTTCATTCTTTTTTTTTTGCGTTGCTGGACAATCAATTGTGCAGGCTCTAAGGAGATTAGCTCAGAACAGAGAAGCAGCTCGGAAAAGCCGTTTGCGGAAAAAGGTTTGTTTGCCTCCTCTTGAAATTGAAACCCTTCCACTATTTGGCTGCGATTCGCATGAGAAATGTTTGTCAATGGCTGCTGGAATGCGAATCACAAGGTAGCTGTTACTGTCGGTGCTCTATATTTGGATTGCAACTTCAGTACATGTGACCATGTCTGCTTTTGTCTGGATAGGACAGAAAAATTCTCATCTGTGAAATCTTGTCGGGAGCTGAGTAAATTGACAGTCGGTCGATGCGGGCCAGATAAATATCATTGCTTCCCTCCCGACTGTTGAAGCATTGGATGAAATTTAGCCATTCAGAAGCAAGTTTGTAGCGTCTCCAATGCATGACCACTTGGAGCCGAGTCATTGTCCTCCTTGCACATCTGTTGCTCCCAGGTGTGAGGAAGGCAGTGACCTGGAGTGCTACCGGTAGCTGTAGATGGGAAAAAAGGAATAGAGAACCACAGCCGAATGGTGAGCAAGAGCCCACCTCCAGAAAAAAAAAGCGCGTAGTTCCGAGCGACGTGTATCCGAATTCATGTGGGAGGTTTGATGAACCATAGCCTTCGCTTCAATAAAAAATGCGAGGGTCAGGGAGGAATATTCATAGGCCACCGCGCGCTTTTATACAGTGTTGGACTTTCATACACACAGAGGATGGTAAGAATATCAGTGAAGGATGCTTGAACGTGTTTGTATCCGAATACAGCATTATACGATTGCGGTTCGACAAGTAGCAATCTGTGCAGCACACCGAACGTGTTTGGAGCTTTTGCGAACGCCCGAACACGTTTGGGCGTTAGGCCGTTCGGTCATGAACGTTCGGGTTCGGTCGCCGGACGCAAACATGATGCTGCGCAGGTAGCAATGAGCGACCACCAACTTGAACTACACAATGTGCAAGTAGCTGAGTCATTTCATTCTCCATCCCAAATCTCTGCCTCCATTGTAGATGGACCTGGCCATTACATGGCCAGTGTACTGGCCTCTGACCACTCAGAGCTGTGGGACAATGTCGACATGGTCCATGCCATGACTGGTGTTGCTGATTTCTTACACAAAGAGGCTGTCCTTTCGCCACAGAAAACCGTCTGCACGCTCCATTCTGCAACCTTCTCCTTTGCACAGCCACAAACACTGTTACGTGCAGCTGCCGCCGTCATCGTCTCGGTCACAATCACTACAATAACATGGTTTCTGCATCTGTGTGTGCAGGGCATAGCTTGAGTAATAGTCTTTCCGAAGAATCTCAGGAACATAGATCGAGTAGTAATCTTTCCAAAGAACAATTTTCAAAAATTGAAACTAAGATTTCTTCGGGGCAAAAAAATGATGGCGGTGAAAGAATTCATCTCTTTTTCCCTCCTTACCGGTAGGCCAGCATGGTTTTGGCTTAGTGGGCCAGGCTTCGAATGAAAGTACGGCATCATCGAAATGATGTCGGGGACTATGGTGGTTTCAAATACGTTGCAGACTCCAGTGCTTTTCCTAGCTACACCCGTCCGACACGGTGATGAACGCGTTCATGTCTTTCGGGCTTAGCAAAAATAGATTCAATTTCTCAGGCTTAGTGGTTCCACAAAATCGGGCCGTGCACCAGAGATTGGCGTCGAAAAAAAGAGGCTCGGAAATACTGGTGGTTAAGGTAAAGAACCGGTTTTAGGGCCTGGGAGTAGTGTTTATTCGGCAGCGTCTATCTGAAGGTTGGCCTTTGTAGGTTGAGATTGTCCTGAGACCCGTCATTGCGCTTTCGGAGCAACGGAGCAGCAAGATTGGACTGGTCCTTCTAACGAAACAAGCATCAGTAAGCTGGGGGTGGCATTTACCCCCATTTAGGCCCACAAACCCCATTTCATCAAATCACTTGCGTCTGTCAGGCCTTCCCCAATTGGTACCTCGAAGAGAATTTCTCACCTGCTCGATCTTTTGAGATCGGGCGACTAAGGTCTTCCCTGCCCCTTCGAAACTTAGGTTGGGCCGACCTCCCTGTTGAGATGGTCCACTGTTTTGAATGTAGAAGTGTTTTCGGCACTAGTTTCAGAAACCGGGAGAGACGGTTAACGGGGGCCCAAATATTCGCCGTTTTTGTTGGCAATTGCGGCATGAATTTCATCAAAAGTTTTAAGAACAAATGATATGAGACCATAGTGCAAACATCAAAAAAGGAAACAGGCCAAAAAAAACGAAAAAAAAAACAAAAAACACTATGAAACCCTACCACAAAGACAGTGGGCTGCACTTCATAGCATGGGAACTGAGCCGCACACGGCGGAACCAAGGTGCTTCATGTTCAGCAACAGATGGGGGCCCTTAGGGCTGTGCTCCCCCTGCGCCCGCAGCTAGCCCATATATGTTGGATACAACATATATGAAGAATCTGTCACAGCCCTGCGTTTGTTGGTCTCTTCTTACCCTCAGCCTCGAGGCAGAGGCAGGGATGATCGACGTGAAATTGAAAGAAAGTCTGATGCCGTATAACGGTATAAGACGGGTGGCAGAGATTGTGTGGACAAGCAATAGTAGCAGCCAGATCACAGAGGCTGGGAAGGATCTCAATGCAACTAGAGGAACAGGGATCATGGAGATGTCCCTCATTGTTGAGAGCAGGCTGGATTGCCGGACACCAAAAGCGGAGGTTGCTTGAGTGCAAGTGACCCATTATGGCACACGGGATGTCGGCAGCTCGTTTTCAACTACATCAACATGGCAAGCCTTGTACATGAGAGAGAGAGAGGCACGGTAAAAGGGGAGCCAGAAGAAATACAAAAGAAACCACGAAAACAGCAAGCCATAAGAAGAAATAAGGAGAAACAACGAAAAAAGTGAAAGTAAGGAAAGAGAAGAAAGGAGTGCGGAGGAAAAGGCAGAAGAATGATTCCAGTGCGCTTCGTGTTGCCTGCTTTTTTTTTTTTGTTCGTTTTGCAAAAAGAGCACTCTTTTAGTTGAGAGAGAGAGAGAGAGAGAGAGAGAGAGAGAGAGAGAGAGAGAGAGAGAGAGAGAGAGAGAGAGAGAGAGATTATGTGCTGTTTCTATTATTTTTTTGGTTATGAGCTGGGATCACATTTGTTACATCAACTCACATGATGTTTTGTGCTTTTCTCGCTGTGTATGTGATGATTGTCATTGATTTTCAGGCTTATGTCCAACAACTGGAATCAAGTCGCATACGGCTTCAACAGCTTGAAGCAGAATTGCAAAGGGCTAGACAACAGGTGCGAAATGTGTGGACTCTGGAGATTGTTCTGGTTGGATGAAAATGTTTTTTTGTTGGATTATTGGTTTGTTGAGTGTATGGTTTTATAATGTGTCCAATTTGGGGGACTAAAAGGACGATATCAGCAAGCAGGGTCGATTGTGAGTCTCTAAGTAGAAGTGAATATGTTTCTGCTGCAAGGCCACAGGTGGCGTTCCCTCCCTGTCGTACCGAAACAGGCCTTCCACTGTGTTTGCGGTGCAGATGGTTCATCCTTCTCAGTTCTAACAGGAAAGACCATGACTGTGAAGTGGAACACATCTATGGTGACCTTGTGTCAGCATAATGTATGCTACGATCCTGTCAGCATTATCGAACACTTTGGGATGACCACACACCATCCCACTGGATGGTTGATCTAAGTCGTGGGTTACCGAGTCTGTGGTTAGACTGTTTGCTATGTACCTGGTCTCTTTCCATTCCTCCTCCTCCTCCCCCTTTCCTCTTTCTTTTTCATGTCGATGAATGATAATGAACCTTGGCCTGGATATTGCTCCTACGCCGCATGCTGTCTGGTAGGTGGATGGATCGCTTGGCTGTCAGGCTCTTTGCTGGAATATTCCGGAGCCTAGCATTTTAATGAAAGTATGCGGAAACGTTCAGAGTCGTAGGAGTGAAAATGAATGGGGAAGTACAGATGCATGGAGGAGCGAAAGAAAATGTCCACAAACGTATAACAAATGGCATAGCAGCAAATGTTCTTCTAGACGCATACCAACATGGTTTTATTCCGTCTACTTGCTCGAGCTATGTCTTCGTTTGCGGAGTAGTCTGTCTGCCACCGTCTTAAGTTTGTTTGATTTGCTGTTGGCTTGTTTCACTTTGCTCCTGGTGCAGGGAGTTTTTCCGGGCGTGGTGCCTCCCACCACACATGTCCCAAGTGTTCCAAGCTCCCTGACAAATGGTCTGGCCAGCAACACCTTAAATCCAGGTAAGCAGAGTAGGACCCAAGGTTGTGCCTCCCTTTTCCCTTTGCACTCTATGTTAATTTGCAGGGCGCTGGCTGTCTACAGGAGCGGTATGCACTCTATATGTTAATTGGCACGGCGCTGGCTCTCTACAGGAGCGGCATGCAGCATCTAACCGTTGTGTGCCTCCCTCTGTTTCTGAAGTCCTAGCCTGGACAAGAACTGATGCCTTTTTGGTTGTAGTGGGGCGCCACTCCATCTCATACCTGGCCATGGAGAGTAGTATCCCGCCGTGCTCCTGGTCGACCGCCAACGTGCACCTGGACGGTTTCCAGGCCATTGAGACTATTGGCCGGCTGAGCTCCTGGTCAAGCACGAACGTACCGAAGAGGAGGAGGATTACCTACCACGGAAACCTCCTATCGGCCCCGGCCAATCACCAAGAGGCCACGTGTTATTGGGCGTGAGAGGTACCAAGGTGGGATGACAGAGGTTCAAGCTCCGCTCGAACTTTAAGTCTCCATGTCGCTGGCCGCTGGTGGTTCATACTGTTAGTTCTTTTCCATATACTGTGGTGCAGTCCAGGCCATCACAAGCAGTCTTTTTTTATTTTTGGTCTTTGACTTCTTAGAGGTGTTTTGAGGGAAGTTCAGCTTCAGGCCTTATATGATGATGATTCTGTCTGCCTCCTTGGGAAGTAGTAGCAGCTTTGATAAGTGTAGTTTAGAGGTTGGGCAGGCATTCAGTTGAGGTTTGCCACAGGTCCGGTAGAGTTTTTTTTTTTTTTTTTTTTTTTTTTTTTTTTTTTTTTTTTTTTTTTTTTTTTTTTTTTTTTTTTTTTTTNTTTTTTTTGTTTGTTTGTTTGTTTGTTTGTTTGTTTGTTTAACCATAACACCCCCGCCAGTGTTAGTGGTGCTGATAAGAGCAGACACCACTAGTGTAGGGTGTAGAGTTTCTGTGGAGGCCTAGTAGAGAGGTTTGGTGTTTTCCTCCTTTGATCGGTGTTGCTTGGAGGTTAACTAGAGGTGGCGTGTTTTCGAACTGCAGCAGCTGTTTGAGCGTTGGGCGAGAGGTCTGTTGCAGGTTCGGAAACCAGACTGCCTCTTCTACAGATTACGAAGGATCGTCTATTTTTTTAGAGCAGTTAAGTGGTTCTTTGGCGGAACGGAAAGGAAGCGTGATTGCGTAGTAGTACACCTTGATGCACTCTTATGACTTGCCGGCGGAAAAGGAAACAGACTGATGCTCCCCAGAATGGATATGGAGGGAGGACCATAATGCCCTTTTTTTTTTTTTTTTTTTTTTTCCTAAGCGAAGTTTAAAACCATGCTCTAACATATCTGTTGCATGTGATGTCTTGCATACCTCTCTCTTTGTTTGTGTTCAATTGGGTGCTTCAGCTTATGTGGGTCTGTCGTGGCGGTCTGCAGGCGCTGCGGCGTTTGACGTAGAGTATGCACGGTGGCAAGAAGAGATGCACCGACATCTATGTGATCTGAGAGCGGCGTTGCAGTCACGATTAGCGGATAACGACCTCAGGATGCTGGTCGATGCGTGCATTGGACACTATGACGAGCTATTCCGGCTTAAGAGCCAAGCTGCAAAAGCGGACGTTTTTCATCTTGTCAGCGGGATGTGGAAGACGCCAGCAGAACGATGTTTTATGTGGATGGGGGGATTCAGACCATCGGAACTGCTCAAGGTAGGGTGACCGATTGATACTTTTAGCTTTCCAACCTCAGGAAGTATGGCAAGAGTGTGATTGATTGGTTTGCGGATGCCGTCGCTTTCTTCTTTCGTTCGGCATCTCAATGAGTCTTTAACAAACATATAAAAGGTGGCATTCGTTTTTCAGCGGGGGGAGGTGCTGGGGAACCAAGCAAGCAAAGCAACAATGTGACTTCATAGATGCAGGGGCCAGAGAATCAATTGTTTGCCCGTTTCATGAAGGGGCCAGTGGGGGTTTGACATGAAACAGGCAAACCCCCTATCATGTCAACCACCACAGGCCTGAAAACAAGGGCCTACAGGCCCTGTGTCAGCCTGAAAGCCTGAAAACAAGGGCCTACAGGCCCTGTGTCATTTCAGCCTAAAACAGGGCCTAAAACAGGGCCTTTCGGGCTCCGGTGCTCAACCACCACTGCCAAACCCCCTATCATGTCAACGGAAGCTGTGCTGGGCGAGGGGGACTGGCATGCTGCTGGGGAGAGAGTGAAATGTAGAGTTTCCCATTTCTATGATTTTTCGTGATCAGCTTTTTGAATGAAAATCCGGAAGAGGATCATGATTTGAGTGGTCATGTGTTAGGGAAAAGTAGTAGGGAAATCAAAAAGAAAATTCTGGCTGGGGGATGAAAAAATGGCGTCGAAAGAACCTATCGTGGCCGTTATTCTGACGTGGGGAGCACACCTCCTGCTCTTCTTTTCTCCTTTTCTGTATTCTAGTTTGTGCCAATTTGTGAGGATATGGTTGTATGTATGGGACGCTGGACCCGGTTTCCAGCAGGTGTTGCTCCCCACCAATAGATGGAGCTTGTGTTTTCGTCAAAAAAAAAAAGGGTTAGCATTTTTTGTCCAATGAACGCATCCAGTCTCCTTTTTTTGTTCTCATCTCGTCGTCGTCGTTTTTTCTCCTCATCTCGTCATCTTCTTTTCTCATCCTCTTGTCGTCGTCTTTTCTCTGTTTCAATGCCTCGCAAACTCAACAAGCCATTGTCCTTAAAATTAAAAAAAAAAAAACCTTTAAAAAAGCTTTAAAAAAAGCTCAACGAACAATGTCCTTGGTTGGGCTTTTGAACAAGCTTGCCCTCGAAGCGCAAGACATTCTTTTCTCCCCACGCTTCAGGCTTTGGGTGGTCATCCTGTTATTTCATTTGGCTGTGTTCCTCTGCTGCCAACCTTATCGTTTTCGAGAAATTTCGACTCTTTCTTTTGCCCTATTTAGCCCCTTGTGCTATCTCACTGTCTCTTGTCGTTGTCTAATACATGTCTTTAACTCCTTGCTCTTTTTGAAATGTCCTTCTTGTTCAGATTCTTCTGCCACAGATCGAGCCTCTTTCGGAGCAGCAGCTGCTAAATATCTACAACCTCCAACATTCTAGCCAGCAGGTAATGACGACCTATTAGTCCGAACGACTTTCCGTTCTTTTTTTTTTTTTGGGGGGGAGACTTTCCGTTCTCACTGCTGGCTGAACGAGTCGGTCTTCTGAAATATGTCCCGTTCAGTTTATGACGGGACTTCAAATTGTTAAATTGAAAAAAAAAAAAAAAAAAAAAAAAAGACCTGCTTGGTTTCGTTTGTATGTGGTATGCGGCTGCTCTCCTGCGCAACTTCAAGATTCCGCATGGATATATGCTTGTACCATGGATCAACGGATATTCCGCCCAGTTGGTATACCCCTGAAACGTTGGAATATAGACTTGAGTTTTTTTTTTTTTTAGCAGCCCTTCGACGGAGCGAAGGGCCGTTAAAAATTGTGGTAAGCTGCTGGAACAGCCTACGGTATTCTTTAGTTTGAAACTGCTGGAAGCAGATGAGCAAAGTACTACGGTTCTGAATTACCTTGGGCCGGTGAAAAAAAAAAACAGCTTGCACCATGTACAGTTGTTTCCCACGATATCGTCGGTGGCGAAACTCCGAGGTCCTTAGACTCCTTATTGAAAAGCCGGAAATCTTACCCTGCTTCGCCCGG
This sequence comes from Chara braunii, assembly GCA_003427395.1. Classification (NCBI taxonomy): domain Eukaryota; kingdom Viridiplantae; phylum Streptophyta; class Charophyceae; order Charales; family Characeae; genus Chara; species Chara braunii. The sequence continues at coordinate 2,492,324 of BFEA01000156.1, read as the reverse complement.
TCCATCTACGCTGAAGAGAAGTCTGTTCCTCCTGGACGCAAGAAACTGCCAGCGCACTTCTCCCACCCCTAACGTTTTCCTCCTGGTTGATGTCTCTACTGGGGCAAAAGGATGGATTCTTTTTTTTTTTTTTTTTTTTGGAGAAACGGGCCCAGTGCCCAAGGCTGATATTATCCATGGCAAAAGGATGGATCATGGAAGTGAAACACTGAGAGCATACTCACACTACTGTCTTCATCCGAATAGAGCGCCCGGTCATTACAGCGGTATTTGGTGCAGCTTTCTGTCCAGATGCAGCGATAATGACGGGGCGTTCTATTCGGATGAAGATGGTAGGGCTTCTTTGACGGAGCATCTGGACCTAATTGCGGTCAGATGCATCTAGGTCAGGCTGATGTTACTGTCAGATACATCCCAGAAAAGTCTTGGTGTGACTATGCCCTGAATTCCTCGCTGGGGAACCGCGAAGTTTCCCAATCCTCTCCCTAGGACCCCTCTCCGATTGCTATCGTTGATATTAACTTATTAAGTAAGTACACTTCCTTCTTGTTATAGAGCCTTACTTATGATCTGTGGCTTTGGCTATAGCCGAAGAGCAGAAGTGGTTAAAACAGGGGGGACCACCACCGTTACCTTAACTGTGACGATGTACCAACAACCTATAATAACGTAATGGTGATGGAATCAATTCAATGTATTGATAGGAATCAATAGTGCAGCGTGCGTGCATTGATATCCCAATTCCTCAGTATGTTCTCTGGGCCAGGGGCCCCTCAGTAAGTATGTTCTCTGGGCCAGGGGTCCCTCAGTAAGTATGTTCTCTGGGCCAGGGGCGAGGGAGCATCTGTGTCGGTGATTGATCGTTTGGTCGGTGCTTGCCAATGACGAGTCAATCATTTCGTTGACGTCCTTGCATTTTCTGCAAGTCAATTTGGTGACTGGGTTCCTGTCGGTCTGATGGCATTTCGACGGTGATGCTTTTTTTTTTTTTTTTTTTTTTTTTTTTTTTTTTTTTTTTTTTTTTTTTTAACGGATACATCTTGAGCAATCCTAACATGTTTGTTGTTGTTTTGGCAAGTGGCAGATCAGTTGTTGGTTTGGCAATAGGACACTTATTACTGTGGGAATGAATGAAGTTAACGGCTTCTCGGTGTACCAGACAGAGGACGATTGCATTCGATTGCAGATTTGCCGAGATGAACTTGTCTGGTTGTCGCATGCAACAATTGAATTTCTTCAATAGGCTTTTTTTGAGAGTCATTTTTTTTTTCGCTGTGGGGAACAACTGAATTTTGTCGAGATGACGATTGTTGGTTTTTAGAACAACAATCGATTGTTGGTTTTTAGAACACTTTTTTTTTCGCTGTGGGGAACAACTGAATTTTGTCGAGATGAACTTCTCTGTGAATTTGTCAGTTGTTCTAAAAAGTGTGTTGAACGTTTTTCTTACGTCTGACGTGGGACTTTCAGGCGGAGGATACGTTGTCGACAGCAATGGGTTCGTTACAGCAATCTCTTGCTGAGACGTTAACTGCTGGCCCATTATCAGCATCCTCGTCAAATGTCGCTAATTACATGGGACAAATGGCCATGGCAATGGGGAAACTGGGTACTTTGGAGACTTTTGTCTGTCAGGTACATTACGTCTCTCTCTCTCTCTCTCTCTCTCTCTCTCTCTGGTTCGAGCTTTGTTTCCCTGCTTCTCACTCTGCTGCCTGTGGGTACTCACTCGGTTGGTATACACTCTCTCTCTCTCTCTCTCTCTCTCTCTCTCTCTCTCTCTCTCTCTCTCTCTCTCTCTCTCT
>BFEA01000156.1:2327882-2339300 GCA_003427395.1 Chara braunii | reverse complement strand
AGGGCGAGGCACTCCCGGCCAAGCCCATCCCGACCACAGCCAAAATTTGTCCTTGAATGGTTGAGCAAACTAACAACTAACAACTAAAAATAATAATAATAATAATAATAAAAAATAAAAAAAAGAAAGTACAAATTTGACCACTACAAATTGACAAATTGACAAAAAACAACATCTAATAATCTGGTAGGCTTAAGACCATCTCACAGATGAAAATCCCAAGAACCACCCAAAGATCACTAGAAAAGACCTACTCTAACAGCTGTCCGTTCACAAGGACGGTCCATCTACAGAGGGCAAAAAACACCCAAAGGTCACTAGAAACAGGCCTAATCTAACAACTGTCCGTTCAAAAGAACAGTCCATCTATAAAGGGCAACAGAGCAGTGTACAAAACACGTAAAAGCGGTTATATACAAGTCCTTGAGTAGAACCGGACAAAAGTAAGCAAAGTAAACAAAGGTAAACAAAGAAGGCTGAAAATCGCAAGACTGGTGAACTGTCCAGCGGTGTGTCCGCTCTACTGTTTCCTTTCTTTCTTTCTTTCTTTCTTTCTTTCTTTCTTTTTTATTGGAACCGAAACATCTGTGGCAACCTGCTATTGGAGGTGATACGAGCATCCTCAAATAGCAAGCCTCAGTTTAGAGATTGCTTCAATCTATTGGTGGGGAGCATCACCTGCTGGAAACCGGGTCCAGCGTCCCACTGACAAGATTAGAGACAATATTCCTGGCGGAACAGCATTGATTGCCCTCTCACGAGGGGATTGACTGCCCACCCAATTATCAGCCAGGTCACAGCATGTATGAAAATCTAGCCATGGGGAGGGTGACAAACTATCCTCCAATCACGCTAATCCTTCACAGTCATAACCGTGCAAAGCAAACCCTAGGCCCCCTCCGTGCATAGGGCCGCTGCCCGGCTCCATGATTCACATCTTCAGCAGGCGGACTGTCACGCACTGAAGTCTTCTGTGTTGTTCCAATGGAACCCAATCAGAGCATTCTACACTAGGACTTTTTCAATTTATGTCTGTGGACAATGGACATAATTGCGGTTGGATACATCCTGGCCATGGTGCAATTCTGGTCAAGTACATCCAGGAAAGTCCTCATGCGAGTACGCCCTCAGCCAGGGTAGATTAGGCAGGAGTATGCAATTTGATTTGTTGGATTTATTTGACGTATTATATCAAGTTTCTTGTGGTTATTTCTCTATAATATAAGTCTATTAAACCACCACTACCTTTCTAGTACAATTGTCGTGGGGAGGGTCCCTGCTCGTTCTGGAGGCCGGAACGAAACAGCACGACCGCCGATGAAATTTATCTACGGTGGCCACCGTTGGGCCTGGTCCCCGAAAATTGCAGCTTAGGTTGTATTCCCACTTTTCCCAACACTGCCAAGGACTTTGAAAATAGTTGTCCATTTTTTTTTTTTTTTTTTTTTTTTTCAAACAAATGCTCCAGTCTATTCGTGGGGAGCAGCAGGTGCTGGGAACCGGGCCCAGCATCTCATACATAGAAATTTACATACAAGTTTGAAAGCTTGAGATACCGGGGCCATAAAAAAAATAATAATAATAATAAAAATAAAAATAAAAAAAATTGGAGCTACTTAGCAAATTACTAGGACAAACTTCAGAACTAGGCAAAGTTCTTAGTTGTCCAGTTTCATTGACATTGCAATGGCCTTTGGCATAGTTCCCCCGCCCCCCAAGCTATACTCTTCTCTCAATTTCACCTTTCACTATCTACCTACCACTACTCCTAAGCCTATACAGGGGACCCCTGCAAGCATAGCTACCTCTCACTTTAAGCCACCAGTACTTGGGCGACGCTTTAGCATCAACGCTACGCGATTTCCACGGCCGGCGAGCCGTCGATAAATCGAATCGACAGCCCGCGCTGCTTCGAGATTTGGGCGGCCGGCGCGGGGCGCAGTGCCCTAGTACTGGTGGTTTAAGGGGATGCATATTGCCGCCCTCCCTAATCGGCGGTGGTCAGGAGAGTAGGGGGGGGNGGGGGGGGGGGGGGGGGGGGGGGGGGGGGGGGGGGGGGGGGGGGGGGGGGGGCCAACGCAAAGACCGAGCGTTTTGCCAGTAGCTGCGCTTCCCATCTACTTCCCCCACTCCCCAGTGGCTATGGCCAACGCTCTCCCACACACCACGCACAACACAAAACCCACTCACGCACACCCGTGTTGGTCATAGGGGCTCGTTCGACACTCCTTGGGGCGTCCTCGGGGCCCAAGGAAGTTTCCTTGGGGGTTTTCAAGGAAATTCCCGCCATCGTTCCACCTGTTCCTCGGGAACGTCGCCGGAGGACATTTCCTTGGAGCGATGTCAGACAAGAAAAAGAAGAAAAAAAAAAATCAAATGTGTTTGAGGCCTTCAGCCAATAGGGTGCCGCCACGATCCAGATTCTCGGTTGTAACGTCTCTCTACCCATGTGCCCACTCCTCTCCGTGAAACTCGGATTCCTTTTGCCCAAGGGACCTCATGAGGTCCCTTGGGCAAAAGGAAGAAATGGCTGGGGAATCCTCGGAGCCCAAGGAATTTTTCCTTGGGAGTGTTTGGAGTGTTTTCACTTTTTTTTTCCCGACTGCATCCCCGAGGATAGGTGGAACGAACAATTCCTCGGGGAATTTACGCCCCCGAGGAGTGTCGAACGAGCCCCATAGACCCTACTGATACCGATCAGGGGTATCGAGCAGACTATCACATTTGGTTGGTACTAAGTGTGCCGGAGGCAGTGATGGGGCTTGAACCCACAATCTCCCTCCTGCGAATGCCACTTGCATCCCTAACCAACTGAGCTAGTCCGCTGGATGGTATAGTTGTTTGAAACTTAGGAAAGAAAGAAAAAAAAAAAAAAAAAAAAAAAAAAAAAAAAAAAAAAAACGCAGCCCACATCTTGCAGTAGATTGTCTCTACATAAAAAAAACATGTATACTTATTTAGACAAACAAAAGAGTTTGAGCTTGCATCTGTTTATTCAGCTGGGACAATTCTGGCTTGCTGGGGGATAACTCAGGCTTGGAACTTTTCGCGCATGTATCTCAAGGCCATTTTTACCATATTCAGTCCAGAAACACCTGGTGTGAGTTTTCCCTCACCTGTTCCTACAACTACAGGAGAAAGGGTCTCGCTCCACTACTATCTATCTCCTGTACAATTTCGGATAGTGGGACACCGCTCCAATTACTATCCGAAAGAAATGTACAGCCTTCGGAAATCACCCTACAGTTGTCAGATGGGGGCCTCCAAATTCACCATGCGATCCCCCTTTTTTTTTTTTTTTTTTTTTTTTTTTACGATCCCGTATTGTTCCCAGCCTACCTGCAAATGCCGTAACTCGGAGGGGGGTCGAAGGAGGTCGGCGTGCTACCGCGAAATCGTATGGAGCACCCGGAGTCTGGGCCGACAAATTGCTGTCGTGTACAGTAGTGCTGTACGGGTATTTTGTAGTGAACTGAGGAATTGGAGACTTGTATAACAGATAGGAAGTGGAGCAACGCCACCGTTCATACGTTTTTTTTAGCTCTGACAGCTATACGGCCGCTATACGAAATTCTGTATAGCGGACAGTATTGGAGTGAGACCCAAACACACACACGCACACACACACACACACACACACACAAATCAGCGGTCAGAACAGAACTCTGCCGTACCCTCAAGGATTGGTATTCCCCTACCTCGTTGGTTGTCGAGAACGGAAAAGACGCACCGATGAACACCGGCAGCCACATCTCTCCGAAATCTTTTGTTTTTCTTCTGTTTTCGTCTGTTTCTGTCAAATGGCAGGGAATCCGCATGTCATATCACTATTTCTTATCATGGTATAGGGGCCTGCCACACGGCCTATGAAAAAAAAAAAAAAAAAAAAAAAACCCGAGTGTGTAGCGGCCCCACCAGGTGTGGTGCTCCGCCTGGGATGATGATGGAGATGGAGGATGAGGGAGGAGCGAGATGGCACAGCGCAGCTCCCACGCAAGACTCCAACGCACGTACTCCAAAACTGTGCGGAAGTAGAATTATGCGAAAAACAGACAACTGCTGGGGTATACCCCAGTGGACTGATGGGACTGGACTGGACTGGCTGGTACCGACAGAGGTACCGGCCTGGACTGGACTGCCCCGAATAGAACACAGGCCTGTGAGAACAGGCCAAGGGGCTGGTCTCACAGGCCAACCAGAGGTCCGCTACACGATCCTCGGCCTGTGATGGATCGCCTAGATACAAGTACGCTTCCGCCAAGAAGCGAAACTCTACCAAAGAAAAAAAGAAAACCTGAGTAGTCTAGGATGTGGAGCAAGCTCCATGCTGAGTCCATGCGATGCAACCTAGAATAGAAAATGTCACAAAAACAACAATGTCACAACTAACAGCCTAAGTGGGAGCAAAAGCAACTAACTAGCATATATGTCCTAGGAAAGCAGAAAGTAATGACAGCTAGATCCTAGAATGTTGGAGGCAGTAGCCTCAGTCTAGAAACAACTGACTAGTGTATAAGTCCTAAGAACAACAAAAGCAGAACAACTAAATCCTAGAAATGTCAGAGGCAGTAGCCTCAGTCTGAGAGCAACAAAGCAACAACAAGTCAACCATATGTCACAGGAGAAGTGTGTCGCAAACCAAAGGGTGGGATGGTCTCTGAGGGTGGCGAATGCAGCCTAAGGGTCGATAACTCCTAAGGGCATCCACACATAGTGACAAGGGAAACACATGTCATGAGGCTCAATAAGGGTAGGGAACTGGGAGCAAACAGAACCAATGACCCTAACAGATAGACCATCAGGGCGGGTAATGCTCGACTAAAGGGGTGACCGCTATGGAGGGTCGACCATGCAAGGGAACAAGGGAGCCTGGTATAGTGAGCGCACCTAGATGAAGCATGCAAGGCTGCCTAACTAGGGCGTGAGGGCCGGCAAAGGGCAGAAATGTGATGAGTAAGGAAATCATGCAAACGACTCCTAGTGTGAGGGAAGTCGGAGCTAGATCCGTAAGCTGGGAAGCCAAGACAACGCTACGGTCCCGATGCCTATGTGTATACCAAGGAAGAGCCCAACTCAGAGGAACCCGGCAAGGGGAGACCATCATGCGACACAGTCAGGGTACTATACAGGGTAAAGTGGTAAGAGAGTAATGACATCTGAAGTAGGCAGAGCTGATCGTTACGAAGTCCATGAAGCTGCCGATGACGTCCACGATGAGAAGTTCGGAATGTCGTCGAGGAAAAGCCGCAACGTCGACGAGCTGAAGTAGCAAAACTGGAGCGGATGGAGTACTGAGAAGTCAAAGACGTGGGGAGGTAAGTTAGAGTCAATCGTCGTATCGAGCAGGACGACGACGAGTGCGCTGTGGATGCTCAGAAACATCCAACTGCTGCTGAAGGTCTGCCTCAGATGGAGCAGGCTCGACTTCAGCGGTCTCCTCAGCCGGGGGAGAAGGAGGGTGGTCAGTGGGCTGAGGAGGAGCAGTGAACCCAGCACGACGAGCATGGTCATCGGCACGCACCAACATGCAAGCGTATTGCAAGTGCTCAAGGGGCTCCCAGGTAGTCTCCTCATCAGGGTAACCCTTCCAACGTACAAGATACTCGACGTGAGGAGGGTTGTCGTCGGTGACTCGGCGCCAAATGATGCCTGAAACGAGGACTCCTCGTGGCGGTCCACCATGATGGATGGAGGACGCTCGTATGGTCGTCCAGCGAAATGCTCAGACGGTCTGCGGTAAGGACGCAGTAACGAGATGTGGTAGATATCGTGCACACGAGCCTGGCGTAGGTAGTCGGGCAGCTTCACACAGAAGCTGACCGGGCTAGAAGCCGCATCAGAGCCGACGACCTGGAGGATGCGGCTTGGGCCAAAGAAGCGACGCCGAAACTTGCGAAGCGTGTCCGCTTCGCGATGTAAGTGGCAGGCGTCGATAAACAGATCATCACCGACTTTGAATGGATGATTCATCCTCGATCGGTTCGCACGTGCTGCCATGCGAGTCTGGGAAGCGGCTATCTGCTCATGTGCGGTCTTCATGATCGACGTCATGTGTGCAACCCAATCATCCAGTGCGGGACAACTCGTGTCGGGGTGCATTTGTGATGGTCGAAGGAAGTCCGCGGGGACACGAGGGTGATAGCCGAGGTCGCAATAGTAAGGCGACATCCCTGTGGCTGGCGATACGGCGTGGTTGTAGGCTATCTCCGCGTGGGCAAGATGGAGATCCCACTGCTGGTCGTCACAAACAATCTTTCAAAGAATATCTCCGAGAGTCCTGTTCGTGACCTCGGTCTGACCATCAGTCTGAGGATGGTAAGACGAGGAGAAGCGGAGTTGGGTGTCGTAAACCTCGTGGAGCCGTCGCCAGAATCGGCTGGTAAAGCGCGGGTCACAGTCAGATATGATGCTCAGAGGTAAGTCGTGGTCACGCACGACTCGGTCAGACACGATGTCGGCGATCTCACGTGCACTGATGGCATAGCGGCACGGAACAAAGCGTGCACGCTTCGTGAAGCGGTCGACGACGACTAGGATAGCATCATGACCGCGAGGGGTCGGAGGACGAAGAGGACCGATAAAATCCATCGAGATGGACTGCCAACGACCCTCAGGGATAGAAAGAGGCTGGAGCAAACCATAAGGAAGGTGGTTCGCACTGTTCACCCCATGACAGGTGGGACACTCTGCGACGTAGTCCTTCACAAAGTCCTTGCGCTTCGGCCATACGTACAGGCGGCTCATACGAGCCAACGTCTTGTGGAAGCCCATATGACCGGCGGCTGCCTGGTCATGAAACTCTGCTACTGCTCGGACACGTAGCTGTCCAGTGGAGGGAACGCAAATACGGGGCTATCTGGTGCCCTGTGAACCATGTTAGTACACAAGACCGTTGTCCCCGAGAGAGTAGTTCGGGACAATCTTGCCACTCCGAAAGGTCGCGTGGATGTCGCGATAGTCGGGGCAGTGGCGGTACCGAGTGCGAAACTCGTCGATCACCGAGTGGTGGACGGTGGTGACCAAGATGGAAGAGAGCTGGATCTGCTCATGGTCGTGGTCAGGGCGCCGGGATAAGCCGTTTGCGACCCGATTAGTCTCACCCTTGATGTGCTCAGTGGTGAAACTAAACTCGGATAGGTCGCGCCACCAGCTAGCCTGTCGAGGAGTGAACTTCGATTTTGTCAGAAAAGCCTGGATAACAGAGTTGTCCGTACGCACCGTGAATGGTGCCCCGTGCAGGTAGTGACGCCAGTGCCGAGCGGCATAAACTACTGCGAGAATGTCACGTTCATCAGCAGTGTAGTTTATCTCGGCGGGCAGGAGCTGATGGGATTAGAAGGATATCGGACAATCACCTGAGCGAGACTCGACAGTGTCGTCCTCGACGATGGTAGGAGAATAGTCAATAGAAGGTTCGTCGGTAGCTAGACGAGTATGCGTCAGTCGGAAAGCAGTGGTAGGGGTAGGTGATGGGAAGCGAGGGATACGAGGATGAAAGGAATCAGGAGAGGAGGGGAAGATCTGAGAAAGCACTAATCCTACGGCAAAGTCTGACGCATCGGTGGTAAGGATAAAAGGGCGATCAAAATCGGGTAGGTGAAGAACCGGTGCGCATGTCACCGCCTTTTTTAGGGCGCGGAAGGCGTCCTCGTGGAGGGGTGTCCAAGCCCAGGGTGGGTTCTTCCGGAGGAGGGTGGAGGTAAGGACGTAGGAATACCTAGCGTATCTCTGGATGCAATTACTATAGTAGCTAGTAAGGCCTAGGAAGCTGCGAAGCTGCTTGGCGGATGTAGGGACGGGCCAGTCCGCAATAACAGTGATCTTCGCGTCGTCCATGTGGAGACCCTGGTCAGACACGTAGTGTCTTAAGAAATTCACTTTGTGCTGGGCAAAGCGGCACTTGCTCAACTTGGCGTAGAAGCCATGTCTGCGCAAGCGGTCAAGGACGTCGCGGAGGTGTCTGAGGTGCTCCTCAAGGGTACGATTGTAGACCAGGATATCGTCGAGGTAGACGAGAACGTACTGCTCCAGGGTGTCCCTAAAGATGTCGTTCATCGCCCTCTGGAAGGTAGCGGGTGCGTTGGTGAGGCCGAATGGCATCACCGTGAACTCGTAGTGGCCGAAGCGCGATCGGAACGCTGTCTTCGGCTGGTCGGCTGCAGCGACGTGGATCTGATGGTAACCGCTACGAAGATCAATCTTCGTAAAGAAGCGGTTGCCTGCTAGGCGGTCAAACAGCTCATCGGAACGAGGCATGGGGTAACTGTTCTTAACCGTGTAGCGGTTGAGACCGCGATAGTCGATGCAGAGACGGAGAGTTTCATCCGCTTTGCGAGCAAAGAGGACCAATGCACCCCACGGGGAGTTGCCGAGTTTAATGAAACCCAGTCTCAGGAGCTCCTCAAGGTGATGTTTGAGTTCGGTGGTCTCGGGGATCAAGAGTCTGTAGGGTGCCTGGTGGTGAGCACTTAGCACGATAGTCAGGCACGAGCTGGATGGAGTGCTCAACGTCGCGCATCGGTGGGATGCCGGCGTATGAGACGACGATGGGAAAACGTTGTGGTACTCTCGAATGAGGTCACGAACTGCGGGCTCCAAGTCGGCTGTATATCGTGCGAGTTCCTTAGCGTCAGCGTCAGCGAGCGACGGTGGGGTGGACTCGACGGACGGCGGAGGGTGGAAAGTAGAGATGGGAGCCATAGAGATAGAAGGAGGATCTAGCTCCAGAGGGATGAGCTCGGCGTCGAGACAGGGTGGATCATAGTGTAAGAGATCCGTCACGTTCACCATAAAGAAGGTGACGTCGTCCTGTCGGATGAAGTGGGCGAAATGGCGAGGCGAGGTGACAGTGATAGAAGGAGATGGTGTGGGCACGGAAGGCTCCGGGGGAGGAGGATCGGGGCGTGGTGTCACAGTGGTACCTATGAAAGGTACGCGATACGTCTGTCCACACTTCATTTTGAGAACGAGAGTGTTGGTCGCCCAATCAGCCTCGCTGCTGCGGAACCGACGAGACCACGGAGTGCCGAGAATGAAGTTGTACCCCGTCTCCATCACATCGAAATGTGAGGAGAAGCGGTGGCGACGAGACGCCAGAAGACGATCAGTCGGCTCGAGAGTGAGGAAGAAAGGGAGGTCGGTGACCGTCTAATCGAAGAAGCACTGGGTCTTGTCATCCCCTAGGGTGACAGAGATGGGAGTCGGAGACCCTGTCGTGGGTAAGCGTGCTTCTTTCACCACACGTGGATGAATGGAGTCGCCTTGAGAACCGAAATCCCACAGTGCTGAGTACACCCTCGTGGAGGTCCTCAATCGTACTGGAATGATCGGGAGGGTGCGATCAGGGTCAGAGAGGATGGTGAGAAGGCGACGCGGTGCAGCGACATGGAGGGTGAGTCGCTCCTGACGAGGCTGGAGCATGCTCAAGTCCAGAAGAAAGGACACAACGTCCTCGTGAGTAGCGAGCTGCTCGCTGCAACGGGTTGAGTGAATGGCTTGACGCGTCGGTAGTCGCGGAGGGGTAGAAGGGGAGACGGTGGTCTGCGGAGGCGCACACGGTACTGCAACAGAGGGCTGAGTACACTATGTCGGGTCCTGCGAGACCTCAACTCCAGTAGCGAGAGGGGCAAACCGCGACGGGGATGTCGGGAAGTTGGCTACTGAGGAGGGCGCAGGTGTACACTGCACCGTGGCTAGGAGGCGCCGCGGGGATGCGAGGCGCCGGGGGGGGACTGAGCACGACGCTGGCGGGAAAGGTCAGCGTAGTGGCGGTCGAAGGCGGTGGTTTAAGGGCACCGCGAGGAGGTATGACCGTCCTGGCGGCCGCGCAAGCACCCACGCCGGCTTAAAATAGACGCACGCTCCTGAGCGGAAAGGACATCGCGAGGAGGGACAAAGGCCTGAGGGAGGTCCTGCTGAGGGACCTCGGGGGGCGACGCGCCAGCGTGACCGGGGCGGCTGCCTGCCCTGGAGAGGGCGGAGAGGATGAGCTGGAGGCGCTCGGCCGTAGAAAGAGTAGAGTCCTCCAGGTGGTGGTGGACGGCCTCGCCGAGGTCGAGGTCGTCGCTATGGTCACCCTCTGGCGACAGGAGGGTACCAGCGTCCTGCTCACAATACTTGAGCGCGCTTAAGCGGCGCGAGAAGTGGCGGCGTTGCTGCGCGGAACGGCGGGGGCGACTGCCGAAAGGGGAACGACGCTGGGAAGTGTCGTGAGAGGAGGAGGAGGCGTAGCCCGTGCGCTGAGGCTGGGAGGAGGAGGCGGGGTGAAGACGGGCCCGCATCCGCTGATGGTCCCTGGCGGCCTCGTAAGCCTGCGGGGCCGATGTGAACTCGTACCACCATAACTCGGAGCGGTACTCGAGCGGAAGGCTGGCCAAGAAACGATCGATAAGGGCAGCCTCAGGGAGAAACGCCATGTCACAAATGAGGCGGGCGTCTTGAAAGACCTGGATGTGGCGATCCAAGCCGGCAACGCCATTAGAGCCGGACCAGCGTGTAGTGACGACACGCTAGAAGGCGTCAGTCACGTCATGCCGAGCTCCGAAGCGATCCTCGAGGAACGCCTAAAAATCCATGAAGGTCGGAGTCCGACCCGCATGGAGGGAGTAAGCGTAGAAATCCTCCCAGGTGTCAAAAGGACCGGCACGCAGGCGCGTGGAGAGGCGACCCACCCACGTGTCAGGTGGGGCGCCCATGAGTTGGAGGGTGCGGGTGGCAGACTGAAGCCACCGAAACACGTGTACGCCTGTACCGTCATAAAAGGCAATGTCCGACAAGGGGACGAGCGGTGCGCCACCGTTTTAGCGGCGAGGGGATCGAGGAGCGGAGACCTGTGCCACGAATGAGTAAGTCAGCGCAGGTCCTGGAGAAAGGGGCGCAACTGACTGTGCGCTCGGGCCGCATGGGGGAGCGACGGGGGCGACAGCGGCAGGCTGCGAGGGAGCTGCGGTAGAAGAGGTCGCAGCAACCGCGGGAGTATGAAGAAGGTAGGATGGGGCTGGATAAGGTGCAGGGCGAGTGTGGTAGACTGCGTAGCCACACGGGCCCTGTAGGACCCGTCCCGGACATTCAACCTTAAAGCCTAAAACTTAGGAGCTACAGGCCCCGGTCGTTTCAGCCTGAAAACTGAAAAACGAGGGCCTGCAGGCCCTACTCCGTTTCAGCCTATTTCTGGGTCTTTCAGATCCAGAGTTTTTCCAGCCTGAAACGGAGGGCTATTCTTAGGCCCTGGGCTATTTTTAGGCCCTCATTTGTTTCGGCCTGCCCTAAGATTCAGGCACGAAAACTGGGTTTCGGAACAGGCTATTTCTGGCCTGTTCCCACGCCAGCTCGAGCAGGAGCTGCAACTGCAGCCCCTGCCTCCCTGCGGCATTATTGGCATTAGCACGAGCAGGAGCTGCAGCTGCAGCCCCTGCCTCC
>BFEA01000156.1:2276424-2288674 GCA_003427395.1 Chara braunii | reverse complement strand
AAGTAAGGCACTCCCGGCCAAACCTATCCCCACCACAGCCTCACAAGGTTACGAAAACCAATGATCCCAATCCCAACCCTAAAACAAAATTCACGTTCACTAATTTAACAAAAGTGAAATCCTAATCTACCCCCTCTCCAAACCACCATTATCAAACAACCCTAATCTCCACCAACCAAGGTTACGAAACCTATGATCCCAACCCCAACCCTAAAACAAGATTCACGTTCTCTAATTTAACAAGACTCAATATAGACCACCAGAATGTTTTCCTACGCCTCTGCCAGGTCTGATAACAGGCGCAATGATAGAAGGAAATCAGAGCCCTGGGCGGCAGGATCTCACCGCACATGCTGTGGCGCACCCCGTCGGCCCATCCGGCTCCCCCTTGCCATCGTCCCCCCTTTTCCCGCCAGGCTTATCCTCAGCGCTCCCTTCGCCTCCCTCTCCCCTTCAGGCTGATTTGCACCCCCCGTCCCCAACATCCCCCCCTCCCCCGGTCCCGTCCGGCTTCCCTCCCCGTACACCTTCGCCGCCCCCTCCCCTCCCGTTGTCCCCCCCACCCAGTTCTCCGTCCCCGGACCTTCCCCACTGGGTGGCCAGCCAGCTCACTTCATAAAGGCATCAGCATTCTTCACCGACAACAGATAACACCAACAACATTGGCTTCTCAGTATCTCATCAATGATCCTTTGGCAGCCCGGTGCTGGACCTGTGCAGCAACTGTGGTGAGCACGGCCCCCCCAGTCCAGGGGCTGGGGGACCCTTGCTGACCATACCGCGCAACGCTCCAATATGCTTCGTAGCTGAGCACACATTGGGTCAGGCAGCTGCTCGGACTAGGCCCCTCCCTATACAACCTGCAGCAATGCACCCTGCATCTTCGAACAGTCTAATCTGCTTTGCAGTTGAGCATACTCTCGGGCAGGTGGCTGCCAGGCCATAGTCTCTCCATGCAGAAGCAGCTGCGCTGCTCGGCATTGCCCTGTTACACGCCGATACATGCTCTACCCACGGTAAATCTTCATAAGCTCAAGGCCACATAAGGGTTTAATGAGGGTTTAAGGCCCAATAGGGAGCCAACAGCCCGACAGGGAGTCACTCAATAGGGGGGCTGTAGAGCAGGGCTGGGGTCAGTCTTAAAAAGGGCTCTTAGAAGGGTAGGGCTTAAATGGCAGCTCCATGGGACATTTACAGCCCCGGGTAGTCAGCAGTTATGGCCGCAGCCACAGCAACATCTGATAGCAATCCCCGTATAATGCTCCGGAACACGCTGAGCCACGCTCCACCGAGGGTAGATAAGGGTTTAACGAGCAAAGGGCCGGACAGGGAGTCACTCAACAGGGGGGCTGCCGAACTAGGCTGGGGTCAGTCAAAAAAAGGGGCTCTTAATGGGTTGGGTTTAATTGGCAGCTCCATGGGATTTTTTGAACCCTGGGTGGTCAACAGATATGGCCGCAGCCACAGAAACAACGGATAACAATCCCAGTGTGTCGTGTCATGTCATTTTAAAGTGGACGCTGGACCCGGTTTCCAGCAGGTGTCGCTCCCCACCAATAGATGGAGCAGCTTTGAAATTAAAAAAAAAAAAACTAAAATCCTAATCTACCCCTTTCTCCAAACCACCATTATGAAACAACCCTAATCTAGCGATAGGTAACAGACCACCAACCAACACATAAACAAAATATTCAATGGTTCCATCCTACTTACCCACTACCAACTAAGAACACAAAAAATCAATAGTGTCTTACCCACGGATAGTCAATGATGTCATGGAATTACCCAACCCATGGCCAAAACCGACAGGGAATGTAATCCAACGAAATAACACTTCTAAAATCATCTTGAAAACACTAGCAAAATGGACACCTAATTAGAATTATGAAAACCCTTGTCGAATTGGCAGTTCACAAAATACCAATCACAAATACTAACAAGACTTGTCCTAACGATTAGAATCTAGGAAAACACAATCATCTATACTCGCAACGCTTGCAATTTAGGGAAACACGGTCAATAACTGTCAGAGCACCAGAAATCAGGAAGTCTTAAGCAACACCCCGCCCGAAGTAGGAGTAAAGGCAACAGTGGACAACCCCGCTCACAGCTTAAAGTCCGCTGTCAGCGACGGTGGACGATACCGATCACAGCATGAAGTCCTTCATCCATCTCCCGGAAGTCGACGTTTATCGATGTCCTCACGTCTTTCATCTCGAGCTCTTCATCCAGATAAAACTGTATCCACTCCAGCAACGCATTTGTTCTCCGTATCTATAATCAGCGGGCAAAGCCCCCGATCAGGTAGTAATACTGATATGTACGATGCGCAGATCCTGCCCATTGACTGACCCCACTTTTCTCTCCTTCCTTCTGCGGCCCATCTAGGATTACCAACTTTCGTCGGCCAAGATAAGGTTATGGCAGGTGCATGGTTGTGCCCCCTCGAAGCGGCCTCCACCTCAGCGCCCACACGCTCTATCMCCTCTCCGCCTCCGCCATACCCAACAGCAAGTTCTGGCTAAGTGCAGCTTATCCACAACTGCCCCCGTGCGATCCTCCACCGCCCGCGCATCGTAATAATGATGCGCTAGCGCAGCGTTACCGCTGCGCTAACGCTCCACACTGGTAGACCGATATTGTACGTGATGCGGAATGGCGAACAGATCCCGCAAAAAAAAAAAAGGGTATCGGTGTACCATTCAGCTGCATGGGCTGGGCTTTTTTTGGCTTTTTTTTTTTCCCGAATTTTTCAGTTTTTTTCAACTTTTTTGAACTTTTTTCAGTTTTTCCTTTTTTTTCTTTTTTTCTTTTGCTTTTTTTTTTTGTGGGGATTTTTCCAACCCACACGGCATCACCCACACTGCACCTGAGTACACCTTTTTTTTTTTCTTTTTTTTTTTTTATCATTCAAAAAGTCCAGGGTGTTGTAGAGGCCAGTCACTGAGTGCACAGTGATCACCTGGAGCTGTGAGCCGCAGGTGCCCTGGAATATGAAACCACCTTCCCATCCCATCCTCACGTCAATACTCCTAGCGCACCCGCTTCACCTGAGTACACCCTGAGAGGCTGAGAGTTTATTTCCTTTTTTTTTTTTTTTTTTTTTCTGCAATTGGGGGGGCCGTGTTTCTTTCTTCTTGGGAACATTGCATCTGTACCCCACTTAAAGATGGGAATAGCCACTATATCCAGTCCCAGCGCGAACTTGAATCTATGCCCGGAAAACGGCCGGTGGAAATTATTTGCATGCCCAGGACCGAGGTGGACCCAGGTTGGTACCGCAAAATTGTGCTCATAAGCTATAACCCACTACCAGAATGCACAAATTATGGACATACCCAGGCAAAATTAGGGGCATACACGGGACCTGAGGTGGAGCGGCCAAATTATTCATATACCCAACTCTACCCAGAAGGCCCGCCACTGGGTGTGGGTACACGCACAATTTTGCCGGCCCGTTTTCTAGGCATGAGCATAATTTTGTGGGTTTGGACCGAAGGCCCTGCGTGAGGACTGGATACGCCCACAATTTCGCGCAGGGGAAAAGTTGGGTACCATGCAAAGTTGAATGGGGTCACGGTATAGATTCAAGTTGGCGGTGGGACTGAGAATGGACATACCTTTTATCGGAGACCACGCTACTGATCAACAAAGAAGAAAGAGATGCAAGATGAAGCAAAAAAGAAAGGCGGCTTGAGGCAGCGAGCAAAACTGATGATAATCTTTTTTTTTTTTTTTTAATAAGAGAATTAGCCCTTGTGTAAACCCTCTATCCCGGCGGTGGTTTAAGAGAACCGCCAGGGTTGAGGATTTCTTTATCGGGCTGCTCCATCTATTGGTGGGGAGCGGCACCTGCTGGAAACCGGGTCCAGCGTCCCATTGATCCATCTTAACAGACCGAGATAAGATGGTGTTTGTTATTTTTCCCGAGGCTATGGACTTTTCTAAAGCATCAGGTGTGCTCAAACGAGATCCCAGAGCCACCCCACCCTCATACCATTGATATATACAGTTTCGAACTGCAGTTTGGGCAATGTATACAACCCGGCTTTCTGGCCAGGTGTAGGGTGCCCCAAGTGCAATTGCAAACTGTATCTTGCCCCATAGTGGTGCAATTATAACTCGTTTTTTTGTGACTCTACTGAAGTTATTACCCCTATCACATACGGGAAGAGAGAATCCAAACAGAGTAAACATTCGAAAGGAGGGATGAAACCAGGTGGAGCCAAGGAGGAGGCAAACAAAAGATGGAAAAAGCCATGTATTCAAATGAAACAAATGGATCGCCTGTCTGTTCGAGCGTCGGGGATGGCTAGGAGGGGGTGAAAAAAAACCGGCCCGGTGTATTTCAGAACGAAAGAGACATGGTCGCAGAATTCTACATGTAATCAGGCAGAACACCTAAAGAAAGAAGAGCATATTATGATATCTACGGGGAAGAAAAGTCATGTTCCTAGAAGAATCGTTTTGCCATTCATACAAGGATGGGCCGGAATTCGCGTAAAACAATTTGTTTGAACTGTAAACGGAATAGATTAGAGCATTTTGTCAATAAATAAATAAATTGTCAATAAATAAATAAATAAGAACGGCATCAGAGAAGTTGTCCAGAACCAGAAAGGTAGCTTCGAAAAGTAACGTAAAAAAAAAAAAAAAAAAAAAAAAAAAAAAAAAAAAAAAAAAAAAAGAAAAAAAAAAAAAAGAAGAAGAAGAAGAAGAAGAAGAAGTAACGTAGCCGATCAGCCCATCAGTTGAAGCAAGGAAGGGACTGTAGCGCAATTTGGAACCCTTTTGGAAATAGGAAAAAGGAAAAAGGACACAGAGAAAGTTTGTCAAACGGGTTGACATACGATACACAATCAAAATGATAGTGACACGACAGGATAGAGGAAGATAAGACTCGACAAGACCAGGAAAGATGAGAGCAAAGAGGAAAGAAAAAGGAAAGAATAAGCGGGGGAGAAAGAGGGATAAAGAAACCAGTAGCAGACAACAGACCATGTCCCGAACACGACTGATTAAAAAGTTAACGTGAAGCTCGACATGGCGAATGACCCTACCGGTTTCACCTGGCGGCCAGTACCAGGATCATCAGGGGCCTCGTTATCGGTGACATGAACTGTAGCTACTACTATTATATACTAACATAATAGCACCGACAAAGTAAGTCGACCATCAATTGAAAAAGTCGCGTCCAAGGGTTCACCCTACGCTAAGGATTTTTTCAAAAAACAATGATCATAGACCTAAACCAAGTCCAAAACAGAATTAACCCTGAGAAAAGAGAAGGAAGTACTGACAAAAATAGACCTCCTATTCCGATCCCAGGTTCAAACCCTCGTATACCACCAGCTTTGCCATAACAACCCAAACTGAAAGGAAACCTAGTACCAACCTTCTAGTCATCAGTTCAAACCCGAGCCCGTATATCCAATACTCCTTATTCTAATCGATATCCTTCCTACTACCACATGAGTTCCCGATCCGTTCCACGATCATATCCCCGAGTACCACACTCTGAACAAAAAAATACATCCGCGAAGGCTCAACCTCCGAGTACCATGTTCTCGACCCCAGCATCGATATCCTTCCTAATGCTACACGATTTCCCGATCTGTTCCACAATCATATCCCGAGTCCCACACTCTGGACTGAAAATATATCCGCGAAGGTTCAACCTCCGAGTACCATGTTCTCAACCCCAGTATCGATATCCTTCCTAATGCTACGTAAGTCCCCAACAGTTGGTTCCAAACAAAAACCCATTCCGAAACGGTTCCATAACCCCAAGCCCCACACCTTGGACTAAAAACACGTCCGCAAGTACCATTTTTCAACCCCAGTAACAACTTCTGATAACCAACTGTACCCCTAACACGGGGTTTAAACCGACAACGACCCCTTAGACGTCAATCGATCCCATCTGGTCAACAAGGGCAACCATTCACCCCATATTCCCCCAAATTTCCGCAGAAACTCACCAGCGCCCTATCGAACAGGCTATCCGGATATCCGCGTACCTTCAGCTCACATTTCAACGTCAGCAACAATGGAAAAGCACCTTTCGGATGACTTGAGTTTAGTCTAGCTCGATGAAGAAAAGAAGACACTACTGCGGATTTCTGTTGTCGGTTAGTAAACGATACATAATCCTGTATATTTTGGAATGTCAGACGATCTCCTAACTGCACAACCATCTGGTTCTTGATACTAGGTAGGCACACAACCTCGGACCTGTCCTCGCACGTACCCAATATACATCCCAGGTAGTTCCACGCATCATTAACATCCGTTCTTTCCAACACCGGATTCTTATCGTAGCAATCAGCGAATCTCCTCAGTAGCACCTCCGACTTCTTTGTATCTAACCCATGCTTCCTCCTAATAATAAATATGGATACATCGTCTACAAGTCGAACACCCCGGAACCATCTTCGGTCAGCACCTAAACTGGACAGAAACAGGAATTCGTTATAAGCGCACAATAAACAAGCAACCGCCGGGCTTGTCGATTTACCCATCGGAATCCCAACCGTTTGCCGGAGAATACGACCCCGAGCAGAAACGTAAGTGTGCTCTAATTCAAAACAAACAAAGGAAAGGATCAGATTGAACGGGACAAATAACCATCCCATCTCGACATCACCTCGCACCAACTTGGTACCCTTACCTTTTTTCATAACAACAATCCCCTTCACTCCTTTGCTCTTCCAATAATCGATGACCCATACTAACGAATCCAGAATTGACTGGTGAGGTAAGTGTGAAAACATCTCTTTTACATCGAATGAAGCACCAATAACACAATCCCCCTTCCGCAATTCTCCATTAATAGACTGCACTTCCCTTACCAACCCATCCACACTTCGCAAGTTCAAATTACTACCTCTTGGTAAACTCCATAACATACAATTGACCATTTTTGCAACAATTCTACCACCTCTTGCCGAACCCTCCATGTACGACGGGCAGATGAGACGCCACTTCCCGACATCCTTATGTTTGGGAATACAATACGAACTTCCAATGTCTCCCTCCTTCTTCCACTTGCTAACACGTTGTAACCCCGAACAGTTGTATTCGTCGGCACATTTCTCCAACAATTTGCTCTTATTCTCGACAATCAACTGAAACGATGGATTAGCGAGAAATAACTTTTGCATCCCCTGCTCGTAAATAACTGGACAGCATACGAACGTATCACCCTGATTATGGTCAATCGGTGAGCAAACGAGGCCTACAAAGAGAGGTAACCACTTAGAAAGATCATCAACACCAATTTTACCTTCATCACTGCTACCATCATGCAAACAATCACCCGGTTTCTTCAAGAAACACTTCAACACTACCTCATCGGATAGCAACCCTGGATCAAACTTCGGAATGGAAGGGTGTGCATCAAAAGTGTCGAGAATTTGAGAGCGAAGTGCAAGTGAAGAGTGCTTCTTACTTGGCCGCAGAATATTTTTCGAGTTGCACATCCAACTAGGAAAAAAGTCGACGTTAGTTATGCGGAATGCAACATGCCCATCACATATGGGAAACAAACCACTACTTTTTTTGCATGTGCATACAGTCTCCACTTCCTTAGCGATTCTCCTATAATTGTGTATGCAATCCCCGAAGCTACGGTTTCGACACCATACCACCCTCAAGCGTCTGATCAACATCAACTTCCAACCCTCTGACACGTCTAATGCTGTGATAACAGATACACATGCTCGTCGAGCACTAGCTTTTGAGATCGCCTCATCATACACTATCTTGCAGACCAACCTCTTTCTGACGTGCAAACCAACCTCGACCGAATAACATTCGACAACAAACAACGAAGCCGAAACTGAGACCTCTTTTCACTAAAAGTCCTTACAGCTGTGTATGCAGCCATAAATTCTTCCAGACACCAAGTCCTCAGTATGCTCCTACTCTGCGGGTTAGAGAGAAATCCAAGAAGCGTAGGCTTAAAAACGAGAGATCTACTAAAAAAAGGCACTACCGCTTCTAACGAGAAAGTCGAGTTGCCCAACAGCCATCCTCGAGCATGACGGAGTTCAAGACGACCCAACGCCGATGAAACTATGCTACCTCCATAAACGTTTCAATACCTTCCATCGATCAATAGTTCTCTCGCCTCCCACACAGGATACTACTATAAAGTGAATTGACTCTAACCGACAATATTCGAGGATTTTGAGAAGACTATACGACACGATCCCCACGCTGGAGTGAAATTCCACTAATGTTCCAACCCGATTCGTCATAACCTTTCCCTCATCACAATCATCGTTCCGCAGACGTTCCCCTCTCAGACGTTCCCTTAGTCCTGGTCGTTTCCTCCTCGTTCGTTTCGGTTTGTCCCTAGTGTTTAATGCAGGACATAATAGCCGTATAAAAAACTTCTCGGTGTCCAGCAGATCATCCAGATGGCATCGACACAACGGTATAATAGCAAAATTACCCGCTCCACATCTACGAAGCCATCTATACAGTTTCTCATTCCGATTTCTCTTCTCGTTTCCAACCGTTTGACAAGACCGGTATACATGCTCTTTCCACTTCGTCTGCATGTCACGACTCGTACACCCTACATAGATGTGCTTACTCCATGTCGAAACCAATGCATAAACAACCAGACCACTCCACAATCCCTCATCATCACTTACACTCGAGATCGCATCCAACAAAAAGGTACGCAACTTAGTTCCCCATGGAATCTGATCAGCAACTATTAATCCACACACAGCAAGACTGAATACAGAGCACACAGCACCATTCCTCATAAATTTGGTAGATACACTACGTATAGTGCAACAGAAACGTACTAAATCCCATAACAGGGCCGTGCTCGGGAAAAATACTAAGACGCAGCAGAATCATCACATTCCTCTGTTGTGGCCTGACCTCCCCCGTCATCCGACACCGTCACTGTGACCGCTTTCTTACCTTTCCTCCCTTCATCGTCAAATGCCTTTGTTGCTCTGGCTTGCACGATTGCCTCCTTGGTTGGATCGAGCGTGGTATACTCCACGCTTTCTTTCTCACAGATCTTCATCACGAAATCCTTATTCCTGCCGCGCAAATCCTTTCGATTAGCACGCACAAACGTGTCCCGGTCATCCGAATTGGTTGCCACATTCGACTCTTTCTCTTTCGTCCTTCTTGCGGACGTTCCCACGTCACTCCCGATGCCTCCATATGTCTTATCTTTGTTCGCCGCGACCTCATCCATCCTAGCCTTCAAATTAGTGCCCCCCGTCGAAATTCTCTTCTCCATGTCCAATCGAGCTAAAGACTCTTTCAACTTCTCCACTTCTAGCTCCGATTCCCTGCGAGCGTTCATCTCGTTAATGCGCAGCGTCTGCAGTGCCTCCACCTCCATCTAGTGTCTTTCCACAATACCTTTCAAGTCAACCTCTACGTGTCGCCTCGGAGTTTCAATATGCCCCTTGGGCGATTCGGCCCCCCCGAGGCGCGTTCGCAAACGCGCTTGCGAAATTGGAGTAGCACCCACGGCGATGCTGCCGCACTTGTTACCAGGCCTGAGAGCCTCCGCTTTCCAGCGCTCTGCCGTGGCCTCCACTTCCTCACACTGTCGTTGCAACGCCATCACAACCTCCTCTAGCGCCGATAAGCGTTTGTCCGAGTCAACCTTCAAATCAGCTTGCTCACGCCGAATACGCGTCAGTTCTCCAACAGCGGCTTCGTGCGACCTATCCGTAGACGTGCTGCCTGCTGCTATCCTTTGTTGCAGTCCTTCAACCATTGACCTCAATTTCTCCAACTCATCCGGTTCACTCTTCTTCTTTCCATCTATAGCCGAATAGACTTTACTCATACTATCGGCAAGTTCCTGCTTGATCGATTTCTGGAACTCAACCCGTTCCTTCTTCTCCCGCTCCAATCTTTCGTCCTCCTCTTGTTTCCGCTTCATTCTTTCTTCTTCTTCTTTTCGCGTCTTCTCCCTTGCTTCTTCCGCCTCGTGCTTCTGACTAATCTTCGCGACCCGCTCTTCAAGCGTATACACCCGCTTCCCCAACCACCCACTACCGTTCCCCTGCCCAGAGTAAGTTTGCGCAGGAGCTGCAGTACCAACTCCGGAATTGTTGTTAGCGGGGAAAGTAAGGAGTGGAGTAGCGCCGGAACCAGAGCCATTCTGGCCACCGTTCATTCTTCTATCAGGATAAGGACAGAAACGCGAGATATGCCCACGCTCCCAGCAATTGTAGCAGGACCTAGGCTCGACATTCTGATTGTTAGCCATGCTAAAGTTTCGAAGTCACGCACACGTAGTACAACTCCTACGGCGGTTCCTCCGTGTATGAAAGTTTGTCAAACGGGTTGACATACGATACACAATCAAAATGATAGTGACACGACAGGATAGAGGAAGATAAGGCTCGACAAGACCAGGAAAGATGAGAGCAAAGAGGAAAGAAGAAGGGAAAAATAAGTGGGGGAGAAAGAGGGATAAGGAAACCAGTAGCTGACAACAGACCATGTCCCGAACACGACTGATTAAAAATTTAACGTGAAGCTCGACATGGCGAATGACCCTACCGGTTTCACCTGGCCGCCAGTACCAGGATCATCAGGGGCCTCGTTATCGGTGACATGAACTGTAGCTACTACTATTATATACTAACATAATAGCACCGACAAAGTAAGTCGACCATCAATCGAAAAAGTCGCGTCCTAGGGTTCACCCTACGCTAAGGATTTTTTCAAAAAACAATGACCATAGACTTAAACCAAGTCCAAAACAGAATTAACCCTGAGAAAAGAGAAGGAAGTACTGACAAAAATAGACCTCCTATTCCGATCCCAGGTTCAAATCCTCGTATACCACCAGCTTTGCCATAACAACCCAAACTGAAAGGAAACCCAGTACCAACCTTCTGGTCATCAGTTCAAACCCAAGCCCGTATATCCAATACTCCTTATTCTAATCGATATCCTTCCTACTACCACATGAGTTCCCGATCCATTCCACGATCATATCCCCGAGTACCACACTCTGAACAAAATTTTTTTTTGGGAACAAGTCTCCAATCTATTCGTGGGGAGCAGCACGTGCTGGGAACCGGGCCCAGCGTCCCATATAGAAATTTACATAGAATTTTGAAAGCTTGAGATACCGGGGCCACTACTCGGCTTTGGCTAAGAAAAAATTGGGCTACTTAGAAAATCACTACGACAAACCTCAAAATAGGCAAAGTTCAGAAACGACTCAGAAACCCCCCGTCAAGGGAAACTTAAGGAAGATGATAAGGAAAATTTTAAAATTGAATGCAGAAAGGCAAAGCGCAAACCATTTAAATTAGGAAAGGACAGATACACAATCCGAACCATATAACAAATAGATCAGTCCTCAAGGCAGGGGCTGGCTCAAACTCTGCTGGCACGGGAATAAGGAGTACAAAGTACTACAAACCTTGCCGCAATCGTGTGGCCTGCGCTTCGCTTGGCCGGAGGGCCTTGCTCACCCTTAGACCTCAGAGCTGCGGCGGCGAACTTTGTGAGGGACGCCGACGCCGGGCCCGGTAAGCCGCACACTTTTATAAAGGTTGCTCCTGTTCCAAAAAAAAGCACTCTGCTGGCATGCAATGGGTTGTGTGTGGGGGAGGGGAAACTTTTCCTGTGCACGCAACCACACTACTAACATGTGGCCGGAGTCAGAGCCTTTGAAAATTGGGAACTTTGACTGGCCAGAGTCTCAGGTGGACGCTGCTGTGCAGCCACATCGAGCAGTAAGGAATGATGTGGCCCCCCGTGCCACACGGGGGTCCCTACTCTTTTTTTTTTTTTTTTTTTTTTTTTTGGAAAACCGAGCTCCATCTATTGGTGGGGAGCAGCACCTGCTGGAAACCGGGTCCAGCGTCCCATAGATACAACCATATCCTCACAAATTGGCACAAAACTCTGACACCATAGAGATGATCAGTAAGGTTGGGAGGGTGTCCCATAGGGGACCGGTGAGGGAATAAATCGAGATCATGATCAAATGGTCATGTGCTGGCAGGCCTGACATATGCGCAGTAGCCAGGGGGTACAACAACCTGGACTTGGAAAAAAAAAGGGACTCCACCCAGGAATGCATGGCAATGAAGCAGCAGCAGGGATGTGCCTGCTGCGCCTCTGCAACCCAGGAAGGATGGAGGAGTAGAAGACTGCACGCAAAGCACACAGTGAACTGCACACAAAGCACACTGTAAAGGGACAGCGGCCATAACTTAAGTAGCTTGTTAAAAAA
>BFEA01000156.1:2260028-2275479 GCA_003427395.1 Chara braunii | reverse complement strand
CTCTCTCTCTCTCTCTCTCTCTCTCTCTCTCTCTCTCTCTCTCTCTGTGTGTGTGTGTGTGTGTGTCTGTGTGTGTGTGTGTGTGTGTGTGTGTGGATGGCAATGGATGTTATGATGTTATGACTCCTGCACTCGGATTCGGGAGAGTTTCAGTCTACTTCCCTCCGCTGTGGGCGAATCACATCCATGGTACCCGCTATCACAATACGTCTCTATCTCCTACATACGTATGCCGTCACTTTCCCTATTCTCACATGTAAAGAAAATGTGGTAGGTACAAATTCTTAAACCACTAGTACATGGCCCGAGGCAACTTGAGAACAATGAGAGGCTCTGTCTGAAAATTTCGGAGGAGTTTGTGATGGATTCAGACATGGCTTGGGCTAATTTTTTATAGGGGAAACTACGCGGGAGTCACAAAAATGAGTTATAATTGCACTATGGGCCAAGATACAGTTTCAAAGTGCAGTTCGGGCAATGTATACAACCCAGCTTTCCGGCCAGGTAGGGTGCCTGAAGTGCAATTGCAAACTGTATCTTGCCCCATAGTGCAATTATATAGTTGTTCAGGAGTTTGTCTGTGTCCTTGGATCTGCAGCAAGGAATCCATCTTGTAGATAAGGGCATCAACCCTACACCAAGAGAATAGGTAAGCCTTCATGATCCCCCCCTTTCGATAAAGCCTATAATGCTTGCTTCTTGGGCCCCAAGGGTGCCTGTCGAAGCCCCCGTGTGCTGACATCAAGGGTTCTCAGCCCATAAAATTGCCTCTCAAGGCCTCTCAATGTTATCCCTGGACCATCCATCCAATTCGGATCGTCTAGGACCTGACTCATTACCCATGACTCCATCCTGGTGGTGGTAAGAGAACCACCAAGATTGAGGCTTTGCCTGGTGGGCCGCTCCATCTATTGGTGGGGAGCATCACCTGCTGGAAACCGGGTCCAGCGTCCCACGATATATCTTAAATAGCTCAATGAAAAGAGTGACGCCCGTGTGCTGGAAACCGGGTCCAGCGTCCCAATCCAAATTATCACTTCGTTACCTATCCTACCTACCTGCAGCTGGGCCGGGGATTGGAGGGGGGCACTGGGGGGCACCAGTGGGATCTCCCTCCATCCCTTAATCCCTGCCATCCACCCACTATCCATAGGGCGCCTAGGACTAAGAATACAGAGGGAATGTATCTGGAATGCATCTAGAATGTATCTGCTGGAAACCGGGTCCACCGTCCCTTGATAGCACATTAACCCTTCTCAAGTCAGTTACTTGCACTCCTTGCAGGTGTTCCGATTACAGACCAGAGCAACAGCAACAGGAGGTTCTGAACTCAGCAAACATCTAACTGAAAATTTGAACAGCACAGAACCCATGACTCGTTACCCATGACTTGGCATTTCCCTTTCATACCCATGACTTAGGTCAAACTTTCCTAATATTTATCAGTCCCGGTATCAATGCTGTCCGCATGGACATGACTTGGCATTTCCCTTTCATACTATGCAGGTTATCACTACTTTTTTTGTGAAACAAAGGGTAAACGTGTGACGATCTGTTTTCTGCATGTGCACGTCTTTCTTCGTGATCAGTGTTAGGCCCAAGACAGGCTTGTGTTACGTTGTGTATGCTCACTGGGCTGTTCTTTCTCATTGCCTCTTTATCTTCTGAATTTCTTTTGCAAATGTACAATAGTCCAGGTTGCAACATAGGAGAGACATTCTTGCAACTTGTGATTGATTTTTGATGATAGAAAACAGCAGAGTCAGTCAGTCGTGACCGACAAAACGCTTAACACACATATAGCCACGATGAACGCGGCAATCATATGTGACAAAAATCTCGAAACTTCAAACAGATAGGTCGTCGAAGCTCGTGCTCCATAGCCTTGGCTATGGTACCTCTGTCTCCCTGCAGGATATGAGTGACTAAGAAAGCAGAGGTTGCTGGCATCCCCGACTAGTTTCGATCGCTGCCAGTTAGCGACCTCATCAGGGGGCGGTTTGAGATGTTTAACAAACTACCTACTATCTTCTTATAGTAGAATCTTCTCATGATGTCGCTGCTCCAGCCTACCCGCTTCTCATGTGTGCTCCCTCCCGGTAGGTACTCCCAGTCCTCTGAAAATCTTGGTTCCGCACGCGTTTCCTCCTGACCTATCCTCTCTACCCCTTCAGCCAGGTTCCTTTCCCGCCACTTTTGTGTAGCCTGATTCAGACTTCAGAACACGTGTCTGCCCTTCCTTTCGTAACTGCTGGCTTCAGGTCCTGAGTTGGACGCGCGTTTTTCTGGAAAGCCTTGCCTTCGAAGGTCGGAGGATCTACTGTTCCTAGCCTCACTCGCTAGAAATCCACAGATATCGACGAGGGCTACGGAAAAAAGAAAAAATCCAAGAATACAACGAAACAACGTAGAAAAACAATATAGAAACGCCGAGCTACTAAAATCCGAGCCAGCTCAAGACCTACCGAAAAAGCAAACAAATCGACAGCAATGAAAACCAGACCAAAACGTTCCTGCCTCCGTTTGTCCATACGTGGGCAATCCTTCCTGCAGGACTTACGCGTTTTTTTGGTTACCTGCCCTGACTTTCTATGCGTCACTTCCATAATAATAAAATAATAGTAATAATAATAATAATAACATTAACAATAATACCAAGCATTCCACAGCAGTGACTCCACCCTTCTCCCCATTACCCAGTTCTCCCCAGCTTCTTATTTATCCGAAAAATCCAAAAAAATCCGGAAAAAATCAGAAACAAAATCAGAAAAAATCAGAAAAAAAAACAAAAAAAAACCGAAAAAATCGAACAATCTCGCCTGTATGTAGCCATATTCCCGACCTATTAGAAAGATTGATTTTTAGAGTTTCGCCAGTTAGGACGCGCCTTAGTAAGCACGGTTTTTTTTTTTTTGGGTGGTGCTCGGGACCCACCCCATTTCTACCTCAACGTTCATGGTTAGGTGGGAAATTTTGGCGCGATAGCCGCACCGGATGGCATTTAATTTTGAATTCTTGTAGGCCACGCGGTAGCTAGCGCACGTAAACGGAATTCTTTTCATAATTTGGACTTTAAATAAGCGTAGGATTTTGGACTCGATGCTTTTGCTGGTGTGCCGATGTAAGTGAACTCTGCTTCTTGCTCGCCTGCACACTCTTTCCCCGCTTCGCAATTCTGTTCTCAACTATCACCCGACATTCTTCCTATCCTTGATCGTCCAGTCTAACTACTTTTCTTTCCCCCTCTGCTCTTTTTGGCGCTCAATCATCTTCCTACTCCTCTTCCTTCTCATTGGCCAAAACTATGCAACCGGAATCGAGCGTGGCTAAGTCCCCCACGGCACAATCCAGATACGCAGCTCGTAGGCACTTCATTCCCTGATCTGGCGCATGCGTTTTTCGCTATAAATCTAGAAAGTGTGGCTTTATCTCTCTCTAATTTGAACTTTGGAGTTGGCACGATCGAGAAGATCAGCTAGCAAGTTGCAGATGTTGTTAAGGTGAGTAGCAGAGTTGGGCGATCCAACGGGCTGGTGGTGATCGTGCGGTTTTGACGTGTCGCCGCGATGGACAGCAGGGCATGAGCGAACCTGGCTTCCGTGATCGGACTGAGCGGGGTGACGACTCTGGGTAGTTGGCGGGTGCAAGGCAACGAACTGCCTGCACCGAGTTTGGAAGTCGACTGTGGGGAGAGAGAGAGAGAGAGAGATTATAAAGAATGAAGAAGAAGAATAGAAAGAATGAATAAATTATAAATGTTTCTCTTTTCCAGTTTTCCTCATTTTTTTTTATTTTTTTTTTGAAAGCCCTTGTGCAAAGGCTACATCCTGGTGGTGGTATGAGAACCACTGGAATGCGACACCTGCTGGAAACCGGGTCCTCACACATCATTTTGTCCTTTGAGCATACGACAGCTATGACAGCCAGCATTGACTACCCCGGGCGGCCAGGGGGGTTAACTGCGCAGTCCCTTAGTGTGTTGCATAAATACATCAAGCAGTCCATCAAATTGTGTCTGGCTGGGCGAGCCAATCATCCCATCAGTATCCTAGGTAGACCAGGCAGATGCGAGAGGGGTTGAGGAGGTAGGTTCTGCAACCAGGGGGCGGAGGGGGCAGATAAACTATTCCTTCCTCTTCCCTTCTCGGTCGGGTGCTGCAGGTCGGACTCCTCTTGTTCCTCGCCATACCAGCTCAGATCAACCAGGGTGCCATTTGGTAGGGGGAATAAGTCTAGGAATGCGGAGGCCTGGGGGCCGACAGCTATGACAGCCAGCATTGACTACCCCGGGCGGCCATTCGTTGAAGAGTAGCTGATAATCTTTCTGCGATGTGTCTAGACGAACGTTGTCATCCAAATCCCACCCATCCCATTGAATCCTTGCAATCCTTCCCCCCCGTTCCCCCCCCAGCCAGTCCATGCAGAATTCATTTAGATATATTGAACAATGTCTAGTGATTGCCGTCTCTACAATATCCTTGATCATATCCGTCATCTCAACCCTTCCCATATGGGCACTTCAAGTGCCAAAGTGCACCTGCGTCGCCATATGGACCATAGAACCGCTTTCCAACCAATACTAAATAGGTTGGTCGTAAAAGTTGCAACTTGAACAGTCCGGTGACCAGTTAACAAATCTCTCCACTCCCATGGCCACTCCCTGGCAGTGCCTAATTGGTTCCAAATCCGGACCCATCCACACCACGTGAGTATTGACGATGGGCACTGCAGAAAAAGGTGTTCGATTGTCTCGCCCTCTTTGCAAGTCGGCCACCAGGGGAGGGCCAACCCTTTCTGCTCCACGTGGGAATGGTCGATGAGCCATGCATTTGTGGGCAAGCAGCGGTGGGCAATCTGACATTGAGGCGAGGCACAGTTAGCCATTTGCACTTTACCTCTTTGAACTATTTAATAGGTCTTAGTGTTTCGAGTGCACGTTTAAATGTCTTGCCCAGCGATTCACTAATCGGTCCCTCAGGTTGAGTCTAGTCCTCAGCATCCGATAGGTCGCCTTAACGCCCAGCATGTGGAGGTAGCGATATTTTAGTCTGCCATTCTTCAAGGGGATCCTCCATCTCCACTCAGCTATGTCGATGGGGAGTTCTGGAATTGGCAATTTCGGCCTGAATGCCACCCAGGAGTCCTTATCCCTTAGAACCCTTGGGTACTCCCCCTGATCAGCCGGTTCTGTTGTGTGCGATAGAAAAAGTTTACCAGCACGCCCCCCAGTCTGACCGTTTGTACTTCCCCCTCCTGAGCTGCATCCCCTCTTAATACCACCCAATCCCCTTCTTTCATAGTTGGACCCGTCGAAGAGTCTGCACTCATGCAAAAGGGAGGGAGAAGAGGATCTGCTCCAGTCTTTCCCCAATTATTTGACAGTGGGGAAGCCTTGCTCTAAGTTGTTCCTCATAGACTCGGTCGTTCCTCGCCTGGTCCCACAAATGCCCAACCCTCGTGACCCCGTTCCGTAGCCATATGTTCCAGGGGCGGCTCGAGTTGAGAAGCACACGCCCCTGCTGGTCAGTTACCCAACGGTTCCTGAACAGAGGTTGGTGAGCTGCTTCCTCCCGTCGTTCAAGAAACGGTCTATCCGGGAGAGGAAACCTTCGTTAGTCCCTTATTAAATTTGCCCAAAATCCATCCCTCCGTAGATCCATGCGGGCCGCTATACGGTCTGAGTGCACTCGGGGCCAAGTGGGGGGTCTAGGGATTGCCCAAAAAACGTCATCCACCCAAGTAATGGGATGTGCAGCTCGTGGGGCCGCTGGTGCCAATTTCGCCAGTTTGCTCCAAGGTCAAGGGCTCCTAGGGGAGGTCCGGTGTACAGATCAGCCGCTTCAACCATTGGAGCGATAGGGTTGTCGCTTGGATAGCCGGATCGAGGATGCCTAGCCCACCTTGTGGTCTTGGTTGCGGCACCGCATCCCAAATGACCCATCCGATGGCATGACATTGTTGAGCTTCATGGTTGCGCCTCCATAGAAAAGGTGCCATCTGCTTCTTCAGGGTCTTAGAGGCCGCTCGGGACAAAGGCTAAATTGCCAACTTATACCAAAGCGCCACCAAAACTATATTGTTTATAATCAGGGCCCTACCCAAGAGAGATGTGTGTTTGTCCTTCCAAGCCCCCAACTTTTGTAGGGTTGGGCCCATTATAAAATTATCATTGCAGGTGGGTTTTCCGGTTGCCGATCATTGAATCCCCAAGACCATAATGAGGGTCCCCAGAGGAATCCATGTGACGTTCGGATGCTCCGGTCGCCTTCCGCCATCGTGGTGCATCCACCATCCCAATGTCTCATTGAGTCACTGCCCCAATTGACTGCCATATCTCAACGGGTGCGAGATCAGGCAATCAGTCTTTCGATCTCCTCCACATTTTGAATTGAGGCCTCTACCAAAACGGTAAGATCGTCTGCATTGCCTCTTGCAGGATGGAGGTTATCCAGATTCTATTAATATTTTGATTCGCCCTTAGGTTAGCCGTCAGGGCCTCCAACACCACCACAAAGAGATAGGGCGCGATCGGGTTGAATCAGCACTCACTTCTGCATCCCCACTACTCTCTCAAACTTTCCTCCTTCTCAACACATATTCCCCACATTTCATAGACGAATCTTCAGCTCTATACCTGATTGTGCTGGATTCTCGGTACATCGCATGCATCCACCCTTCATCCCCATCTAAATCCTAATTATCACAAGACAATCCCATATGTACGTCCCACATGCCTTCATTATCGTACTTGCAGTTCATTTCTGTCCACATAATAGATCCGCACATGCCGCATATTCCATCTAGGTATGTCCAATGTATATTTCCTTCCTTCCTCCCAGGTATCAAACATCAGACAAAATATGATCTGCTATTCACCACAATACGTATCCCCCATACATTCGACATCTTAACATGGATGTACATATCCCGTTTTACTGTCCTTGTACGTTCATGCCCATATCGCAGGCATACACTATCATATGTACTTGTCAGTTCTCTTCGACTATTGACCATGCATATCTGTGAAATAACTCACTGTGATGCATGTGAAATTAATCACTACGATGTCGTTCTTTTCCGTACATCTACCAAATTTGTATATGTCGTATATTCCATTCAGTTAGGTCGCATGAATCTACCCCTCCTCCCTGTCAGGTACCAAATTTGTTCATTAGGTAGAATATGTGTATCTTCTTTCTTACTATACATCGTTCCCATGTTGTGCTCTCCCGGCCACGATCACCCTTCTACCTCATGTCCTTTCAACCACTATCTCAAATACATATAAATATAGAATCAGCACTCACTTCTGCACTCATGCTACTCTCTCCATCTCTCCTCCTTCTCGTCCTGCATTCCCCACATTTCATAGATGAATTTTCAGCTCTATACTTGATTGTGTGGGATTCTTGGTATTGTGCATGGATCTACCCTTCATCCCCATCCAAATCATAATCATCATCAGACGATCTCATATGTACATCCCACATGCCCTCGTTCTCATACTTGCAGTTCATTTTCGTCCGCATAGTAGATCCGCACATGCC
Organism: Chara braunii; assembly: GCA_003427395.1. Classification (NCBI taxonomy): domain Eukaryota; kingdom Viridiplantae; phylum Streptophyta; class Charophyceae; order Charales; family Characeae; genus Chara; species Chara braunii. Next base: position 2,267,932 of record BFEA01000156.1, on the reverse strand, counting down.
ACATATTTCATCCAGGTACGTCTAATGCATTTTTCCTTCCTTCCTCCCAGGTAGCGGACATCCGAAAAAATATGTACAATCTCACTCACTATCATTATCTCATGATGTGCTATTCACCACAATATGTATCTCCCGTACATTCGACATCTTCACAGGGATGTACATATCCCGTTTTATTGTCCAAGTACATTCATGCCCAGATCGCAGGCATGTACTATTGTGTGTGTCTGTCAGTTCTCTTCGACTATTAACCATGCATATCCGTAAAATAACCCGTTGTGATGCACGTGAAATAAATCACCACGATGCCCTTTTTGTTCGTATGCCTATCATATTTGTATATGTCGCATATTCCATTCAGGTACGTCACATGAATCAATCCCTCCTCCCTGCCAGGTACCAAATTTGTTCATTACCTATAATATTCGTATCTCCTCTCCTACTATACACTGTATATAGCGTTCCCATGATGTGCTCTCCTTGCCACGATCACCCGTTTAGCTCTTGTCCTTTCAGCCACTATCTCGAAAACATATAAATCTTCTCCCAACAATTTAGAATCAACACTCATTTTTGCATCTTTGTTACTGTCTCAATCTCTCCTCCTTCGCGACACACATTCCCCACATTTCATAGACTTATTTTCAGCTCTATACCTGATTGTGCTAGATTATTGGTACAGTGCAAGCATCTACCCTTCATCCTCATCCAAATCCTAATCATCATCTCATACTATGTATGTCCCACATGCCTTCACTCTCATACTTGCAGTTCGTTTCCGTCCGCATAGTAGATCCTCACATGTCGCATATTCCATCCAGGTACGTCCAATACATTTTTCCTTCCTTCCTCCTAACTACCAGACATCAGACAAAATATGTACATTCCCACCTACTATCCATCATCCCATGATGTGATATTCACCACAATAGGTATCTCTTGTTCATTAAACATCTTCACATGGATGTACATACCTCGTTTTGCTGTCCAGATACGTTCATGCCCACATCGCAGGCATAAACTTTCGTGTGTGTCTATCAGTTCTCTTCGACTATTGACCATGCATATTCGTGAAAGAACTCACTATGATGCACGTGAAATAACTCACTGTGATGGAAGTGAAATAAATAACTACGATGTCGTTTTTTTCCATACGCTTACCAAATTTGTATATGTAGTATATTCCATCTAGGTACATCGCATGAGTTTATCTCTTTGTTCATTAGATAAAATATTTGTATCTTCTCTCGTACTATACATCGTTCTCATGATATGCTCTCCCCGCCACGATCACCCTTTTACCACTTGTCCTTTCAGTCATTATCTCGAATATATATAAATCTTCTCTCGACAATTTAAAATCGACACTCACTCCTGCATCCCTGCGACTCTCTCACTCTCTCCTCCTTCTCGTCACAAATTTCCCACATTTCGTAGACTAATCTTCATCTCTATACCTCATTGTGTTGTATTCTTGGTACAGTGCATGCATCTACGCATCATCCCCATCCAAATCCTAATCATAATCAGACGATCCCATATGTACGTCCCACATGCCTTCATTCTCGTACTTGCAGTTCATTTTCGTTTCCATAGTAGATCCGCACATGCTGATATTCCATTAAGGTACGTCTAATATATCTTTCGTTCCTTCCTCCCAGGAACCAAACATCGGTCAAAATATGTACATGCCCACCTACTATTCATCATCCCATGATGTTCTATTCGCCACAATATGTATCTTCTGTACATTCGACATTTTTACAGAGATGTACATATCCCGTTTTACTGTCCAGGTACATTTATTCTCATATCGCAGGCATAGACTGTCGTGTGTGCCGTCAGTTCTCTTTGACTATTGAGCATGCATATCTGTAAAATAACTCACTTTCATGCACGTGAAATTAATCACTATGATGTCCTTCTTTTTCGTACATCTATCAGATTTTTATATGTCATATATTTCATTCAAGTAGGTCGCATGAATCCATCCCTCCTCCCTGTTAGGTACCAAATTTGTTCATTAGATAAAATATTTGTATTTTCTCTCCTACTATACATTGTTCCCATGATGTGCCCTCCCCGCCACGATCACGGTTTTGCCTCCTGTCCTTTAAGCCACTATCTCAAATACATATAAATCTTCTCTCGATAATTTAAAATCAGCACTCGGTTCTACATCCCCGCTACTCTCTAAATCTCTCCTCCTCCTCGTCACACATTCCCCATATTTCATAGAGGAATCTTCAGCTCTATACCTGGTTGTGCTGGATTTTTGGTACAGTGCATGCATCTACCCTTCATCCCTATCTAAATCCTACTCATCATAAGACAATTTCATATCTACGTCCCACATGCCTTCATTCTCGTACTTGCAGTTCGTTTTCATCCACATAGTAGACCTGCACATGCCGCATATTCCATCCAAGTTTGTCGAATATATCTTTCCTTCCTTCCTCCCCGGTACTAAACATCAGACAAAATATGATGTGTTATTCACCACAATACGTATCTCTCATACATTCGACATCTTCACAAGGATCTATATATCTCGTTTTACTGTCCTCGTACGTTCATACCCATATCGCAGGCATACACTGTCATGTGTACTCGTCAGTTCTCTTTGACTATTAACTCTTAACGATGCATATCTGTAAAATAACTCATTGTGATGCGCGTGGAATAAATCACTTTGACGCCGTTATTTTTTGTACGCCTACTAGATTTGTATATGTCGTATATTACATTTAGCCTGAGGTGCATCCCATGAATTTATCCCTCCTCCCTGCCAGACACCAAATTTGTTAATTAGATAGACTATTTATATCCTCTCTCCTACTATACATCGTTCTCATGAAGTGCTCTCCCCGTCACAATCACTCTTTTACTTCCTGTCCTTTCAACCACTATCTCGAATACATATAAATCTTCTCCCGACAATTTAGAATCAGCACTCACTTCAGCATCCCTTCTACTCTCGCAATCTCTCCTCCTTCTCGTCACGCATTCCCCATGTTTCATAGACGAATTTTCAACTCTATACCTGATTGTGTTGGATTCTTGGTACACTGGATGGATCTATCCTTCATCCCCATCCAAATCCTAATCATCCTCAGACGATCCCGTATATACATCCCACATGCCTTCATTCCCGTACTTATTGTTCATTCCCGTCCGCATAGTAGATGCGCACATGCGACATATTCCATCCAGATACATCCAATGCATTTTTCCTTCCTTCCTCCTAGGTACAGGACATCAGACAAAATATGTACAATCCCACCTACTATTTATCATCCCATTATGTGATATTCACCACAATACGTATCTCTTGTACATTCGACATCTTTACAGGGATGTACATATCCCGTTTTATTGTCCAGGTACGTTCATGCTAATAACGCAGGCATATACTATCGTGTATGTCTGTCAGTTCTCTTCGACTATTGACCATGCATATCCGTGAAATAACTCACTGTGATGCACGTGAAATAAATCACTGCGGTGCCCTTCTTTTCCGTACGGCTACCAGATTTGTATATGTTGTATATTCCATCCAGGCCCGTCACATGAATTTTTCTCTCCTCCCTGCCAGGTATCAAATTTGTTCATTAGTTAGAATATTTGTATGTTTTCTCCTAATATAAAGTGTTCCCATGATGTGCTCGCCCCGCCACGATCACCGATTTCGTTCTTGTCCTTTGAGCCACTATCTCAAATGGATATTAATCTTCTCCCAATAATTTAGAATCAACACCCACTTTTGCATTCCTGTCATTCTCTCAATCTCCCCTCCTTAGCGTCACTCATTCCTTACATTTCATAGACTAATCTTCAACTTTAAAGTTTATACCTAATTGTGCTGGATTATTGGTAAAGTGAATGCATCTACCCTCCATCCCCATCCAATCTTAATCATCATCCAACGATTTCATATACATGTCCCGCATGCCTTCATTCTCGTACTTACAGTTCGTTTCCGTTCGCATAATAGATCCGCACATACCGCATATTCCATCCAGGTACGTTCAATGCATTTTTCCTTCGTTCCTCCCAAATACCAGAGATCATACAAAATATATACCTTCCCACCTACTATTCATTGTCTCATGATGTGCTATTCACCACAATACGTATCTCCCTTACATATGACATCTTCATAGGGATGTACATACCTCGTTATACTGTCCAGATATGTTCATGCCCATATCGCACGCATACACTTTCGTGTGTGTCTGTCAGTTTTCTTCAACTATGGACCATGCATATCCGTGAAATAACTCACTGTGATGCACGTGAAATAACTCGCTGTGATGCAAGTGAAATAAACAACTACGATGTCGTTCTTTTTCATACGCGTTTCCCAAATTTGTATATGTAATATATTCCATCAAGGTTCGTTGCATGAAAATATCCCTCCTCCCTGCGCGGTACCAAATTTGTTCAATAGATAAAATATTTGTATCTCCTCTTGTACTTTACATCATTCTCATCATGTGCTCTCCCCTCCACGATCACCCTTTTACCTCCTGTCCTTTCAGGCACTATCTTGAATACATATAAATCTTCTCTCGATAATTTAGAATTAGCACTCACTTCTGCATCCCCGCTAGTCCCTCACTCTCTCCTCCTTCTGGTGACACATTCCCCACATTTCATAAACTAATTTTCATCTTTATACCTGATTGTGCGGGATTCTTGGTACAATGCATGCATCTACCCTTCATCCCCATCCAAATCCTAATCATCATCAAACGATCTCATATGTATGTCCCACATGCCTTCATTCTCGTACTTGCAGTTCATTTTTTTTTGCATAATAGATCAGCACATGCCGCATATTTCATCAAGGTATGTCTAATGTATCTTTCCTTTCTTCCTCCCAGGTACCAGACATCATTCAAATTATGTACATTCCCCCGTAATATCCATCATCCCATGATGTGTTAGTTGCCACAATATATATCTTTCGTACATTCGACATCTTCACAGGGATGTATATATCCCGTTTTACTATCCAGGTACATTTATGCCCATACCGCAGGCATATACTGTCGTGTGTGCCCTTTAGTTCTCTTCGATTATTAACCATGCATATCTGTGAAACAACTCACTATGATGCACGTGAAATTAATCACTACGATGTCGTTATTTTCCGTACGTATACCAGATTTGTATATGTCGTATATTACATTAAGGTACGTCCCATGAATCTATCCCTCCTCCCATCCAGGTAGGAAATTTGTTAATTAGAGAGAATATTTGTATCTTCTCTCCTACTATACATCGTTCTCATGATGTGCTTTCCCCGCCACGATCACCCTTTTACCTCCTGTCCTTTCAACAATTATCTCAAATATATATAAATCTTATCCCGACAATTTAGAATCGACGCTCACTTTATCAACCCTGCTACTCTCTCAGTCTCTCCTCCTTCTCGTCACGCATTTCCCATATTTCATAGACGAATCTTCAGCTCTATACGTGATTGTGTTGGATTCTTGGTACTGTGCATGCATCTACCCTTCATCCCCATCCAAATCCTAATCATGATCAGACGATCACGTATGTACGTCCCACATGTCTTCATTCTCGTATTTGCAGTCCAGTTTCGTCCGCATAGTGGATCCGCACATGCTACATAATCCATCCAGTTACATCTAATGAATTTTTTTTCCCTTCCTCCCAGGTACCGGACATCAGACAAAATATGTACAATCCCACCTATTATCCAACATCTCATCATGTACTATTCACCACAATAGATATCTCTCGTACATTCGACATCTTTAGAGGTATGTACATATCCCGTTTTATTGTCCAGGTACGTTCATGCCCAAATCGCATGCATATACTTTCGTGTGTGTCTGTCAGTTCTCTTCAACTATTGACCATGCATATCCGTGAAATAACTCACTGTGATGCATGAGATATTAATCACTACGATGCCATTATTTTTCGTACGCCTACCAAGTTCGTATAAGTCGTATATTCCATCCAGATCTGTCACATGAATCTATCCCTCCTCCTTGCCAGGTACCAAACTTGTTCATTAATTAGAATATTTGTATCTTCTCTTCTACTATACAGGGTTCCCATGATGTGCTCTCCCCGCCACAATCACCCGTTTAGCTCTTGTCCTTTCAGCCACTATCTCGTGTACATATAAATCTTCTCTCAACAATTAAGAATCAACACTTACTTCTGCATCTGTGCTACTCTCTCAATCTATCCTCCTTCGCGTCACACATTCCCCACATTTCATAGACTAATCTTCAACTCTATACATGATTGTCTTGGATTATTGGTACATTGCATGCATCTACCATTCATCCCCATCCAAATCCTAATCATCATCAGACGATCTCATATGTACGTCCCACATGCCTTCATTATCATACTTGCAGTTCGTTTCCATTCGCATAGTAGATCCGGACATACCACATATTCCATCCAGGTACGTCCAATGCATTTTTCCCTCCTTCCTCCCAAATATCAGGTGTCAGATAAAATATGTACATTCACATCTACTGTCCATAGTCCCATAATGTGTCATTCACCACAGTACGTATTTTCCGTACATTCAACATCTTCACAGGGATGTACATACCTCGTCTTACTGTCCAGATACGTTCATCCAGATACGTTCATGTCCAGATACGTTCATGCCCACATCGCAGGCATAAACTTTCTTGTGTGCCTGTCAGTTCTCTTCGACTATTGACCATGCATATTCATGAAATAAATCACTTTGATGCATGTGAAATAGCTCACTCTGATGCACGTGAAATAAATCACTACGATGTCGTTCTTTTCCGTACGCCTACCAGATTTGTATATGTAGTATATTCCATCCAGGTACGTCGCATGAATATATCATTTTGTTCATTAGATAGAATACGTGTACATTCTCTCAGACTATACATCGTTTACGATGAATTTATCCCTTTGTTCATTAGAGGAAATATTTGTATCTTCTCTCATACTATACACTTCTCTGCCCGCCACGATCACCTTTTTACATTTTGTCCTTTCAACCATTATCTCGAATACATATAAATCTTCTCTCGACAATTTAGAATCAGCACTCACTCTCGCATCCCCACTACTCTCGCACTCTCCCCTCCTTCTCGTCACACATTCCCCAGATTTCATAGACTAATCTTCATCTCTATACCTTATTGTGTTGGACTCTTGTTACAGTGCATGCATCCACCCTTCATCCCCATCTAAATCCTAATCATCATCAGACGATCCCAAATGTACGTCCCACATGCCTTCATTCTCGTACTTGCAGTTCATTTTTGTTTGGATAAAAGATCCACACATGTTGGATATTCCATCCAGGTACGTCCAATGTATTTTTCCTTCCTTCCTTCTAGGTACCATACATCAGTCAAAATATGTACATTCCCACCTACTCTTCATCATCCCATGATGTGTTATTCGTCAAAATACGTATCTTTCGTACATTCGACATTTTCACACGGATGTACATATCCCGTTTTACTGTCCAGGCGCATTTATTCTCATATTGCAGGCATAGACTGTCGTGTATGCCTGTCAATTCTCTTCGACTATTTACCATCCATATTTGTGAATTAACTCACTGTGATGCATGTGAAATTAATCACTATGGTGTCCTTCTCTTTCGTACGTCTACCAGATTTTTATATGTCAAATATTCCATTTAGGTAGGTCGCATGAATCTATCCCTCCTCCCTGTCAGGTATCAAATTTGTTCATTAGATAGAATATTTGTATTTTCTTTCCTAATATACATCGTTCCCAAGATGTGCCCTGCCCGCCACGATTACCCTTTTGCAGGGTTGTCAGGCGGGGGGCGCCGGGGGCAAAGCCGGGGTAGGGGTTTGACCCCCGGACCCCTGCCGCGGGGGTGCCCC
>BFEA01000156.1:2231467-2251021 GCA_003427395.1 Chara braunii | reverse complement strand
ACACACACACACACACACACACACACACAAACACACACACACACACACACCATCTGCAAAGCCCCGCCTCGCCGCCGCGCGCTCCCTCCACAGGCTGAATGCACCAGGTCCGCCGCGGCATCCAAGCGGGTCCACGCGGCACGGTTGCCACCGTGGCCCATCACTTTTCGCCCAGCCCCGCCGCACTGCGATCGCGCTCCACCCTGCTGCGCATGATGGCCAACACGGGCCCGCCCCTGTGCGAACGCGCACCCCGCTGCTTTTTCCCGCGGCCGCATGCTATGGGTACCGCAGCCTGAATGCACCCGGTCCGCCGCGGGGTCCAAGCGGGTCCAAGCGGCACGTTTGACACCGTTGGTCGTCGCTTTTCACCCGCGGCCTGTCCCGTTCGGCCCGGCGCGGCCCGCCACGCTCCACGGTTACTTCCCGTGCCTGGGAGCCGTCCCGAGTGGCGGCGCCCGGTTTCTATTGGGCCCGTCACGCGAGACCCGCTTCTTCCTTTATTGTATTAGAGATATTTGTATCTTCTCTCCTACTATACATCGTTCCCATGACGTGCCCTCCCTTCCACGATCACCCTTTTGCCTCCTGTCCTTTAAGCCACTATCTCAAACACATATAAATCTTCTCCCGACAATTTAAAATCAGCACTTACTTCTGCATCCCGCTACTCGCTCAATCTCTCATTCTTCTCGTCACACATTCCCCACATTTCATAAACGAATTTTCAGCTCTATACCTGATTCTACTGGATTCTCGGTACAATGTATGCATCTACCTTTCATGCCTATCTAAATCATAATCATCATAAAACTATCCCATATGTACTTCTCACATGCCTTCATTATCGTACTTAAAGTTCATTTCCATCCACATAGAAGTTCCGCACATGCCGCATATTCCATCCAGGTATTTCCAATGTATCTTTCCTTCCTTTCTCCCAGGTACCAAACATCGGATAAAATATAATGTGCTATGCACCACAATACGTATCTCTTGTACATTCGACATCTTCATAAGGATATACATATCCTGTTTTACTGTCCTGGTACGTTCATGGCGATATCGCAGGCATATACTATCATGTGTACGTGTCAATTCTCTTCGAGTATTGACCACGCATATCTGTGAAATAACTCACTGTGATGCACCTGAAATAAATCACTACGATGCCATTCTTTTTCGTACGCCTACCAAACTTGTATATGTCGTATATTACATTTAGGTAGGTCCCATGAATCTATACCTCCTCCCTGCTAGGTACCAAATTTGTTAATTAAATAGAATATTTGTATCTTCTCTCCTATTATACATCGTTCCCATGATGTGCTCTCCCCACCACGATCACCCTTTTACCCCCTTTCCTTTCAACCACTATTTCGAATACATATAAATCTTATCCCCACAATTTAGAATCAGCACTCACTTCAGCATCACTGCTAATCTCTCAATCTCTCCTCCTCATCACTCATTCCCCGCATTTCATAAACAAATCTTCAACTCTATACCTGATTGTGTTAGATTTTTGGTACAATGCATGCATCTACTCCTCATCGTCATCCAAATCCTAATCATCATCAGACGATCCCGTATGTATGTCCCACATGCCTTCATTCTCGTACTTGCAGTTCATTTTCGTCCGCATAGTAGATACGCACATGCCATATATTCCATCCAGGTATGTCCAATGCATTTTTCCTTCCTTCCTTCCGGGTACCGGACATCAGACAAAATATGTACAATCCCACCTACTATCCATCATCCCATGATGTGCTATTCAGCACAATACGTATCTCTCGTACATTCGACATCTTAACAAGGATGTACATATCTCATTTTATTGTCCAAGTACGTTCATACAAATATCGCAGGCATATACTGTCGTGTGTGGCTGTCAGTTCTCTTCGACTATTGACCATGCATATCCGTGAAATAACTCACTATGATGCGCATGAAATAAATCACTACGATGCCCTTCTTTTCCGTACGCCTACGAGATTTGTATATGTCGTATATTCCATCCAGGTCCGTCACATCAGTCTATCCCTCCTCCCTACCAGATACCAAATTTGTTCATTTATTAAAATATTTGAATCTTCTCTCATGCTATACAACGTTCCCATGATGTGCTCTCCCCGCCACGATCACCCGTGTAACTCTTGTCCTTTCATCCACTATCTCGAATACATATAAATCCCTACTAGTCTCTCAATTTTTCTCCTTCGCATCACACATTCCCCACATTTCAACTATATACCTCATTCTGTTGGATTATTGGTAAAGTGTATGCATCTACCCTTCATACCCATCCAAATCCTCCTCCTCATCAGACGATCTCATATGTACGTCCCACATGCGTTCATTCTCGTACTTCCAGTTCGTTTCCATCCGCATAGTAGATCCACAAATGCTGCATATTCCATTCAGTTACGTTCAATGTCTTTTTCCTTCCTTCCTCCCAAATACCAGACATCTGATAAAATATGTACATTCCCACCTACTATCCATCGTCCCATGATGTGTTATTCACCACAATACGTATCTCCCGTACATTCGACATCTTCACAAGGATGTACATGTCTCGTTTTAGAGTCCAGATACGTTCATGCCCATATCGCAGGTATACACTTTTGTGTGTCCCTGTCACTTCTCTTCAACTCTGGACCATGCATATCCGTGAAATAACTCATTGTGATGCACGTGAAATCACTCACTTTGATGCACGTGAAATAAATCACTCTGATATTGTTGTTTTCCGTACGCCTTCCACATTTTTATATGTAGTATATTCCATCCATGTACATCGCATAAATTTATCCCTCCTCCCCGCATGTATCTTCTCTCATACTATTCATCGTTCCCATGATGCGCTCTCCCCGCCACGATCACTCTTTTACCTCCTGTCCTTTCAACCACTATCTCGAATACATATAAGTCTCCTCTCGACAATTTAGAATCAGCACTCACTTCTGCATCCCCGCTACTCTCCCACTCTCTCCTCCTTCTTGTCACATATTCCCCACATTTTATAGACTAATCTTCATCTCTATACTTGATTGTGCTAGATTCTTGGTACAGTGAATGCATCTACCCTTCATCCCCATCCAAATCCTGATCATCATTAGAGGATCCCATATGTACGTCCCACATGCCTTCATTCTCGTGCTTGCAGTTCATTCTCGGTTGCATAGTAGATCGACACATGCAGCACATTCCATCCAAGTACGTCCAATGTATCTTTCCTTTCTTCCTCGCAGGTACCAGACATAAGTCAAAATATGTACATTTCCACCTACTATCCATCATCCCATGGTGTGCTAGTTGCCACAATACGTATCTTTTGTACATTGACATCTTTTCAGGGATGTGTATATCCTGTTTTATTGTCAAGGTACATTTATGGCAGTATTGCAGGCATATATTGTCGTGTGTTCCCGTTAGTTCTATTCGACTATTGACCATGCATATCTGTGAAATAACTCACTGTGATGCACGTGAAACTAATCACTACGATGCTGTTTTTTTCCGTACGTCTATCAAATTTGTATATGTCGGATATTCTATTCAGGTACGTCTCATGAATCTATCCTTCCTCCCTGGCAGGTACAAAATTTGTTCATTAGATAAAATATTTGTATCTCCTCTGAGTTCTCTCGTACTATACATCGTTCCCATCATGTGCCCTTCCCACCACGAACACCCTTTTTTTTCCTGTCCTTTCAACCGCTATCTCGAATACATATAAATCTTCTTTCGACAATTTAGAATCATCACTCTCTTCGACATCCTCGCTATTATCTCACTCTCTCCTCCTTCTCGTCACACATTCCCTACATTTCATAGATTAATATTCATCTCTATACCTGATTGTGTTGTATTCTTGGTACAGTGTATGCATCTACCCTTGATCCCCATCCAAATCGTAGTCATCATCAGACGATCCCGGATGTACGTCCCACATGCCTTCATTCTTGTACTTGCAGTTCATTTTTGTCCTCATAGTAGATCCGCACATGCCGCATTTTTTATCCAGGTACGTCTAATGTATCTTTCCTTCCTTCCTCCCAGGTACCAGACATCGGACAAAATACGTACATTCACACGTACTATCCATCATTTCATGATGTGCTATTCACCACAATACGTATCTCTCGTACATTCGACATCTTCATAGAGATATACGTATCCCGTTGTACTGTCCAGGTACGTTCATGCCCATTCGCAGGCATATATTGTCCTGTGTGCCTGTCAGTTCTTTTCAACTATTGACCATGCATATCCGTGAAATAACTCATTGTAATGCACGTGAAATAAATCACTACGATGCCCTTCTTTTCCGTAGACCTACCACATTTGTATATGTTGTATATACTATATTCCATTCAAGTACGTCGCATGAATCTATCCCTCCTCCCTGCGAGGCACCAAATTTTTCATTAGATATAATATTTGTATCTTCTCTCCCACTATACATTGTTCCCATGATGTGCTCTCCCACACCAAGCTCGTTCCTTCTGCAATTCCACGTCTGCATTCTCTCAACATGTACTGTACCCCTCTGATCTCAATAATCGACAACCCGGCTGTTTTTTAATCACTTTCTATTTTTCCCACCAAAGTCCACCGGCTTTACTCACAATGCGTGCTTTCGGTTGCAGTAAAGGAAGGAGCTTTGTTGAGAATCCTTATCGCTGTGTCTTTAGTATAATACCGGCATGTAATTAATTTTCTTTAACCCTGTTCTTTTTCTTTGTATTATTCTTCTTCTACACTTCCCCATTTCGTTGTTCTCTGTCCTTTCGTATTTTGAATGAGCATTTCCACACCATTTGTTCGTTATTTTGTGAAGTTTTTTCACACCACACCATATCGACATGAATTTCAACAACCAACTATACAATTTTCGTTTTCTTCCTTTGTCTGTCTTCTGTGGCAAACTAATATGTTCCAACCGATGTCTGTTGATTCTTCTCTATGTTTCCAATGTAATTGTACCTGCACAATGGTGAGATTAATCCAATACACAACGATTTGTTGATATTGATGGTTCAATTGTAGTTAGTTGCTCTGTCCATAGATCCACAAATGGTCTCGCCCACGGGATATGTCCATCTACAACTGACGATATAAATATCAATCCATATATATAGGTTTAGACTTTTAGTTCATAACATGCCTTCCATCGACCTTCATATGTTATTATTTTCATCCTCGAGCTTAGTAGGTGTATCATTGCTCATCCCTCACCGATTGACTGTTGTGTAGCCGGTGCCAACCCATCTACCTTCCCGGAATGTCATCTTCAATTGGTTCAAACAATTATGTTGTCTCATCTACGTCATCGTCGTCCGAGCTGTTGTCTTTGTCGTCGCTGCTGCTCAGTCGGTGTATCATTGCTCATCCCTCACCGATTGACTGTTGTATAGTCGGTGCCAACCCATCTACCTTCCCGGAATGTCATCTTCACTTGGTTCATCCAATTATGTCGTCTCATCTACGTCATCGTCGTCCGACCTGTTGTCTTTGTCGTCGCTGCTGGTTGTGATCCGCCCCAAGTCGTTTGGGTCTAATCTTGTCTCCAGGTCCAAATCTCGATTGAAGTCTATGCCTTCATATAGTATGAATCCAGGGATTGTTTACATGGTCGTGATCGCCTGAGGGCTTTTTGTACCGGATATCATGGAGTTTGCACAATTGTTCCAACTCATCGATTCGAAGTCGCAACAACTGCGCGTCAGTAATTGGGGCCATCATGAAATTATGCTGCATTTCCCCTTTGCGTCTGGTTTGATCGCCTGTTTGCGCACCGTCTTCTTTGCAGGGTGTGGTGTTGCGCTCCGTACTGGTCCCATTGATCTCGTCCTCGATGGTATTATAGTGCACCATCTCGCTGGTGTTTTCAGGTTCTTCAATGCTCCCTTGACTGCTGCCAGGTCATACTTCATCAGTTTCATTTCGTTCACTTCACGCTTCATGTCATCCACTTCCCCTCCCATCTTATCCACTATATCCCCATCCTTCTTCGCTGCCTCACTCGTCCCTGGTTGTTTCTCCAGGTGTTGAGGCATCTGTCCCGCCTCACCGTGGCTCGACTTCGGCGGAGGCTGTTTTGGCAACACGACATCTATCGCCTTGTCTATCACGCCTTTCAACTGTTCAACAATTATTGGATCCTTCTCTTTCTTCTTCTCGCTCAGCATCTCGTCCACTTTCTCTGTCACCGGCTCCAGCAATGTCTTGATCTTATCCACTTTTGCTGTAAACCGTGCTTGATTCCCTGATGGAGAGAAATCGTCACACCACGGTTCCTGCAGATATCTTGTGCCACATCTTGGTGATTCCGATTCTTCACATCTCCTTTTAGTGATCTTTGGGGTGCCAGTTTGATCTGATTCTTTGGATACAGGGAATCTTAGCATAAGCCAAAGAAGATCTAGAAGGTTATTGCTTAGAAACAGTGGCCTGCAAGGGCCAGCTCCGCAAGAAATTGGGCAGGCGGGAACCCTCGAAACTCGCGTGCATGTGCGCCGCAAAATTTGCAAAAATAACTTTCCGTACAACTTACCGAAATTTCGCCGCTTGGTTGTGCAGGTCTGCATGTGTTGTCTCCTCTGCTGCTCAAGGCAGCGATCGCGCTCAAGGGGCTTCAATGATGCCTAGTGAATCTCTAAATATAGCAAACATGCCACCTATTGTGGGCGGCTTGGGAGGAGGCCCCGGCGTCCTGGAGGAGCTTCAGCGCCTCCCGGTCCCAAGACCGCAGGTGAGTGCCCCAAGCCTCCTCTTTCCCCCTTCTCACTTGCAGTTCAATCCCTATTGGCAGGAAAATTCCCACTTCATCTGAAAAAACACATGGGCCAATGAGCCTTCCTCTAACTGGACCTGGTCCAATGGGGATCTCGATCTCGACCAATGCCGGTGATGATGATGAGGTGATTTCGATCTCCCCTGCCACGTTCATATCTTGCCGTGTGACAAAGCAGTCGAAGAAGACGCGGAGTATCTTCTCCCTTTTCCAGACGATGAGCTCAATCGCACCATCTCCCCAATGCTAATTCTAGAGTGCTGCAGTACGCGACTTGGAAAGTGCCACAGCGAAAAGTACTAAGAACCAGGGCTGAACTCCGGGCCGCTCGGCGCCCGGCTCGTCGCCCGGGCGGGGGGCCGGGCCGCCTGGCCGGTCGTTCCGCCCGGTTGGCCACCGGGCGACCCCAGCGCATCGTCGAGGGTTTTTTTTTTTTTTTTCGTCGCGGGGGGCGGGCCTTCTCCCCCCCAAAGGAGGCCCTGTATGCAAAAAAAAAAAAAAATCTGCACCCAATGGGCGACTGGGGCAGACTGCCAGTTCCTCCCAATACCCTTATCCATCATGATCGGTCCCCTGAAAGCTCTGTTGGAGGGGTTCCCCTCTGTCTCGGCAACTTTAATCTAATAAGCAAAAAAAGAGATTTTGATTGATTTCTTTTTAAGCATATAAATATATATATTTTTTTTTCCAGAAAAAATGTTCCATACCAACTCAATTCAACCAAGGCATTGTTGGGTGGGGGGAAATAGGTCAGGAAATTCGGAGGCAGGGGAGAGTGGGATGTTGCTGGGAATTGCAGTTTTTTGTTTCACTTTTTACTTCTTGTTTTCACTAGTTCTGGGGCCCTAAACAATTTTATTTTTTTTTTTAACTTTTTTCATGAGTTTTCTATTATTCGAAGTACACACTTTATTATTCTTTAAAACTTTTTCCATGAGTTTTTTATTATCCGAAGTACACATATAAATTTTCAGGCGTTCGGGCGTTCGGCCCGTCCCAAACGATCAGAACAGATACTACACTTAATCTATTTTTAGCCAAACGGCCGAGAAAGATATAAGCACACAGCAGCTTCGCTACTAATTCATCACGCCAGCTGTACTGAAAACAATGCTGCTCCGGAACGTTTCTAAGTTGCTTGAAATGCAAAGTGCTAGAATAGCGGTGCATGGGCTGGCATTGCAAAGACAGATCAGTAATCACCGTGCAATTCTCAAAGGATGCCACTTCTGCTCAATGACGATATGTATTCATATGGGACGCTGGACCCGTTTTCCAGCAGGTGCAGCTCCCTACCAATGGAACGGAGCCATCATAAAGCGGGAACCGTGGAGTGGGTGTCTGCTCTCCTACCAGCACCCACCACCGATGTTCATTGAAAAAAAAAAAAAAACGAAAAACGAAAACATGCACCACATGGCCCCGCCACGCTTGCGCTTACGTCCACCTACCGACATGCAGAATCAGACACGCACACAAGTGCATACGTGCACACACGTCCACGATCAGGTGCACATACACGTACGCATGGTAGCATGGTACTATTCAGGCACATGAACAGGACATGTGTCCTCAATACACGCGCGTCGCGCACAAGTTCATAACGCAAAATAGCTTGTAACGTAAACTGACAACGGACTCAAATGCACGTGTCTGACGATTACGTCCCAAAAAAAAGACCTACCAACATGCAGAACCGCACATGCATACAAGTGCACGTGTGCACGTCCACGTGGCAATCTACAAGTGTGCAGACACACGCATGCACATGAACTGACACATGCAGAACCGCACATGCATAAAAGTGCACGTGTGCACGTCCACGTGGTAATCTACAAGTGTGCAGACATGCACGACAACATGGTTCACGTACACCTCCACGTGGTAATCTACAAACGCATGCACATGATCTGACACATACACAAACGTCAATATAGACACCTCAACACAATAGAGGAAACTGACAAAAGGACTCGCATGCACATCTTACGGTTACACCCAAAAAGGAAGCAAGGTACTCTACTCCTGCTGGAGGAATAACATAACCTCGAACATGAATATATGAACTTAAAAGCATGTCAAATATAGTATTACACTCGTGTGCTCGCAATCAAGCAACTTAGAGATACCCAAACAGTTGGTCGAGAACAAAATCGAGAGTGCAACTGCACTTATCAGTTCATCCCACCACCTCACCAGTGTCACCCATACACCGCTCCATACACCTATTCCAGGAAAGCGGCGGTCAAAAGCCCAACCCTCATTTCATCCGCATCGCTAGATTACTGCCACAACCAATCAATCGCCTTATTACAATCGAAAAACTCGTTGCCATGTACGTCAAGCTGAAACGTTAACCCACTCACCAACCAATCGATAGCAAGTCGTACGGTACCGCAGCGAATCACGCACTGTCATAGGAACAAACAAAAGCCAAATCCAGCAGAAACGGAAATCAAAACCCTGCCGCACATGAGTGTCGCTTAGTTTTTCCTCCGACGCAGTATATAACAAACCGAATGAAGAAATCTCCTACAAGTCCACTCCTTCCTGCTCAACCGCCCCCCACCTCCAAATATGCTTATTGATATTGATATCCCGACGAATAATCGCTTGCGCATACCAGATATCTGCAGACCAATCAGGGCATGCACTCGAAAGAGGCCGTTTCTACTACCGAGTTCTGCGCACGTGATTACCTTGAGTTGCAGCCCCGTCTGATAACCCCATTGTCGTTGAAATCCACCTTCCTGTCAGCAGTACACAAAATCGGCGATTTCAAGTCCTCGCCTAAAAAGATAGGAGATCCACACAACCCCCTGTCGAATGCCACACCAGGAGGCTCTGAAAAACGATCTACGATAATTGCTCGCAAGTCTTCTCCAGCATTTACATTACTGAGCCACAAACTGCTCCCCGTCTCTGTCCCAAGGCATGAAGGCGAGCAGACAAGTATAGATGGAGACATGCAGAAACATAACCACTCATAAAATTTAACCACAGATGGACCATGCTTTGCGCTTTATGCTCATTCACACAACGCTTACACCACCCGCATACCCCTTCCTCCTGAGTGCAGTGAATGGGGGGGTCTAACACGGCGGTGGATAGGAGTCTTAACCCGGAAGAAGCTGATGGCAGTCTGCTCCAACGACATCTTCCCATGCACTATCTATCTAGCATCCATCGGCTCTCGTCCACTTGCACCATCGTCTTGTCGTCGCATCGAGAGAAGTGACTCTGTCTGGCATCCATCGGTAAGACATCACACTTGTACCATCGTCTCGTCGTTGCATCAAGAGAAGTGATTCCCACTGTGATTTCTGAGATAAGCGCTTATATAGATCATCAAATCCACAGCTTTCGCCAGAGCAGACAGCTACTTCTCACAGGCCGTACCACCACACTACACTTAGCAGTGAGCCGTAAACGCTAATACAGGAACGTCATAAACCCCATCAAATCTCCCATGCCACCACTCTCAAACCAACCACCACTCTCTCTCTCTCTCTCTCTCTCTCTCTCTCTCTCTCTNCTCTCTCTCTCTCTCTCTCTCTCTCTCTCTCTCTCTCTCTCTCTCTCTCTCTCTCTCTCTCTCTCTCTCTCTCTCTCTCTCTCTCTCTCACCAACTCACTTTATCCTGGCCTCTCTCCTCTCCTGTAATAAACACCCAAACACAGACGTGAAAAGAAAAGGAAAAAAAAACAGATCTACCCTCCAATTCTACAACGTTGCTCAACCCTGTTGCACTTGGTAAACATTTACAACTCGTGCTACGGACTGAAATATTCCAAACCCTCTCCTCAATTTCGGTAGTCCCTCTATGGTCGCCAGTTGCTGTCCCTCCGATACAAGTGTTTGAAGCAACTCTCCAATTTCCTCACAAAAATTATGTACAGCTTTGCAACACCCGCAGGTCTCGTCGCCAGAAGCCACTCACTGCAGTCAGCGACAAATAATTAACGATCCTCGTCGTCTGTCTCCACCGAACGAACACGAAAGCCCCTTCACGACCGCACAATCCTACCAGCAAACAAATGGAAGACTTCATACTGTTATCTCCATGGCCAAATGCGGTAATACATCACAAGTGAATCAAACGACAGCCGGTCATAACCAAGTATGATACACCGTTTCTCATCTTGCCGTAGTGAAGCAAACGACAGCCGGTCATAACCAAGTATGATACACCGTTTCTCATTTTGCCGTACTTTTACGAAGACGACAACATGCATAGCTCCTGTCTACCTCTTTGCGCACCGAAAAGACCTGGACAGTGGGTAGTATCTTTGATCAACCTTAACCTTGGCTGAGGCAACCATACGCATAGAACGCCGATGAGAAGCTTAAATACCAGCAGCACCAAAAGAGGCTCTTCGTCAGCAAGAATGCCCAAGTATGATACACGAAACACCTACTGACCGACCCACTATGATGTCCCCAAGTAAAGACGTGCTGCCGACACCAGGGTCCAGTGTCCAGCGACATGGAGACAGGAGATGACGGGACGCTTTCGCAGATGATACCGCAAGCACTCGCATGCCACCGATTCAATCTCCCATCTGCTACCTGATCGAAAAAAAAAAGGGCCACCGATTGGAGAACGAGTGAGGTCAACTAACCCTATAGTAACCGTGCGAGACATCAGACACGGGGGTGTCGGGAGAGCCAGCTGGCCGCACGCAGCTTATTCTCTGACATATGAACGGGAGTCTATGGTGAGAGTGGATGACGAGGCAGCGATAATGCCTTTCAGCAAATGCAGCGACTCGAGGCATACCTATGAATAGAAACGTCTTCTCACGTTTACTCTGCGGAGAGCACGTGGAGCACGTTTCCACCACGACATGCATCACTGGCTAGACCACAGCTGACGAAGGAAGAGCCCAAGGTTAACAGCGTTGGCAGACCGCCGATTGCAGACAACAAGGGAATACAAAGAACAGAAAGGTAACGATCCCCGCTGTCGCAGTCGCACTACTATACAGTCTCGGTATCGAAAGCATACTGACGCTCCTTGCCGCAGCAACAACATACATAAACTCCGTCCGTATGAACTACGTAGTGACCACCTCTCCTCTCCTCTCCTCTCCTCTCATTGTGAAGCTTTGAAGAATCCGAGAGGAAGTCTCCCACTCAAAGCAAGCCAATATAACACACACACACAGACACAGTGATCCCTCCTCCCACCTCAGTCTGCACGAGAAACCTCACTGTTCTGGAAATCGCCACTCACCATACTTGACAGAGAACAAATGACTCTTTTCCGCAAAGTGTTAAACAACCAGTTCACCGAGCCTAAGCTTACGACGCTACCTTCCAAGGCTCGCGAACCTGCCACTGTGCCTTTTCGAAACGGCCTGCTGCTTTCGGTACCCGCCTAGGCCCGAATCAGAAAAAGAGGTCTCACCTCCTACTGTACCTTCCAATGCTCGCGGGCCTGCAACTTCGCCTTTTTCAAACTGGCCTGCCGCTTCCGCTACCGGCCAAAGCCCAAATCGGAAAGACCTCGCCGCCTAAACCGATATCTGCGTCGGGTGAACTGTCGGTTTCACATACACCTTTTCTTGAACCCCGTTGCCTGCGAGCCATCCTCAGTCAGCCAGAGTACTCCACGGCCTGCTGTTGGGCCTAACAAGTGACTGGCATTCGTTATCACCAACTAACTAGTGTACACACGATCTGCACCTACAAGACAAACAATACGCTGTCTGGTCGAAAAAGCCTTATATACCACACTTCAACTCTCGATGGCAAGCATGTCTTGCCCTTCAACGAGTTTCCTCCATTCGGGATGGAACGTCTCCTTCAGCTGGTGCGGGCAAATGTTGTTTAACAGAATTTCAGTAGTCGTCAGCAAGTTGCACTCTCCGACCCATCTCCAGCGTATTACTGGAGCCATTCCCATTGTTCCCCGAGTATGCCTTCTCGTACGGGTACTTCCGAGCTGAGAAAATAACGAGGAAAGGAGCAGACAGAGACGACAACCACATCACCAAAAGAAGCAAAAATCAGTGGCAGGACCTTGCACCCAACACGCTGATCAAACTGCAGACACACACACACACACACACACACACACACACACACACACACACACACTCACCTGCGTGAGCCCACCAACACATACACATACACCGCCATCCGCAGCATGCCCAACCACCGGCCAGCAGAGAGCCAAACGCGCGACCGCCCACCCTCCACCTTCAAACCGGAGACTGGGATAACGAAACAAGCAGCAGTTCTTTTTTGTTACTTTCGACAATTTCTCCATTTGTTTATCATCATTGTGCGAAAGCCATGCCAATCTTCTCTGCATAGGTCGAATTTTAACGGATTTCCTAGACGAGCTGAACATTTGAGGGGAAGGAAGTCCGCTTTTTTTTTTTCTTGAAGATATCAAAAAGGGGAAACTACGCGGGAGTCACAAAAACGAGTTTTTGCACTACGGACCAAGATACAGTTTCCAATTGCAGTTCGGGCAATGTATACAACCCAGCCTTCTGGCCACGTAGGGTGCCCAAAGTGCAATTGCAAACTGTATCTTGCCCCATAATTCAATTATAACTCGTTTTCCTGACTCTACTGAAGTTACCCCTATAAAAAAACAGCATCTATTTGACACTATTATTAGACTGGCCTCAACTGATGACAGCGGAGGTATGTACAGTGTGCGGAAACAGGAACTCTATCCGGAAATCATGCAGCCAAAATGCTCATTGAAATCAAATAACAATTCAACTTATTCAAGACGCCAAAATAAATATTAATAAAAAAATAACAAAGAGGCCACATTTTCCTGAAACACATCAACCGCAGAGTAGACTTGTCTATGCAAAACAAGGAACGCAATATGGATGCACATTCTCAACAGCTTTGAGTTGACCCTCTCCGCTCAAAGGCAGACATCCTTTCCACAATTGGCAAGACCAAACACGGGAGACAAGACGATGAAGGAAACAAAACGACGAGGGTCAAATAGCCATCTCACTACCTCAATATCAACCACGACAGCAATGCCTCTCTCTCTCTCTCTCTCTCTCTCTCTCTCTCTCTCTCTCTCTCTCTCTCTCTCTCTCTATCTATCTATCTATCTATCTATCTATCTATCTATCTATCTGTCTCACTCTGTGTGTGTGTGTGTGTGTGTGTGTGTGTGTGTGTGTGTGTGTGTGTGTACCTAGGAGAGATCAGAACAAGATGGAATCAGAGGATATGCATACGTACTCGAGAGAGTCTCCGCCAGCGTATACCCAGTTGTCTCACTCCTCTTCTTATAGAGGAAGCCGCCGACAGCTGCCCCGACTAATAAGATGAAGCCAACACAACCGATAACCACGCCTGCAACTTGGCCGCCACTAAGGTGGTGTTCCCTTCTTCTCCTGCCAGTGACATTAGCTATGACTGCACACTCTGGAAGGCCATCGTATCCGCAGAGACCTGGGTTGTTGGCGAGCCTGTGAACAGTTTAACAACAAAAAAGGAAGCAACGCCACAGAGTCAAAGAACGACTTGAGATGCACAAAAGACATACCGACAAACAACTACAGGAAAAAAAAAAAGGAAAACGAAACGGAAGTAAAAGTCCAAAATGGAAAGCGAGAGGAGGGGGGGACGGGCGGAGGCGAGAAAGAGGGAAGAAGAGAAGAGGAAACCGCGAGAAATGACAGGAAATCTGCATCCCAGGTTACCTGTTCCCCAATCAACCCCCTCCACCTCCCCCCCTGTCCAGGGTTGCTCGGCAGACGGGATTCAATCAATATCAGCAAAGACAATACGACCTTTCACGCTGATTCTGAGGGACGGAACCCAGTTTTGAAAATGGAAGTAACCGGGCAATGAAGGCATCTCACGTTTCAACAAGCATTGTTCAAATGTTAAAATTTATCTTGTCGTTGCATAAAATCAGTACAAACCCAACCCACATGGCTCAAACGTATATACGCATGAACTGTCGACACAAACAAGACATGTTCGAATGCTGATGATAGAATCGGACGAATAATATGACCACTCTGAATTGCCTCGGGTTGTCCAGGTCTAGGACAAAAAAACAAAACAAAAAAACAGAAGTTGCAAGATAATTGTTGGTTTTGAAAAAGAAAATGGAAAGCAGGCGGCGACTCACAGAATCTTCACGTTCTTCCTCGAAGCCAAGTCCGCCGGAACAGGCCCATTCAACTGGTTGTCATTCACAGTCCTGCATGCATACAAAAGACGGAGAACGAGCGACAGAGGATGGAAAGCGGCGACAAAAGAGGACAGAACGGGCGACAAGGGTCAATCACGAGGACAAGAAAAAATTTGGCAAGGGCAGAGGATGGAAAGCGGCGTTCATCGCAATGAAAAGGACACACGAAGGGCGACACGGGTCTACCACGAGGAAGCAATTAGCCTTCTTCATACAGAAAAAAAAGCATCCAACTCAAAGAAGTCCACTTTCCTGTCCCACACACCCATCATCACAGCCAAAAGAACAAAATCCGTGCAAGGGTCGCTTCCAGGTGCTGTCTACATGCGATGGAGAGCAAAGTTTAGGAATATTGTGGTATTATGCCTTCCAAGTGTATGGACAGTCCTCATGGACAGTCTCCCTCTTGCCCATCACGGTGAACCTGTGAGAAAAAACGCTACCATTGTACTGAACTCTCATTCAGCTTGCCGATTAACAGCAGAACCTGGCAGCTAACAGCCAGCCCCTGACTGGACGACTCACCTGCCTCGGTGAAAACTAGGCACGCTCGATGAGACAGGGCTCGGATGTGCTCGCAGTTATATTATGCGACGACGTGCAAAGGTCGTTTATTGTATGATGTGGAAAGAATCGCATGGCACGAAAGAAAGAAATAAACGATAAAGGCAAGAACTGAAACGCGAAAAGAAGGAAAGAAAAAGAAAAGCAAAAGGTACAAGAAAGAAACAAGAATCAAAAACAACAAAAACAAAGAATATTTCATTGCACACAACAGGAGGAAACAAAAAACAAAAAGTGGGTCAGCGATACTCAGAATATTTCAGTGCACACAACAGGAGGAAAAAAAAAATTAAAAATTAAAAATAAAGTGGGTCAGTGATACTCACACATTCGCAAGACGAGGAATGCTGCTCAGCTCGTTGGGAATTGGTCCTGAAAATTGATTGTGGGAAAGATCGCTGCAAGAGGACGCAACAAGGAAAACCCACTGTCAAGATCATATTCACATCACATCGATCATCTGGCAAACATGAGAGGGACAAAGCAGCAAGGCCCCTTTTTTGCCGTTTGTTTTTAATGTGCATGAATTCGTGAAGTCCCATGACCCCTGCGCAAGGATGACAAACATAAATTGAGAAAGAGTCCCAAAAACAAAAAGCAATCCTGAAGTGTTAAGCCTTTTCAACCCCCGCCCACAGAATATGTCAACAAGAGCGCAGCATTTCGCGTGTCCTCTTACACATAGCCCACCATAACCAAATAGTTTTTACATTAATTAAAAAAAAAGGAGACGGCCTTGAGATATCATCGTGGGACTGACCAGCCTGATGTAACTCAGAATGATTTTATTCTGATGAACTGATTGTATCTGGATTTGAACTCGGAACTGTATTTCAACACTTCACGAGTGCCAACTGAGTCAGGCCCGTTGCTTTGCCAATGAAGGATTTCGCATAATAAAACGAATCGACTACAACACGTTTCCAATACCTGCATCGGCTCCAACTAGCGTGATTGTGCCACAGCCCGCTTACTTAATTTCGCACATTCTAACATAGCCATTTTCCGGCATCGCCGCACAACCTCCCTGATCAGCGCTATAACCCACCCTTCACCAAATGACTGGTCCAATTCAGGTTCGACTGCGGCCACTGCACGCCACTGCACGCCGGCCCGAAAATGAAGACTGGCCGTCGATTCCATTTATCGGCGGCTGCCGTTCCGTTTCAGGCCAGCACGTTACCCGGCCCGCCTCTGAATGGTCCTGAGTTCTGATCACACTGAGATAGGACAGTAGGGACAGGGGGTGCACTGGGAGTATTAACATGGGGATGGGTAGGGTAGGTGGCCTATCCTGTCAGGACAACCACTGGATGCCGCTACCAGTAATCACTGCGGGTCCGGTCCTTAGCCTCTACAACATCCTGGGCTTTTTATTTAAAAAAAAAAAAAAAAAAGCTCGGAATCTGAGTTTTGAAGCACCAGTACATGTCAGCTTTCGGCCTCGGGCCCCTTTCACCACCGACTACTCGTTTTATCTATACAGCGCCCAGCCTCCTAATTTTCCCGAGTTGCTGAAAACAGGTCCTCCAGTTGCAAGGGGTCATGTACTGGTGGTTTAAGCCATCGTCACCGTCTAAACGCTCAGTGAGAAATCACACTCTCCGTGAGTGCTCAGTAAGAAATCAAACTCTCCGTGCTACGTGAGTTCAAAAAATCTTTTGCGAGCAACCAATTGGCAAGTACACGACTCCGGGGGATTGCTGCAGATTACCCACCTCCGAGTTCTTCAGGGAACCACCGAGTTGTACACATGATGAAACACGACCAGCAATCAATCTAATGGTTGAAAGGCAAAACCTACTCCGCCCATGAGCCTTAACGGTAGACAAATCTATCTAGCAGATTCTAACAGTTAATAAACAGTGCATTGGTTTCAATGCTGACTTCGAAGGAGATAAATTCCAATACATTAGGGACTACTCCCCTGATCTTAGAGAAAAATGTGGAAGAAAATGTGGAAGGACCATAATAATTGTCCTAGAGCAATCGTGCCTAAGAACGCTAAGGTGTTCCCTCGACAAGCATTAGAGCAAGTCGAGCAGAGACTGAAGAGGAACAAGGCCTCGAGGTATCATCATTGAGCTGACCGGGCCCCAAGCAATTCAGAAATATTTGTTTTTACAGTTTTTACTTGTCACGTTCCATCGCCTGGATTCAAACTCGGGGCTGTATTTCAACAGTTCATGGGTGTACCCAAACGAGAGAGGAATTTCATAGACTGCAGTGATAGAAAAGATAAGATGTATGGGGATGGCACCAGGAGATAGGAATGAGCATGAGACCAAGATGAAGAAAACTTGTTCAACATCATACAACATATTCGACCAACAGGACCATAAGTACGTCCCAAGTGGTATCAACATACCACCACCAAGAAGTCGGGACTTAAGGGTCAGATACCCCTCCTGTGATATGTTTTCCTTAGTCTACAACGGATCTGGCTGTTTCCAGGACTCGATTCATTTACTCCGAAAACAACACGACACTAGTGGAGCCTTCCTCCGATTCTAAAAGCGAAAAAGTTAAAAAGCTGGATCCTCAAGAACAGGGAGAAGAGGGATCTGTTGAGAACCAGTACTCAATGCAAAGGGATTGTAACAGATCACCGATAACAATACAGGATGGAAGTCAGACGAACAATTTGATCTCCGATTACAAAAATTACCAAGATGTGGCAAAAGGAAACAGTACCGAGACGCAACATGCGAGAAGACGAGACGAGACGAACGAATGCACAAGACAAGGGTACTGTACGTCCAAGGTGGGAATACACCAGAACAGGAAACGCATGAGGAGGGCTTACAGTGTGGTGAGGTTCGAGCATTTGCCAAGTTCAGGTGGGATGCTGCCCGTGATTAAGTTGTGACTCAAATCCCTGCACAAGAGATTCAACGAATAAACCGACGAACAGGTTAAGAGCACGCCATCAGTTCTGATCGGCAATGTTAACAAATCTACCGCATTTCTTAGGTAGGAGATTGCAGACCAGCTTCAATTTCTAGAAATTCTTACAGCATACTCATCACGTAAGTATGCAGTAACGCATGCCTCCCCATCATACTCGTCACAGAAGTCACAGAAGTCTGTGCTCAACCAAGACAAGACGACCAATCCGCGTTCACAACCGGAGATGATCAACAAGATGAAGAAGCCCATATATTTCCGAGAGAACTGCGCGCGTAAATGTTTTACCTGTGCTTGTTGAGATGCAGGTCATGTTTTCGTGGACAAGGAAGCTCGGCGGATACACAGCAGTATATCAAGGCTAATAATGAAATTTTAGAACAATAATGCATTGCCCAAAATCCAGATCTCCCTGCAAATATGCTGACATTCTTAATGCAAATGAGAGGGGGATAAAAAAGGAGCCGAGAAAAAGGAGAGAGGAGAATGGGGAAAGCCAGAGGAAGAGAGAACGATGCGAGAAAAAGGAGAGAGAAGAGAGGAAAGACAGAGGAGAAGCAAGAGAGAGGAGAGACATACGACAAAACAACGTGGGCATGAGAGACGAGAGAAAGGAGAGCATAGTTCTTTTTATTTTTTTAGAATAATATTTATTAATCTTACTATTAGAACCAAAAAACTAACTAGTCCGCCGAGAAAACCCACAAAGAAGTATCTTGGATTACTTACAAAACTTGCAGATCAGTCAGATTTCCAAGCTCCGCTGGCAACGTCCCTCTTAATCCATAACCTTCCAAGACACTGCATCACATGGCATTGCAAACAGCACAGACAGAGGTCAAATCATTAGCTTTGACAAGCCCAAGCACGTGTTTAAAAACTGATCTTATGCTGCCCATTCGCATTGTCAAACCATTCACCACCCTGAAACCTACAATGGTCTCTCTCTCTCTCTCTCTCTCTCTCTCTCTCTCTCTCTCTCTCTCTCTCTCTCTCTCTCTCTTTGTGTGTGTGTGTGTGAAGCGCAGAACTTCAAGGCTCACAGATGAGGTTTGCTATCCATTCGCATTGTCAAACCATTCACCAC